>BLBF01000018.1:16904815-16926087 GCA_015471245.1 Laticauda colubrina
GGGGGGGGAGCATACAATAGAGTTAGGTTTCTATTTCTCGCTTAGCTTTCTTTTCTCTGAGCAACTGCAACCCGTTATCAAAGTATTCCAAGGTCAATGGACAGAGGCCTCATCATCACCTGAAGATGCCCACATGATCATATTCACAACTTCTAATTGGAAGTGTCATCTGAACTATTGGGGGTGGGAATACTTCCATCACTTTGTATATGTGAATTGTGCGCCTAATTTCTCAGATTCAGAATTCTTTGGTTGCTACCACTTCACTTTCAGTAAAAGATAACTTTTCTCTAAATTAAAGAGTCTAAGTATTTCTTTCCTGGATTTTGAATGGAGCTCCGCCTGACAGCTACAAGGATCAATTGTAAACAAAGTCAGAATATTGAATGCATCTGTCATAGGACTATTTTCTCTGTTACAAAGAATGCGTTTGTAACTATGATGTTGTCCTGATGTATGCTTACAGAGTAGATATTTTAGAAAGAAATTTCTATGGACTGGGCTCAATCCTAAACATGTGTCTTGTTGAAAATGAGGGGATTTATGTTTATGGCTATAATAAACTCACTTTCTGTCTTTCTCTTGCTCATCCAACATTTCAGAAAATATGCGTACAAAGCATTTTGTTGTTGCTGATGATCTTGTAATGTTCATTGGTTTTAAAATATGACTTGCAATCAAAACAGCAATATACCAAGCTTTCAGTTTTCTATAAATGTTCCATTGTAGAGCACTGTCATTAATTATCTAAGATTATCTGAGATTAAGCAGTTCATCAATTAAATCTGTAAGTAAATTTACCCAGACAGATCTTCTGAACAACAACAAGAAGCAAGAAAATATACAAGTTTTCCCAGGAAATGGACATTAAATAATAAAATAAAAATTGATTTACAAAACAGGAGCACTGCAGACTGAATTGGAAAATACAATAATAAAGGAAGAGATGAAATTAAATAAATTACTGTACTATACAAAGTTTAAGTATAAAGCGGGGGCTGATTAATACAATATTAGTATAATATAGTTGCTGCTATATAATTGTAGCAATATCAGGGGTTGCCAACTTTTTGGACCTCAGGGACCACCAAACTCATAATTTTAGATCTCAGGGACTGCTAACTGGTTCTGTGGGCATGGCCTAATTTGTGGGTGTGGCTTGGTGGTCATGTGACTGGCTGGCCATGGCTTGTATGTAAATATTATAAATATTTATATAAATATTGATTTTTTTAAATAAAAAAGCAACTTTTACCCAAAATCAGGCAAAGCAGGCAGATTGAGTTGCTCACAGAATTGCACATTTATTCAGAGATCTATCTGTCTGCCATTGGCTAGCTCAGTCTGTCACATAAAATTTGCTAGAAAGCAAACTCACAGAATTAACTCACAACACACTATACATGTAAATATTGATTTTTTTATTTAGAAAAAGAGCATTTTTAACCCAAAATCAGGCAAAGCAGGCAGGCAGATTGAGTTGCTCACAGAATCATTCAGTGATCTATCTATTTGCCATCGGCTAGCTCAGTCTTTCAAATTTGCTTGCTGTGAGTCTGCACTGAATTTGCTTGCAAGCAAACCTTCAGTCCTAAGGGAGGTTTGGCTGTGCTGATCTGGAGATCTAAAGACTAGCTAGAAAGCAAGAAATCCAACCATTTCCTGTTTCCTAGCTAATTTAAATCTCCCAGCACAGCAGGACAGATGATGGTTGGAAAAAGGAAAAACAGAATTTTAGCAGGCAAGTTTACCAGGTAAGAAGTGAGTGGGCGGGGAGGGTTCCTGCGGGCCATGTGGGCGGCACAGCCTTGTCTTTCTGTGCAGTCTGGATTAATTGGGGGTGGGGGGTGGGGGTTGCTCTTTGGGTGAGATTTCTTTGCAGCCCACCAAAATTTTCTCACAGCCCATCAGTGGGCCCAGCCCAGTCCACTGATTGGTGACCGCTGAACTATATTATACTAGTATTAATGCTACTATAATAACTGGATGATTGTTAATGTCATTGAGTACCCACACTTCATATGAATTTCCATTTTGTACAGAACTAGCCCAAGATGTTTTGTCACCTACAATATGGCCAACAATCATATTTTCCCAACCTACAGCATATTGAAGCTGACCAGGCTGGTAAAAAAATACTAGTTAAACAACTGTGACGAAGCAGCATACAGATTGTCCTCAATGTGCAACAGTTTGTTTAGTGACTGTTCACATTTACAATGGCACTGGAAAAAGTGACTTATGACCATTTTTTTATATTTACAATCATTGCAGTATCCCCATGGTCACACAATTAAAATTTGGAAGTTTGGCAACTGGTTGCAATGTCTTGGGGACATACGATCATCTTTTGCAATTTCCTGACAAGTAAAGTCACTGGGAAAGCCAGATTTACTTAACTACCGAGTTACCAATGTAATAACTTCAACAATTCACTTAACAATTGTGGCAAGAAAAGTCATAAAATGGGGCAAAAATCACTTAACAAAACTCACTTAACAACATACATTTTGGGCTCAATTTCTTAGCTAAGTAGTAAAAGGCAAGCCATGTCATATATGCTTCTGCCTTCAATATACTGCTATTATTTCCCAGCTCTTCCACTTGAGGCAAGCTTCTTGTTTTGCCTAATGGTAGGTCCAACTTTTACAGTGCTTAATAAAGCTCTTCATTTTCTTCATAATCGGAAACTATCATACCAGGAGAAAACAGCCCAAATAGTTGTAGGAATGCAACCTTGAAACACGAAGTCTTTATAAGGATGATTATGAAAATAGATTCCTTACAACTTTGATTAAATATTCCCACTGACCCACTCCCCAAGTAATTTTCCTTTGACTCTCTGCAAAGAGGAATAGGATCCAGTTACAGTCTGCTCAACCAGAAATCTTAAAACAATTATAATTCTAGTTAGAAATGGTAAACAATATTTGTAGCACGGGTGATAGATGCTGGTGATGATTTGGTCTCCAAGCATGTTGCTTAGTTTCTGACTACATCATCAACAGAACTTCAGTTGAAATGTCTTATTTCAGTTCTCTTCTGCTTTTATAAGTCTTGTATGGACAGTTGGTCACATGACTGACTGGTCACGCCATATGAGGGTCATCTGGTGGTGAGGTCACCCTGGCTGGAGGTCAAGTTAGTCAGCTAGAAGTCGACACCATCATTGGTTGTTTGGTTGCTCCAACTTCTTACAGACTTGGAGATTAAAATAAAATTCTAGTGTCATATAATAACATGAAAGAAAGATCACCAGGTTGGATTCAAATCAATTTTCTCAAACCATTTTCTTGTTTTGAAAAAAGAGAACAGTAGCAATAGTACTTAGCACTTATATATTGCTTTATAGCCCTCTTTAAGTGGGATACAGAGTCAGCCTCTTGCCTCCAACAATCTGGGTCCTCATTTTACCCACCTCAGAAGGATGGAAGGCTGAGTCAACCTTGAGCCTGGTGGGATTCGATATGCCAAATTGCAGGCAGCTGGCTGTCAGCAGAAGTAATTTGCAGTACTGCACTTTAACCACTGTACCACTGAGCAGTAGATATATAACAGCAACAAATCTTCAAAGGTGTCTTGCTCATGTCTGACAGTTTCACTGTGATATATATTTTTATTTCTTTGCCCATCATTTGAAAAGATAGCCCCAAACCAATAGTCCTATACCTGTAAAGCAAAGCCAGGCCAAACAAAACAAGAGAAGCCTCACTTGCAGGAGGAAGGAGCATTCAATGTATGGGAATTGCCATGCATTGCCTATGAATTATTGTTATATCACTATTTCATAGCTGTTTAACTGGTTGCTAAAGTTGACTCTTATTTTATGGCATGTAATCAATCAATTCAATAAAATTTAAATAAAGTTGTTCTCGTATTAGAATTTAAAAATAAAAAAAAACCAAAGCAACAATTTAAAATTGAAAACAAATACTAAACTTTAGCTAATAATTAAACATTTTTAATAAAACTAACTCAAAATCCAAGCCAAGGGTCTTCAAACTTGGCACTTGTGGACTTCAACTGCCAGAATTCCTGAGCTAACATGACTGGAGGAGGAATTCTGGGAGTTGAAGTCCCCAAGTCTTGAAGCTGTCAAGTTGAAGACCTCTGGTCCACACCATTCTCATACTCAGACAAGCTCACTAAAGAGAGAAACATCATTTCCTCCTGATATTGGAGGAAGAGCTACTCCTTAAGGCTAGGTCCCATTGGCCGACGGATGCAAAACGTATGCATAAAGGACACAGCGGATGAGCAAAATTTCGAGGGTGGCTCCATCCGTTGTCATCCGCTTCAAAAAGTGGCAAAAATTTGCATAAACAGAACGGAAAAGAACAGAAAAGTATAGATGTGGGTAGTATGTAGTGGGGATGTTAAACTGATGTTCATAGAAAGCCTAGCAGATGACAATGGATAGAAGCAGATGACACCTCCGAAGGGGTTCCAGGGAAAATTTCAAAACGGATGCATAGCAGAAGGGGCAGATGCATAGCGGATGATGCGGATGCATCATGGACACCTATAGGGAGCAAAGCGGATGCCGTGCGGATGTATATTGGATGCAAAGCATTCACTGCGCATGTGGGGAGTATGAATTGCGTCAGCTCGGCAGATATAAAAAGATGCAGCACGCATGCAGTCAGCAAAGATGTGCTGCCACATACATCTAGGAGGAAGACCATGGTTCGTCAGTCAGGGAAAAAGAGGAAGCCTGTGCCTACTCATTCCAGCCCTGGGAAGAAGGACAGAACCAGCATCCCACCCCCTGGCACTGACTCTGAACCTCCTCTTGCTGCTGCTGTTGCTGCTGCTGTGGACCAGTCCCAAGGTTCTCAAAGCCCTGCTGCTGAAGGCCCTGCTGCTCAAGCCCCTGAAGGGCCTGCTGAAGCCCCTGCCAGAGGGAGGAAGAGGCAAGGGAAGGAGAAGGGAGAGAGGAAACAGTACACCGTTTCCGAGGACCATGATGATGAGATGCTGGAATGGCTGAGAGAGAACAAATACCTCTGGAGAAAGGGCCACAGACTCTATCGCAACACCAAGAAGAAGCAGGCAGCTTGGAGAAACAAGGCAGAGAGCCTGGGCTATACTGCAGATGTACTGCTGGGATGGTGGAAGCACATGAACACCTGGTATGGCAAGCTACACCTCAAAAAATCTGGGCAGGCCACTGTAAAGCTCACTGACCAGGAGATGTACGTCATGGCCAAGTGCAGTTTCCTGGAGGGTGAGATCCCACCAAGGAGCAGCCCCTCTGACACCCCTCTCCCTCAGGCAGCCCACAGACAGCCAGTCCTCTTCCAGCCAGGAGCCAGCGAGCCTGTCCAGGCAAGTGTCTTCAGAGGGCCCCACGGCAGAGACCCACCCCCGACAGCTGCACTCCCCATTCTGGAGGACTTGGAGGATCCCCTGTCACAAATGGAGGAAGAAGCAGCATCCACCAGAGGCCAACCCACCCCCACCCCCACCCCCACCCCCAGCTCCACAGGATGCAGGCAGAGAGGCAGACTGGAGGGCCAGAACCACAGTGTCCTGTTGGAGATCAGAGACACAATGAAGACCAGCACAGAACTTATCTCTCAGCTGGTCCACTTGGACAGAGGATCCTCCAGCTGCCACACCTTCATCACCTACGTGAGCCACACCCTCAGGGACTTGCCCGAGGCCCAGTACCAGGTGATGAAGGAGAAGATAACAGCACTTCTGCACAACCCTCAAGGCCTAGCTGAAGCTGCTCCTACCAGTCCAGGTCTGCTCCTCCACCTCAGGCGATGTCACAGCCCTTCCACGGCTTTCAACAGCCCCTCACCTACCAAGGCTATGACTACCAGGACTTCCCACAGCAAAAACAGACCTTCCCAGTCCAGGCCCAGGTTCATCGCATGCCACAGACTCCAGTCCTCACCCAGCTGCAGACTGGACAGCCCCACTACACTCCTCCTTCCTCCACCCCACAGCCAAGCCCGTCAACGGACAATCTGTCATCAGTCTTGGGCCTCACATCTCAGGTACTTGATGAGGGGCCTCTCAACCTCACGGGACTGAGTCAGCTCTCGGACAGCTTCCTGAATACACCATCCCCTGTTGTACTCTCGGGGCCAAGCACCCCAAAGGCGCCTCAGACCAGCACTCCAGCCACCTCCACAGTCCCTGCCCGCTTAACAGCTGAGACCATGGACATGACTCAGAGTGACTGAGAATAGTGTCAGAGACTGAGTTGTACTTGTTCAGTTTATCTTTGCTTAAGACACTTTACTTGGTTCATTTTGCTTTTTTAATAAAGTCATAAAGTTTACCTGAGACAGTTAATAGAGGTTATCTTTGCTTAACACACTAAATTCAATTTACTTGGTTCATTTTGCTTATTTAATAAAGTCATAAAGTTTACCTAAGACAGTTAATCAAGGTTATATTTGCTTAAGACACTTGGTTCATTTTTTTACCTTAGTAAAGTGTTGGTGAAAACTTTTAACAAATGGTTAAGCCTTTGCATGCTTGTGGGATAGATAAGGATAGTTGTGGGATAGATAAACCTCCAGTGTAACCATAGTGGGACTGTATGGTCCACCATCCCAGCTGCCACACATATGGACCATTATTATCAATAACAATTTATTCATTGATCAACACATTTTAAAATAAACAAAGCTCTTTATTAATGCCCTATTCATTGTAGTACCACTCAACATACATGGCACAATCTCATCAGCCAGTAGTTGAAGATCCTCTCTTCACGGGTGAGGTATCTTGAACTGTACGGCTTCATGAGGTAGGTTCTGAGGGAGAAGGCGTCATCACCCATGATGAAGTAGGGCACATCTTGTGTGTCATTGGGTAGGGGGTCTGGATCTGAAAACCCATGATGAGGTTGCGTTCCAGCCCATCCTTGAGGTGACTGGCGTTGTATACCCGGCCATCTGAAGCTGACCCGTTGCCTGAAGCATCAATGTCGATGAACTTGTAGTCAGCATCAACCATTGCAAAGAGGATGATACTGAAGAAGCCCTTGTAGTTGAAATAAGTGGACCCTGAGTTGGCTGGAGCTTTGCAGGCCATGTGCTTCCTGTCTATGGCTCCAACGGTGTGGGGAAAGTTCCACCTCTGATACCACTCTTCGGCAAGTTTCTTCCAGCCTTGTTCAGTGGTGGGGCACTTGAGGAGCTCCTCCACATATTCTTCGATGTTGGCCTACACCACTTCTCTGACCACTTTGCTGATGCTGTTGTGTGGCACCCTCCATGCATACTGCATGTTTCTGTTTGTGGTTCTAGAGGCCAGGTGGCACAAAGTCAGTGCCACCTTCAGTCCAGGGTCCAGGTTGGGACGGAAGTTGGTGCTCGGCTTGGTCAACCTGGATCTCAGATGCTCTACAACTTCATCAAACATGGCTGGTGGCATCCTCATGAAGTAATGGAATGCATGAGGATCTTCATTCCTCAGCTCCACCATCAACTGGTCATACAGTCCAAACTCCATTCTTCTCACGATCCATCCTCAGACCCACACAGCTCTTGGATGTCTCCTTCTTCTCCTTCTGTATAAAAGGTGAAACAGTCTGAACCGGTTTTGGTTCTGGTGATGAATGATCACAGCTACCATGTGGACTGTGTCATGATCCATGGTGGAGAACAATTGATGTGGAAGACCAAGACCAAGGGTGAAGAGGTCTGTACACCACGGCTGCTGGACTCCTAATGAGATCCAGATGATTTTCTCCCCCTTTTTATAGGAAATACATACTCTAGGCATACTGCAGACATATAAATATACGAGATACATCCCAGCTACAAACATTTTGTCCGTTTTAATCCTTTATATATAAAATGCATATGCTTACATCCTTTCTATTTCCATGCTACTAACGCTGTGTAGAAGTTCCGTGCACCTTTCGTTTCCTCCCTCTTTCCATTTTTAGCTGCAGCGGATGTGAGTTGAGGAGATGGGCAGAGGATGCAGAGAGGATACAGTGGATGTTTAATGTATGATAATGGACAGAGAACGTTTGTTGCCCGTATGTGTCGCGGATGTACATCATACGTGGCGGAAAGTTCATCCACTCACAAAGTTTTGTGCAGCTCAAAACTTCTTGCGCAGATGAAATCTCAGTGGACGGATGCTTGAGGGATAGATCGTATGAAACACGTATGCAGTGAGTACACAACGGATGCATAACGTTTTCCATTGGATGGCAAGCTTTTTTTTAATGTTTTACATCCTCTTTGCATCTGTAAGTGCAGTGGGACAGGGGCTTTAAATATTGGAGGGAAAGAATAAGTGCCATCAGAGAGATGTCCAATTTTCAGGTGATAGTTGATAGGTGGGACGACAAATAGCCAAGCCTCCTCTGAGGTTTAGTAATAGTCCAGGTTTGTAATGCGAAAGGCATTCTGCTAGATTAAAACATCACTCAGAGATTTTTTCCAATAACTAAGAATGTTTGATTAATTCAGCTTAATTACAAAAACAAATGCTGTTTCATTGTAACTAACATAATTTGAAAGTAACCTTTCTGTCACCATTAACATGATTTTATATGGCTATGATCACCATAAAGCTGGAGTAAAAAAAATGAAATCAAGTGTTGGAAGATTTATTTCTAAATGAACATGTTTCAGAAGGTGCTGGAAATGGGTAAATCAGAAATAGAGTTGTTCCATTGCAAATCTTCATATAAATTAAGCATTTCAAAACCATGAAAACCTATTTTATAGTCTATAAATTCACCAGTGTACTTGATTATTGTTATGATTGTGAAAATGAACCTAACCTTTTGTTCAAAGAATGTCCAAGTCTTTTTCCCCCAAATTTATCAAGAAAAATGAATAATATTTACATTTCAGCACAGTTCATAGACAGATTGTTGTTGCAAAACATCATTTCAGAAACATGAATCTGACTTGTCACAAAGCAGCATTCACTCTGATAAAATACGCTTTAATGATTCAATTTAAAAAGTTGAACTACATCTCTTCTTCTGCATAAACAGGATTATTTTTGGAACCATTACGCATAAGATTTAATTATTGAAAGCAATGAGTATGTTTAGGCAACATGCTGATACTGTGATGGATTTTTTTTCTCCAAGCAAAGTATTAGAAAAAGCCAATTGCAGTGAGCCTTGTGCCTATTTCAGTTGTCATTTAGAACTTGAGTACACACACAAACACGCACTCACTTGTCATCCCATTGGCAAACTCATTGGTCTTGCTAAAATATGGGCTTTATGATACAGGTGGAATGGATACCTTTCCCATGTGGACTGTGCTGGCTTCCATTTTCTTTCTTGGTGCAATTCAAGGTGCTGATAATTACTTTTAAAGACATGAATGACACAAGAACTGTTTTTTGCAAGATCTCCCCTCTCTTAGGGCATATGTCCATTCCATTTGATCAGATAGGGTGGGCATACGCCAGGTCCCTTTCCTTAAATGTTGTTATCTGGTAGGACAAGTAGGCGGTAGCAGCTCCTGCCCTTTGGAGCACCTTTTCCCCTGAGATCTGGCAGGACTGGCCCTGCCTAGTTTTCTGCAAAACCCTGAGGACCTGGCTTTTCCCATAGGTGTGGGGAAGAGTGAGATTAGAGCCTAGTAAAGTTATTTATTGTGTGGGCTTGATTGTTTTTGGGGTTGCCAAGAACTTTATAAGTTCTCCAGCACTCTGGTGCATAAGATGGATAGTTATATAAACGAATAGGATGGATGGATGGATAAATGAATGGATTGGGGGAAAGAGGGAGGGAAGGAGGGAGAGAAGGATTAGTAAGATAGATAGACCGAGTTTTGGTGCATCCAGAAATTAGATAAACTGATTTTTTTTTGCAAACCTCTAACAAAAAACAAATAAAAACCCAGCTGTAAATTGTCATGGGTTCATGAGTTAAGCCCATGTCACACTGAACCAACGGATGCAAAGAGGATGTAAAACGGACAAAAAACCTTGCCATCCGTTTGAAAACGCGATGTACTCACTGCCTCTGTTTGGCTTCCTCTCTATCCGTCCAGCATCCGTTTATGGACATTTCATCCGCTCCAAAAGTTTTGGGCTGCCCAAAACTTTTGTGCAGAAAATGTATCCAGTTCGTCCGTTCTGCATCCACTCTGCATCTGCTCCGCATCCGTTACGCATCCGTTACGCATCCGCTATATCCGCCAGGCATCCGCTCCGCATCTGTGCAACTTGCATCCGCTCGGACACAGGGAGAAAGTGGAATGGATGCAGAACAGATGCAGAACGGATGCCTAGCGGATGCAGAATAGAAACAAAGCGTTTAAAATGGAAAAAACGTTCGCAGAGGGGACCTATCTCGGATATTAAGGATGTCTAGAGGATGCCTAGAGGATGCCTAGAGGATGCAAAGGGACACCTATACTGCCTATAAAAAGGGGGAGCAACTCGTCTGCATCTCACTTTCAGCCCAGCAGCCCAGCTGTGCAGACCTCTGCAGCCTTCATCTGACTCTTCCTCTTCCACAGCATCCAGTCATGTCCACCGTGGATTGTGACAAAGTCCTTTCGGCAGCCACCATCCTTCTGCAACAGTGCGAAGCCATCTACAGGCTCTGTGAACTCTACTACGGGAAGAAAAGGAGGCACCCAAAAAAAGTCTGGGTCCAAAGATGGTTTGCCAGAAGAGCAGAGGACCGACTGTACAACAAGCTGATGGTGGAGCTAAGGAGCGAAGACACTTGGCGTTCCAGAACTTCATGAGGATGCGTCCAGCCATGTTTGATGAAGTTGTGCAGCGCCTGACACCCAGGTTGACCAAGACAAACACCAACTTCCCGCCCAGCCTGGAACCTGCGCTCAAGGTGGCACTGACTCTGCACCACCTGGACTCAGGGACCACCTACAGGAGCACGCAGTACGGCTGGAGGGTGCCACCCAGCACCATCAGCTTTGTTGTCAGAGAAGTGGTGCAGGCCATCATCGAAGAATACAAGGAGGAGCTCCTCCAGTGCCCCTGCAATGAAGAAGGAGTTGCAGAGCAGTGGTATCAGAAGTGGTATGGAAGAAAGTTGCAGAGCAGTGGTATCAGAAGTGGAACTTCCCCCACACCGTTGGAGCCATCGATGGCAAGCACATGGCCTGCAAAGCTCCAGCCAAGTCGGGGTCCACTTATTTCAATTACAAGGGCTTCTTCAACATCATCCTCTTCGCCATGGTCGATGCTGACTACAAGTTCATGTACATCGATGCTTCAGGCAAGGGCTCATCTTCAGATGCCCAGGTATACAACGCAAGTGACCTCAAGGAGGGGCTGGAAGGCAACCTCATTGTGGGCTTCCCAGATCCAGAACCCCTGCCCAACAATACACAAGATGTGCCCTACTTCATCGTGGGGGATGACGCCTTCTCCCTTACAACCTACCTCATGAAGCCCTACACCTCCAAATACCTCACCCATGAAGAGAGGATCTTCAACTACAGGCTGTCCAGGGCAAGGCGGGTGGTGGAGAATGCCTTTGGCATCCTGGCCAACAGGTTCCAGGTACTTCTCACCACCATGCAGCATCACCCAGAGACCGTGAGGAGGATCGTGGAAGCTTGCTGCATCCTGCACAATCTCATGTGCACCCACTACCCAGTCTTGCAGAACAGGGTTGTAGACCATCAACAAGGCAATGGGGACATGGATCCTCGGGAATGGAGGCAAGGGTGAAACCTGATCAACACTGAGGATGTGCAAGGCCCCAACAGAGCCTCACGTGAGGTGAAGAAGCAGCGCAACCTCCTAAGACACTGGTGCAACTCCCCAGCTGGAGCAGTGGAGTAGCAAGACAGGATGGTAAATGCTTAATGGATGCTTCCTTCAGCCTGTCTCATCACACGGATGAGATTGGGCCATGTATGTTTGGTTGGGCTACAATGAACAGGGCATTTAATAAAGAGTTGTGTTTATGTTGACATGTGTGGATGATTGATTTTATCGTTATTGATCATAAAGGGCCATAAGTGTGGCACCTGGGAGGTTGGACCATACAGTCCCACTATGCTTGCACTGGAGGTTTATCTATCCCACAGCTATTACCCATCCCAAAGGTATCCCTGCCCATCCCACAGCTATCTTAACCCATCCCACAAGCATGCAAAGGCTTAAACCATTTCTAAAAGTTTCCAGCAAGACTTTATTAAAAAAAAGAAATGAAGCAAGTGTGTGAATCAAAAATAGACTTTGTTAACAACAAGCTATAAGAGAAAAATGAGTCTCTGGTACTCCTCTTGGTCACCCAGTCTCAGGGGTGAAGGGTGCAGGTGCTGTGGAGATGGCTGGTGCTGGAGTGCTTGTCATCAGCTCCTCCAGAGGCAGAAGCAGCTGAAGCCCCAGCCCCAGAAGAGCGAGCCCGTGCTGCAGAAGCCCCAGCAGAACCAGAGTGAGGGCCAGGGGGCGGGATGGTAGCCCTGTCCCTCTTGCCAGGGCTGGCAGCAGATGGCTGAGGCTTGCTGTGCTTCCGCATGGTTGTGGGGTTGCTGGCTGGCAGGGAGGCTGGCAGGAACCAAGGCTGGCAGCAAGGCTGGCAGGGAGGCTGGCAACAAGGCTGGCAGCAAGGCTGGTAGCAAGGCTGGCAGCAAGGCTGGCAGGCAGACATGCAGGAATGGAGAAAAGTCAAGTTGATGATATGTAAGTAGTTAACAAGATAGAGCTGAGAATCTCATATTAATATGACATCAGCTGGATGTCCAATTTGTTGTTGCAATATTTTTCTCTTGAAATTACAGCTTACTTAAAAATAGCCATGTATTTTCATCCCCTACCAATTAAAGATATGAGTATTTTACTGCAAGTTCCCAATAGTAGAAAAGTACTGTAATGAGTGCTTTATGGATTGTGTAATTTGAAATTATGTAAATTATATAGCTACTAAACCACTGTAAGTGGAACTTAAGAACCAATTTAAGTTTAATTAACACACAATAATGGGGTTATTAAATAGCTACATGCATAGCTGATGAACAGAGGAAACAAAACTCATTTTGTTTTCTGGAAGAAATATTTTCAATACTCTGAAGACAGCAGGTTGCTGGGTTATGCATTAATGTTAGCCTGAAAACTTACCTTAAACTCTTGCAAAGTGGAAATCATGGGAACCTTTTGATAAAGATCGGTATTCCAGTTTTAGACATAATCGAGTGGCCTCAAAAGTGTGTTCCTGCATTGATCTTTGCAATCTGAAGGGTGGCTATATGTCTGTTTCTTCTACTCCCAGTCATTTGAAAGCAAGAAGTGGGCTTTGAGAAATGTTCAGGCAGCCAAAGTAAGTTCATTTATGTCTGAAACATGCTGGCATCCCACTAACAGAAAAAGGCTATTTTATTTTTACGGACACCTTCCCATTTTATTACCATATTTTTAAGGTCATTTTTAATGAAACTGAGGAAGAGATAAAGGTCATTTTCTGGTACTGTTTCTATTTATAACAGGGGTGGGGAACTATTGACCTTTTATGACCTGGGGAGTTCAGCTCCCAAGATTCCTGAGAACATGATTCCTTATGTTGGCTCAGGAATTCTGGGAGTTTCAGTCCATTAGTCATAAAGGAGCCTTACTTCCCCACAAGGAAGCCTTAATGGTGCGCTGACAATTTTAATAAATGAAAATGAAGGGCACTTGCAATCTAGTTCTTTACTGGAAATATTCTTTCCTGTTGAAAAAGGTGCCATAAGTCCCTTGATCCAAAAAAGGGAAAGGGAAACAGAGAATCACCTTCATGAATCCTAAAACCACGAATAAACTGAGAAACTTGATGGAATTATTTTTACTAATAACGTAAAAAATGGGCATCTACCTGACTGGTTTGTGACTCATTGCTATCTTGGATTAGGACTGGCTTTACAATAGTTGTTTGGATAGTTTTTGTTATTTTCCTCTTTTGTGGTGCCTTACTAAATATAGAGGTCCAATTTGCTATATACATCTTGTTTTGTTTAGTTTTTTGTGAGTCACTGTTGGGGAACCATAAGGATTAGAGCTTACTAGAGCATAAAGGACTTTTTTTACATTTTATATGGTGGTATACTGGCAATCAAACATTCATAGCATTCAAACCTGTTCTTATCAAAACCCGGATGAAATCCTTCCACTGTAGCCACTTTCCGTTGTCTCCAAGCAAAACTCCATTCCAGTTTCTTTGATTTTGAGCTTCAGCCCTTCTGATGTACAGTTTGTTTATGCAACTTATAGGTCTGCCTGTGAATCTGCAAACATATAAACAAGAAAACAAGCATTTAAATTCTGCCATTTGTCAGAAAATGATAGGTGCCTAAACTGAACAATATATCTATATTATATATATTACCACCATCGTGTCTAATTTTGCATAAATGTTTGAAGAATCATCATTGTGTTTTTCTCGAAACAAACTGACATTCATTTGCGAGCTCAGGAGTAAAAATATATCTATATCTATAAATATACACACAAAGGAAACATCTAGTCTGTGAAATAAGCAAATATGGAAGATAAACTAGTTGTCAATGATGCAGACATATATGTATCTTTAAATATAATCTGTTTGTCTTTGTTGAAATTTTATGCCTATAGCTCTAGACAGGTTTAAAAAAACAATTTTCTTTATTATTACTACCTAACTACCTATCTATTTCCTGGCTGTGTTCACTATCTGTGAAATCAAGGTTTTTTAAAACTGCTAATTTATGTTGAATTTCCTTTGCTATTTTGTTATTCTTTTGCCAATGTAATAAAAATCCAAATATCTCTGTTGTCTATAAAGATTTCAGTGGGTAGGACTGATCCCCTCCATTTCAAACAGAAATAATGTAAGATCCACTTAAAGAACTTAGTATCTACTCCTTCTCAACAGAGATTCATGTTAAACTGATATTACTTAATTTTTTAAACTGTTACTTGTTCAGTTTTACAGAGCACTTTCTCCAAAAGTACATGAAAGCTATTTAATTCCCATTGTCAGTTGTTGCCCATAGATTTGTTTTCAAGAACCAACAGTATGTCAGTAAGACATTTGTTTGGATCTGAAACAGATGGCTGTCCAGACTCTTCTTGAAGGCTTCCAGTGATAATGCTGTCATGTAAGTAATTATCAGCATTGCTCTGGGGCAACAGAGGAATTAAAGAATTTACTTCTCTTTAGGAGCTGTGAGATCATCTGCCCTTGATTTTTTTTTATAAGGCTTCTTTAAAATAAGAGCAGAGGAAGGCACAGTTTTCTACACCAGGTCAACTCACTATGGTATAATTATTTAATTTAATTTATAGGATTTATAGGATTGCCTGTATTATATGATGACTCTCCATGCAACCCATAAAAATATAGTTTAAAAACAAAAGTACTCTTCCTCCCTAATGCTAGACCAATCATTCTAGCACCTCAAACCCTCATGCTAATCCATTGCTTGGGGGAAAAGACAAGTCTTTATAACCCACAGAAAGCTAAAAGGATGGGAATCACTAAGATCTCAGATGGAAAGCTGTTACAAAAGGCTGAGCGGTCACCAAAAATTCATGCCTCTGAGGTCCCAACAAGTGCCAACAATTAAGGGAGTAGACCTATCTTTTAACCTCGTAGGAGAGGCAGATAGCCTCTGGGAGAGGCAGTCCTGCAAGCAACCTGGTTCTGTGCCATGTTAAACCTGATAACAGGCATCTTGAATTGCATCCAGAAGCAATTCTCACAGCTCTCACAACACTCTTGTTATTCAGGGGAACCATTATTCTGTTCCATTCCACCACCATCCCAAACTTGGGGCTTTGTCAACTCCAAATATATATACCAGGATTCCCCAGGATTCACTCCCGCACAGGAATTTTCTCATCTGGAAATCCAAGGCAAGTTCCTAAAGTCCCCTCACCAGGTTCAGAGTCCAAAAGACAAGTCCAAACACAAATCCAAGTTCAAGATTCAAGAAGCAAGGCCTAAGTTTGAAAAGCAACATCCAAGTCCTTTAGCAGCTTCAAGGTTTTAGTCCATGGCAAGAATCCTGATGGCTGAAGAAAAGCAGGCAAGAAACTGACAAATTGTTTCATTGCTCCATGTGCTGTACTAAATATCAGGAGAGGTGAGGCATCATAAGTAGCTTCATTGACCTGCTTTTGCCCACCTCCTCTCAGTCCTGGGCATTCATAAATCAGATGGAAGAGGCAATTCCTCCTCATCCTTGCTGACCAGTTGCAGCTATGCACCTTCTCCCCCACTGCTTTTCCAGTGAGGCCTCTATTCTCTTGAGCTATAGCTGCATCTCTCCTTTTCTTCTGTTATCCAGTCTTTTATCCAGTCATCCCTCCAGTGACCTCTCCATTACACCTGGCCTCTCCAGTCCTGGCTCAGAGCTTTCAGCAACTTTTTGGCACTCCTTCACATCCCTCTCTAAAGTCCCCAGCAAGTTCTTCCTCCCTGTCCTAGCTGGCATCTGAAGCACATCTGAAGTACATGCCCACTGAACTGGTTGTTACACCAGCTGAATTGCACCATTGGTAAGAGGTGTATAATTGGTATCATGATTATATTGATATAGTGCCTCTTGCTGACTGATTACCTTTCCCAACAGCTTCATACACAAGTTAAATAGGAATGGAGAAAGACTTGAACCCTGAGGCAACTAACATAGTAGGGGCCTAGGGCTCGTCAATCATGACTAGAAGGAAGAAAGGAAGTAAAATGTGCATATATTTTGCGGAATATTCTGTGGGAGGAAAGGAGGTTCATCCTTCTCTTTTTGTCCTTCCATATCCTTCCCATTCTTTAAAGTAGGCAGGGAGATGTCAACAAGTTAAGATGGCTGCCTTGACCATGCAATCTACCCTATAATTGAAAAAGAAATGGAAAGAGTGATCTTAGGATTATTCTATTTCAAATGTAACACATTTTCTTTTAAAGACATAAGATCAGGTGTCAGTAAAATATTCTACTGTTATGATAAACCAATTTTTCTACTGGTGTTCAGCAAAAGGAACACAACTCATCCGGCTTTCTGATGTGCCAGTTTTGGAAGGCACTAGTCTTCAAATAGATACATTGATATCACACATATCACTTGCATGTCTTACAGTACAAGCTAGCTATGATCCCAAGTGTTCTGTATAAAGAATAGTAGACTCCTAAATACAGGTTTCTGATTGGCTAAAGAACTTGAATGGGGATTGGTTCAAAAGGAACCAATCCACATAGCTGCTCAAAGGCAGCAAATATTAAATACCTGTCATTGGCTACAAGCCGGCAGAGAAAAACCTATAAAAGGCTGCCGCAGCTTGAGCCAATGTTCCGTTTTTCAACTGTGTTATAAAATAAAGACTTTGTTGTTGGAACCCGGTCTACCTCACGTTTTTCCGGATGGAACACTGGCGACGAGGGTGGGATCGTCCTAAACGCGAGACTGAGCACGCGGTGACAGATAAAACCAGATGAAGAACAATGGCTGGAAACAACGCGCCGCCCGCACCCTTCAATCCCAATGAAGAGGATTGGGAATCCTACGTAGACCGTTTCCAGATGTACCTGGAGAGCAATGAGATGGAGGAAATCTCAGACCAGCGCAAGAGAGCTGTTTTCTTGACACACTGTGGGCCCGCAATCTTCAAAATGACCAAGGCTTTGGCAAAGCCCCGAGATGTAAAACAATTGACTTGGACAGAGCTCCAAAGAACATTAAAGGCCCACTATGCACCGGTGGTGTCAAATTTAATAAAGCGGCATGAGTTTTATCGGAGAGACCAGAAAGAAGGCGAAACCATCGCTGATTTTGTGGCAGCCCTCCGACAAATAGGGGGAGCGTGCGAGTTTCTGAACTTAGATGAAGCGATGCGGGATCGAGTAATATTGGGGTTAAGAGACTCTAATATACAGAGCAAGCTACTGAGTAAACCCAACATATCAGTAGCCGAAGCTATCGCAGAAGCCTCAGCTGCTGAAGCTGCGAAAAAATTGGCGGATAAAATGAAACAAATGAATGCAAACAACGATGAAACAAGGCCGGCCAGAGGGAAAAAACAATCTTCCACCACCACTCATTACGAAGAATTCGATGAGACATCAGAATCCGGGGAGGAAGATGATGAAATCCACCGCCTATACGCCAAGAAAGGGCGCGAAAACAGAAATCGGCAGGAATGCGCTGACTGCGGGGGAAACCATCCTCGAGCCGATTGCAGATTCCTCGATGCCATTTGCAGAGCATGCAAGAAAAGGGGGCATATCGAGAGAGTCTGCAGGAACAAAAAGAATTACAGCCCAAAAAGACGCAGCGACTCCCCAGCAAAGACTGAGCCAAAACTATCTGAGAGAAAGTGGCAGCGAAACAAGCAAGCCACTAACTGAGAGAAAGCATACCAGACTTTCACTATTGGAAGCGCTCAGACGGAAAGCGGGAAGAAGGTAAAAATAATTGTAAAAATTGAAGACAACCCCTGCGAAATGGAGGTTGACTCTGTATCTTTCCTATCAATGGTGTCATGGGACACCATCAAAAAACTGGTCCCAGACATCAAGATCAAGGAACTCAAGAGACAAAAACTAACCCTCAAGGTCTATCAAGGAAACCGAATTCCTGTAGTAGGCCTAGGACATTTCCGAGTCACCTACAGACATGTCGCAGTACTACCATTAATGATAGTCGACCGAGATCGACCAAGCCTCCTGGGCATTGAATGATTCGCACCATTGGGCATCGGGATGACCGGAGTAGACCGGGTGGGCGCAACCGACTGGGAAGAAGACCTGATCCAAGAATTCCAGGACGTTTTCGACGGCTCCCTAGGCAGGTATCGGGGGACCCCAATTTCTTTTAGTCTAGACCCCCAGGTAGCCCCTAAAAGACTAAAGGCCAGATGAGTTCCTTTTGCTCTAAAAGCAAAAATAGAGGAACAACTAAATAAATGAATAGATCAAGGGGTTTTAGAACCGGTCGACCATGCTAAATGGGAAACACCAATTGTAACGCCGATTAAACCAGACGGGTCAGTTCGAATCTGTGGCGACTACAAGGTTACCCTGAACCACGCGCTGCAACAAAGCGCATACCCGGTGCCAGTCGTGCAACACCTATTACACTCTCTTGGGGGAGGAAAAGTTTTCGCTAAACTAGACCTAGCACAAGCTTACCAACAGCTCCCAGTAGACCCCTTAACGGCTGAAGCACAAACAATAGTGACTCACAAAGGGGCATTCAAATGCAACAGACTCCAATTTGGAGTAAGCGTAGCCCCAGGTGTTTTCCAGAGTCTCATGGAACGCCTGTTAAATGGTATAAAAGGGGTCGTACCATACTTCGACGACGTCCTAATTTCGGCCAAAGATGCAACCCAGCTTAAGGAAAGACTTAAAGATGTCCTAAATAAATTCAGAGAATCTGGCCTTAAAGTAAAGAAAGAAAAATGCTGTCTAATGACTGATCGCGTCAAATTTTTGGGATATTTGATAGATGGAGAGGGCATACACCCTACCGAAAAAAAAGTCAGAGCTATTAAAGATGCACCAGAACCAAGGAATAAAACTGAACTGCAGGCATTTTTGGAACTAATAAATTTTTATAACGTGTTCCTATCCCACAAAGCAACAATAGCGGAACCATTACACCGATTACTGGATAAGAAAACAATTTGGACTTGGGGGTACAGAGAAAAGAAAGCTTCCCAAAGAATAAAAAACTTATTAACATCAAACACCGTCCTCATCCAGTTTAGCAACACACTGCCATTGATGGTAACCTGCGACGCCTCACCATTTGGAGTTGGTGCCATCCTGAGTCACCAATTGCCAGACGGAAGAGAGGCACCCGTCGCATACTATTCAAAGACTCTGTCTAAAGCCGAGCGAAATTATAGTCAATTGGACAGGGAAGCCCTGGCAATCGTCGCCGGAGTAAAATGCTTCCACGAATATCTATATGGAAGAACATTTGTAATAGTAACAGACCATAAACTGCTACTTGGAATTTTGGCGGGAAACAAACCAACACCGAACATTTTATCCCCGCGAATGACTAGATGGTCAGAATTCCTAGCAGCCTACTCATATACTCTAACACATCACCCTGGGAAGCAAATCTCCCATGCAGACGCTTTGAGCAGAACTCCACTACCAATTATAGAGGAAGACCCGGCACCAACGATGACCACTTGCAGATAGAGACATGCCCAAATCTGCCCATATCTGCAAATGATGTTGCCAGAGCCACCGCAAAGGACCCATTGACTGCCCATGTACTGAACTGGGTAGGTAAAGGCTGGCCGGAAAACCAAAAAACTGAGAACTTTAAGCCTTTCCGGACCAGGCAAACTGAACTTTCAATTCAAAAGGGTTGTTTGTTATGGGGTGATCGGGTTGTTATCCCCTCCAAATTACAAACGAGGGTACTCAATGTGCTTCACGAAGGCCACCCTGGAATTGTTAAAATGAAAAGCCTTGCTAGAAGCTATGTCTGGTGGCCAGGTATAGATAGGGACATCGAATACTGGGTAAATTCGTGTGACAAATGCCAAAGAAATAGGCCTTCCCCGCCACAAGCACCCATAAAGGACTGGGAAACCCCATGAGGCCCCTGGTCACGAATCCACATCGACTTTGCAGGTCCAACTAAGGGACATACTTTCCTCATTGTCGTAGATGCATACTCAAATTGGCTAGAGATTAAAATTATGCCATCTACGATAATTGAAACCCTTATTAAACAACTGGACGAACTCTTTGCGACCCATGGCCTGCCGGACTTCCTAGTGTCCGACAACGGACCACAGTTAACGAGCATTCAATTTGAACAATACCCAGCCTCCCTAGGTATCAGACATGCCCTAACCGCGCCGGCCCATCCGGCTGCGAACGGCAGGGCAGAGAGAATGGTTAGATTTACAAAAGAAGGGTTAGAAAGAATGGACATTGGGGATGTCCAAGATAAAATAAATCGCCTGCTCACCCTCCAGCATATGACACCCAGTACCATAACAAACCAAAGTCCGGCAGAACTACTAATGGGGAGAAAACTAAGGTCGCAACTAGACAGATTGCACCCAAACTATACACCAGAAAACACCCCCGACTCCTCCACCCGTTTCAGGACATTTGAAATAGGCGACCTAGTCTGTGCAAAAATTTTTACCGGGGACCCATTATGGCTACCAGGAACAATCACGCAAATTACAGGCCCCCAGTCCTACCGACTAACCATAGATGATGGCAGGGAATGGAAGCGGCACATAGACTAGCTTCGTTCCCGAAACATTGAAAGAAGTACAAACACAAAACCACAAATATTAAAAAATGACAAAAACCAAACCAAAGGGGGGGGGGGAAATACGAGAAAATAATA
>BLBF01000018.1:16927582-16955906 GCA_015471245.1 Laticauda colubrina
AAAAACCAAACCAAAGGGGGGGGGGAAATACGAGAAAATAATAAAGAACCGTTAAAATTAAATACAGAATACAATAGCAATCAAAAAGAGCATAAAAAAGACTTACAGTTAGAAGACAATCATGGGGAAAGTCCAGACGAAGGGGCCAGCCTGGCCAGCTCGACTTGCCCGGAGAGACCAGGAGGGAGCGGCAACACCACCGGCCTAAGAAATCTAGGTGGCAGTAAAATGGCTGACTCACCCTTCCAGGCGGTTCCATGGGAAAGAACAAGAGAGACAGCAACCCCATCCAAACCAGTTGAAGTCTTCAACAGGAATGAACCACGCAAGTCCAGTCGAGTCAAAAGAAGCCCCACCTACCTGTGCGACTACGTCACCATGTAGGACTAAGCCAAGAGGGGAGGGGTATTCTGTATAAAGAATAGTAGACTCCTAAATACAGGTTTCTGATTGGCTAAAGAACTTGAATGGGGATTGGTTCAAAAGGAACCAATCCACATAGCTGCTCAAAGGCAGCAAATATTAAATACCTGTCATTGGCTACAAGCCGGCAGAGAAAAACCTATAAAAGGCTGCCGCAGCTTGAGCCAATGTTCCGTTTTTCAACTGTGTTATAAAATAAAGACTTTGTTGTTGGAACCCGTTCTACCTCGCGTTTTTCCGGACGGAACACCAAGTGAGATTACAGCTGCAGTATTGTAGACCTATGTGATATGAAATCTCATGGTGATCTAATCTATACTTGCAAAGGCCAGAATATTATTAACTGAAACCCGTACACTTTGATGTAATTTTTCATGTTTTTTTAATTTTACTTTTTCAGTATTGCATTAAGCAATAGAGGGCACTCGCTTTTTTAAATATCTTGTTCCACTGAAGTTTTCTTTAAGAATATTATTAACTTTCAAACAGTACACTTTTTGAGGTAATCCTGAGTGAAAAGCTTTATTTTAAACAAAGTTTTCTTTGGCTCTATAAAAGTTTTTCTTTAATAAATTAAAACATATTTGTGTTCCTGTTCCTGCACTCAGAAGTATTTTTGTAGAAGGAATCAATCTTGCCTTTATGATATCTCCTCTTTTTAAATATTCTCTTTTCCCACTTCATAAAGCAGCCCATTAACTCTGGAACTCATGAACACTGACTTTATTACATAGCAAAATAAAATTTTAGATTAAATTCCAATCTGTATTCTATTTTTTCCCCATTGCTTGCTAATATATCACTATATCTTGATTCCATTGGTGCAGTAAGTCAGGAAACAGATCATTTTAATTAAAGAAGCTTTTATTCTGAGTTGCTCACAAATCATGTTCAACCTATTGATGTGAAATCCATGAATCACTGGAACTGTGGTGTTTCATTTAGAAAGCAGATTTGGAAAGTATTTATTTTATTCATAAAAATAGAAAATGTCATTATCTGCCCACGTTTGGTTGCTTTGCTGTGTTATTGGTTCAGTTCAAATGTCAGATTTATCTCTATGTGGTAGGAGGTCACAAAGAATTTAAGAACCAAGTATTTATGTGATAAGCTTGTTAAACATTATTGCTTGCCATGGTAGGAAGCAAGGTCTGGTGATAAGTGATCATACAATAAATGTTAATTTATTATCATTGCTAAAATGTTGGAGAATTCATTAAGGCTAAGGTTATGATTGGCATTGCTTTTCATCAGTCACTGCAAACTTATCATGTGGCAAACTGTAAAGGAGGTAAATTATTAATTGAATTATCTTGTAAAAATAAAATAAACAGGAGAGGATCTGGGACAACGAGATGGGATTCCTTTCAAGCTGTAGAACCTTCCTGCTTTTCTTTTACTCATTATGCTTCCATGTTCAGGTTGCTTTTAAAGATGAAGGAATCTTCCGGAATAATATATCAACAGGACAATTGGTTCCAGTTTTCTTTTTTTTACTCTGGGATTATTTTGTTGATAGATTTATTCTATTCCAATAATATATTTCTATCTCATTGTATTTTATGACTAGGCTTTTTATGTAGGATATAGAATTTATAAGCAAATAAGGAAGGATCCAAGAGATTTAGAAAAAAGAATAGTATGAATAATGAATGCAAAAGCTAGCATTTCTACATTAATAACTGTTCATCAACATTAATGATTTTTCTGTAAATATTAATAAATGAAATGACATATTCTAGAAGAGAATAACATGGCCTTTGATTACAGAGATCCTTAAGAAGTCCCAGGATAAGATCAACCAAAACAGCTTGGAAATGGCATAATTATTTGCTTCTATTATTTTGAAACTAGTTTTAAACAACTATAAAAAAACCTCACCTTCACTGAATGAAGTTATAACTGACTTGCTTGTTCTTGGAATATATTTGGAAGTTGAAACAAGATAAAAGATTATATCTGTATCACCTTATTTCTTAAGAAGTTACATAAATTTGTGAGAAATCTGAAGGTGTTCTAAGTTATTTGCGATATGTTCTAACTTCTATGAGATAGCAAATATTCTCCAGGAAATGGTGCCAGAACTGAAAGGCCTTCTTGTTGGCTAAAAATATGATAAAGATTATAATTTCATGCAGTGATAATAACCCACTTTGCTTCTGAACGTCATTAATGAGAGCAAACCCATTCCCTGCTTGCAATGATGATGTTACCTAGTTTGGTAGTGAAGCTTCTGTGAGAAAACAATGAAGCTCAGAGAATACCAAGGACCTCACAAACTGAACTAAGTCTAAGGCAACTTTTATGCAATGCTTACCACAAACTCCTGGGATCCCTAACCCTTACTTAAGCCCATGTCACACTGAACCAACGGACGCAAAGAGGATGTAAAACGGAC
Organism: Laticauda colubrina; assembly: GCA_015471245.1. Lineage (NCBI taxonomy): Eukaryota > Metazoa > Chordata > Lepidosauria > Squamata > Elapidae > Laticauda > Laticauda colubrina. Next base: position 16,930,404 of record BLBF01000018.1, read on the forward strand.
GAAAAACCTTGCCATCCATTGGTTAACGCGATGTATCCGTTCTGTATTCACTGCCTCCGTTTTGCTTCCTCTCTATCCGTCCAGCATCCGTTTATGGACGTTTCATCCGCTCCAAAAGTTTTGGGCTGCCTAAAACTTTTGCGCAGAAAATGTATCCAGTTCATCCGTTCTGCATCCGCTACGCATCCGCTACGCATCCATTACGCATCCTTTACGCATCCGCTATATCCGCTAGGCATCCGCTATGCATCCGCGCAACTCCATCCACTCCAAAGGTAAACGGACAGGGGGAGGAAGCGGAACTGACGCAGAACGGATGCAGAACGGATGCCTAGCAGATGCAGCATGGAAACAAAGCGTTTAAAATGGAAAAAACGTTTGCAGAGGGGACCTATCTCGGATATTAAGGATGTCTACAGGATGCCTAGAGGATGCCTAGAGGATGCCTAGAGGATGCCTAGCAGAAAACCTATACTGCCTATAAAAAGGGGGAGCAACTCGCCTGCATCGCACTTTCAGAACAGCAGCCCAGCGGTGCAGACCTCTGCAGGCTTCACCTGGCTCTTCCTCTTCCACAGCATCCAGTCATGTACACCGTGGATTGTAACAAAGTCCTTTCGGCAGCCACCATCGTTCTGCAACAGTGCGAAGCCATCTGCAGACTCTGTGAACACTACTGTGAGAAGAAAAGGAGCCACCCAAAAAGAGTCTGGGTCCAAAGATGGTTCACCAGGAGAGCGGAGAATGGACTGTACAACAAGCTGATGGTGGAGCTCAGGAGCGAAGACACTCGGGCATTCCAGAACTTCATGAGGATGCCTCCAGCCATGTTTGACGAACTTGTGCAGTGCCTGACTCCCAGGTTGACCAAGGCAAACACCAACTCCCGGCCCAGCCTGGAACTTGGGCTCAAGGTGGCATTCACTCTGAGCCACCTGGCCTCAGGGACCTCCTATAGGAGCATGCAGAATGGCTGGAGGGTGCCATCCAACACCATCAGCATTGTGGTCAGAGAAGTGGTGCAGGCCATCATCGAAGAATACAAGGAGGAGCTCCTCCAGTACCCCTCCACTGAAGAAGGCTGGAAGAAAGTTGCAGAGCAGTGGTATCAGAAGTGGAACTTACCCCACACCGTTGGAGCCATAGATGGGAAGCACGTGGCCTGCAAATCTCCAGCCAAGTCAGGATCCACTTATCTCAACTCCAAGGGCTTCCTCAGAATCATCCTCTTTGCCATGGTCGATGATGACTACAAGTTTATGTACATCGATGCTTCAGGCAACGGATCATCTTCGGATGCCCAGGTATACAACGCCAGTCACCTAAAGGAGGGGCTGGAACGCAACCTCATTGTGGGCTTCCCAGATCCAGAACCCCTGCCCAACGACAAGCAAGATGTGCCCTACTTCATCGTGGGGTATGACGACTTCTCCCTCACAACCTACCTCATGAAGCCCTACACCTCCAGACTCCTGACCCGTGAAGAGAGGATCTTCAACTACAGGCTCTCCAGGGCAAGGCGGGTTGTGGAGAATGCCTTTGGCATCCTGGCCAACAGGTTCCAGGTACTTCTCACCACCATGCAGCACTGCCCAGAGACCATGAGGAGGATCATGGAAGCTTGCTGCATCCTGCACAATCTCATGCACACCCAATACCCATTCTTGCAGAACAGGCTTGTGGACTTCCAACAAGCCAATGGGGACATGGAGCCTGGGGAATGGAGGCAAGGGCAAAACGTGATCGACACTGAGGATGTGCAAGGCCCCAACAGAGCCTCAAATGAAGCGAAGAAGCAGCGCAACCTCCTGAGACACTGGTGCAACTCCCCAGCTGGAGCAGTGGAGTGGCAAGACAGGATGATAGATGCTTAATGGATGCTTCCTTCAGCCTGTCTCATCACACAGATGAGATTGGGCCATGTATGTTTGGTTGGCCTACAATGAACATGGCATTTAATAAAGAGTTGTGTTTATGTTGACATGTGTGGATAATTATTACATTATTATTGATAATAAAGGGCTGTAGGTGTGGCACCTGGGAGGGTGGACCATACAGTCCCACTATGCTTGCACGGGAGGTTTATCTATCCCACAGCTATCCTAACCCATCCCACAGCTATTACCCATCCCAAAGGTATCCTAACCCATTCCAAAGCTATCCTTACCCATCCCACAAGCATGCAAAGGCTTAAACCATTTCTAACAGTTTCCAGCAAGACTTTATTAAAAAAAAGAAACGAAGCAAGTGTATGAATCAAAAATATACTTTATTAACAAGAAGCTATAAAACAAAAATGAGTCTCTGGCACTCCTCTTGGTCGCTCAGTCTCAGGGGTGAAGGGTCCAGGTGCTGTGGAGGTGGATGGTGCTGGAGTGCTTGTCATCAGCTCCTCCAGAAGCAGAAGCAGCAGAAGCCCCAGCCCCAGAAGAGCAAGCCCATACTGCAGAAGCCCCAGCAGAAGCAGAGTGAGGGCCAGGGGGCGGGATGGTAGCCCTGTCCCTCTTGCCAGGGCTGGCAGCAGATGGCTGAGGCTTGCTGTGCTTCCGCATGGTTGTGGGGTTGCTGGCTGGCAGGGAGGCTTGCAGGAACCAAGGCTGGCAGGAAGGCTGGCAGGGAGGCTGGCAGGCAGGCTGGCAGGCAGGCTGGCAGGCAGGCAGGCACCAAGGCTGGCAGGGAGACATGAACCAAGGCATGCAGGAAGGCTGGCAGGGAGGCTGGCACCAAGACTGGCAGGAAGGCTGGCAGGCAGACATGAACCAAGGCTGGCAGGAAGGAAGGCAGCAAGGCTGGCAGGCAGACTGGCTGGCAGCAAGGCTTGCTGGCAGGCTGGCAGCAAGGCTTGCAGGCAGGCTGGCAGCAAGGCTGGCAGGCAGACTGGCTGGCAGCAAGGCTCGTAGCAAGGCTGGCAGCAAGGCTGGCAGGCAGACATGCAGGCAGGGCAGGCAAGGCAGCCAATCCATCCGGCAGCAGTTCTTTCCTCTGAATGGCGACCTGCTTCCGAGCTGCTTCCGTTATATCCGCGGGGCTGACGCAATGCATCCTCCCCGCATGCAATTAACGCCAGGCATCCATTAGGCTTCCGCTGTGCATCCGCTAGGCTTCCGCTGTGCATCCGCTTCATCCGTTCGGCGTCCACTCTGCTTCTGCTCTTTCCGTTCCGCGTCCGCTTTGCTGAGGCCCCCCGGAAGCCCTGCGAATCTGCCACCTACTCCCATCCGCTTCCATCCGCTAGGCTTCCATTCCACATCCGCTTTCCATTAGCCCTGCGTCCTCCCCGCGTCCCTGTTATCCGTTCCGGTTATGCAAATTTTTGCCCCTTTTGAGAGCGGATAACAATGGATGGAACATTTTGCTCGTCCGCTGTGTCCTTTTTGCATCCGTTGGCCAGTGTGACATGGGCTTAAGTTCAGCAAGTGTAGTTCCCTCTGTGAGCAATGGAGACACATATGAGGGATATTAAATATCTAACAATCAAACTTTTTACCTATCACTTAAAAAAAAAAAACATGGACATGCATAAGGGTCCACAAGTGCCTTGTATATAAGCACAAGAAAAAAATTTGACAGAGAAGGAGATTGTCTGGACTGCGAAAGCTGCTTCTAAGGTAAAATCAAGGCCTTGGCTTCTCCAGAAAAGTGGCATGAAGAAGAATGGGCCAAGAAGTGAAGATATGTTGAACTTTGGAATACTACCTTTTTGATAACTGCAGTAAGTTGTTTGGTCAGATTGATACAATAAGAAATCTGCAAAGCCGTAGAAGTATAGATTTCTGAAAATGTGAGAAGTGAAGGGATTCCTCAGACAAAATAAGTTGTTCCCTATTATTTATTTATTAAAGGCCCTGTCACACTGCCCAATGGATGCAAAATGTTAGTAAAAAGGACACAACGGAAGAGAAAAATGTTCCATCCGTTGTTATCCGCTCTCAAAAGGTGCAAAAATTTGCATAAACAGAGCAGATAACACGGAAAGGAACAGACGCGGGGAGGATGCAGAGCAGATGGAAAGCAGATGCGGAACGGAACCCCAGCAGATGGAAGCGGATGAGAGTGGATGGCACATCTGCAGGGCTTCCGGGGGGCCTCAGCAAAGCGGACGCGGAAGGGATGAAGTGGATGCAGAGCGGAAGTCTAGCAGATGCACAGCGGAAGCCTAATGAATGCCTAGCGTTAATTGCGCATGCGGGGAGGATGCATTGCGTAAGCCCCGCAGATATAAGGGAAGCAGCTCGGAGCAGGTCACCATTCAGAGGAAAGACCTGCTGCTGGATGGATTGACCTGCCCTGCCTGCATGCCTGCCTGCAAGCCTTGCTGCAAGCCTTGCTGCCAGCCTTGCTGCCAGCCTCCCTGCCAGCCTCCCTGCCAGCCTATCTGTCTGCCTGCCTGCAAGCCTTGCTGCCAGCCAGTCTGCCTGCCAGCCTTGGTTCATGCCTGCCTGCCAGCCTTGGTTCCTGCCAGCCTCCCTGCCAGCCAGCAACCCCACAACCATGGGGAAGAACAGAAAGCCTCAGCCATCTGCTGCCAGAACTGGCAAGAGGGACAGGGCCACCATCCCACCCCTTGGCCCTCACTCTGGTTCTGCTGGGGCTTCTGTAGCATGGGCTCGCTCTTCTGGGGCTGGAGCTTCTGCTGCTTCTGGTTCTGGAGGAGCTGATGATGCGGGGGATCAGACAAACACTCCAGCACCAGCCACCTCCACAGCACCTGGACCCTTCACCCCTGAGACTGAACGACTAAGAGGAGTGCCAGAGACTCATTTTTGTTTTATAGCTTGTTGTTAATAAAGTCTATCTTTGATTCACACACTTGCTTCATTTCTTTTTTTTAATAAAGTCTGGGTGGAAACTTTTAGAAATGGTTTAAGCCTTTGCAGACTTGAGGGATGGGCTAAGATAGCAGTGGGATGGGCAGGGATACCTGTGGGATGGGTAATAGCTGTGGGATGGGTAAGGATAGCAAACATCCAGTGCAAGCATAGTGGGACTGTATGGTCCACCCTCCCAGGTGCCACACCTATGGCCCTTTATTATCAATAATGATGTAATCAATCATCCACACATTTCAACATAAACACAACTCTTTATTAAATGCCCTGTTCATTGTAGGCCCACCCAACATACATGGCCCAATCTCATCAGTGTGATGAGACAGGCTGAAGGAAGCATCCATTAATCATCTATCATCCTGTCTTGCCACTCCACTGCTCCAGCTGGGGACTTGCACCAGTGTCTCAGGAGGTTGCGCTGCATCTTCCCTTCACGTGAGGCTCTGTTCGGGCCTTGCACATCCTCAGTGTCTATCAGGTTTTGCCCTTGCCTCCATTCCTCAGGCTCCATGTCCCCATTGCCTTGTTGATGGTCCACAATCCTGTTCTGCAACACTGGGTAGCGGGTGTGCATGAGATTGTGCAGGATGCAGCAAGCTTCCATGATCCTCCTCACAGTCTGTGGGCGATGCTGCAGGTGGTGAGAAGAACCTGGAACCTGTTGGCCAGGATGCCAAAGGCGTTCTCCACAACCCGCCTTGCCCTGGACAGCCTGTAGTTGAAGATCCTCTCTTCACAGGTGTGGAGTCTGGAGGTGTAGGGCTTCATGAGGTAGGTTGTGAGGGAGAAGGCGTCATCCCCCACGATGAAGTAGGGCACATTTTGCGTGTCGTTGGGCAGTGGGTCTGGATCTGGGAAGCCCATGATGAGGTTGCATTCCAGCCCCTCCTTGAAGTCACTGGCATTGTGTACCTGGGCATCTGAACATGAGCCGCTGCCTGAAGCATCGATGTAAATGAACTTGTAGTCAGCATCGACCATGGCGAAGAGGACGATGCTGAAGAAGCCCTTGTAGTTGAAATAAGTGGACCCTGACTTGGCTGGTGCTTTGCAGGCCACGTGCTTGCCATCTATGGCTCCAACAGTGTGGGGGAAGTTCCACCTCTGATACCACTGCTCTGCAACTTTCTTCCAGCCTTCTTCAGTGGAGGGGCACTGGAGGAGCTCCTCCATGTATTCTTCGATGATGGCCTGCATCACTTCTCTGACCACAATGCTGATGGTGTTGTGTGGCACCCTCCAGCCATACTGCATGCTCCTGTAGGTGGTCCCTGAGGCCAGGTGGTGCAGAGTCAGTGCCACCTTGAGCCCAGGGTCCAGGCTGCGCCCGGGAAGTTGGTGTTGGCCTTGGTCAACCTGGGTGTCAGGCGCTGCACAAGTTCGTCAAACATGGCTGGAGGCATCCTCATGAAGTTCTGGAATGCCAAGTGTCTTCGATCCTGAGCTCCACCATCAGCTTGTTGTACATTCCGTACTCTGCTCTTCTGGTGATGCATCTTTGGACCCAGACTCTTTTTGGGTGGCTCCTTTTCTTCCCATAGTAGAGTTCACAGAGCCTGTAGATGGCTTCGCACTGTTGCAGAAGGATGGTGGCTGCCAAAAGGACTTTGTTACGATCCACAGTGGACATGACTGGATGCTGTGGAAGAGGAAGAGTCAGATGAAGGCTGCAGAGGTCTGCACAGCTGGGCTGCTGGTCTGAAAGTGAGATCCAAGTGAGTTGCTCCCCCTTTTTATAGGCAATATAGGTTTTCCCCTAGGTGTCCCTTTGCATCCTCTAGGCATCCTCTAGACATCCTTAATATCCGAGATAGGTCCCCTCTGCGAACGTTTTTTCTGTTTTAAATGCTTTGTTTCCATTCTGCATCCGCTAGGCATCCGTTCTGCATCTGTTCCGTGTCCGTTCCGCTTCCTCCCTGTGTCTGTTTACCGCTGGAGCGGATGGAGTTGCGCGGATGCGCAGCGGATGCCTTGTAGATATAGCGGATGCGTAACGGATGCAGAACAGACGCATTGGATAAATTTTCCGCTCAAAAGTTTTGAGCAGCTCAAAACTTTCTGAGTGGATGAAACGTCAATAAACGGATGCTGGACGGATAGAGAGGAAGCAAAATGGAGGCAGTGAGTACAGAACTGATACATCGCGTTAATCAACGGATGACAATTGTTTTTCTCCATTTTACATCCTCTTTCCATCCGTTGGTGCAATTTGACAGGGGCTTAAACAAATTTATATGGCCATCCAACTCTCACACATAGATGATTCCAAATGGCTTACAACATTTAAAAATCTACTGTTTAAAAACCCTTTAAACTCCTCATCCACTCCCATGGCAGCAGATTTAATTGGTTACATCAAACATAGGGAACAAATGGTGTTCTTTATACACCTTATAGAAAGACTGTGTTTTAATTACAGTACAAGACAGTGCCTTGAAATACTTATCAAAGACAATGCACATCATGAGCTCTTTATCAAGGGAAATAAACACAAAATGTATAATAAAGAGAGAGAAAACATCCATTTTCTTCCCAATTCACAAGGCACAGTAATCATACGTTCCTTTCTAAGCAACTGTTTCATTGAATGGGACTCCATCAGAGATTTGTCTGGGAAAGTTTTCAGCTGCATGTCCCCTGGCTTTGATCTGAAGGTTGTACTAAGACTTATGCAATGTTACAAAATAGGAGACACAAGGCACATTGCTTGACTCAGTCCTGAGATGGAATAGCTGCCGAGAGAGAACAAATTTTTCTGCAGGGGTTTCCTGATGCTGGCTGGTAACTTGGCATCTCAGAGATAGTTCATTAGGTATTAATGTGTCCCCTTTGCCTGGAAGATACATTAGTTGCGGCTAAATAGCACTGGAGTCATGTTGGAGGTTCCCTCCCTTTTTGCATGTTAATGTTGCTTCCAGTTTGATTAGGCTACTGAATTAGATCAGTGCTGGTCTCAAGCTAGGCTGATAGCATGAAGCATGATAGCATGATAGCATGAAGAGCAAGAACAGATGGAGCAACAAGGAAGGCACTTGTTATTGTCTGAAGTTGTCAATGTAGGTTTCCTTCCCTCCCTCTAAACAACTTTGTCACCCTTATAAGCTTGGATCAAAAAACTCTTTTAATACGTGAAATAAAAACAAAACAACTCTCTACACACACACCGGGGCGGGGGAGGAGAGGGAGAGGAAGGGAGGGGGGAGAGTTAATATTATATGTATTTCTGGCCTGGGGATTGGAGATCTGCTCCTGGGAACCACAGCTCCCAAGCTTTGGTTACTTTAGGACTGCAACTCCCAGAGCTGCTTTAAATAAACTAAGAAAAAAATATCAGGGAAAAAGAATTGAGAGGGGTGCTGGATATCTTTGATTTGTATCTGATACATATTTTAATTATTACTCATTTTTACTTTGGGAGAATATCCAGCTTTCTGCACATTTAGGAAAGACCCCAAGCAAGTTCACAGATGTGTGTGAGGATGTGAGTACATGTTGCAGGGTGGTGGTGGGGACAGAGCTTATAAATATTGTAGTGATGAAATTCACTCCTTTCATATAAGTGGAATTCTTTTCAAAATTTGTTGTGTAATTTAGATCAGTAAAAAATTGTTTGATTTAATTTTGATAAATTACACAGTTATTTAGATTGTAAGAAAGCATTTTAACATTTAGATGATTTGGGGCTTTTGAGATGGATCTGGTGTATATTGCTCTGGGTTCCCACCCATTGGGCTTTGGTACTGTCTCTTGCCCATACCACTTACCAATAACTGTGATGCAACTGGAATAATCTGAAATTGAACATCCTTAAAACTATAGAGATGAGAGTGGATTTTAGGAGGAGCCCCCCTATTTACCATCTCTTACTATCTTCAACAGCACAGGATCAACAGTAGAATCTTCAAAATTTCTGGGTTCTATCAAACCCCAGGATTTGAAATGAACACCTAATGCTAGAATCATTATTAGAAAGGCACAACAAAGCATGTCCTTCCTATATCTGCTCAAAAAGTTCAGATTGCCCCAGGAGCTGTTGATACAGTTCTACAGAAGAATTATTGAGTGTCACTTGTACTTCTATAACTGTCTGGTTTGGTGCAAAACCAAACAGGACAGCTACAGATTTTAATGAATAGTCAGGACTGTGGGAAAAATAATTGCAACCATCCTGTCTTCCATAGAGGACCTTTATATTGCACAGAGCAGAAGAAGGGCTGAGAAAATATCTACAGTCCACTCACATCTTGGACATAAATTGTTTCAACTCCTCCTTCAGGATGCCACTAAAGGGCATTGTATGCCAAACAACTGGACACAGAGACAGTTTTTTCCCTCATGCCATCACTCTGCTGAACATTTAATTCCCACAGTACTGTCTTATGTCCAGGCATATGACTCGCGTAGTATGAGTGTATTATTATTACTATTACTATTATTATTACTGTTATGATTCTGTTGTTTTGTGTGTATACTAAGAGCTTCTGCACTGGAGACAAATTCTTTGTGTGTCTAAACATACTTGCCCGAATAAAGTATTGTATTCTAGTTGATTTCCTCTAAAAGCTTGGAAGGTAGAGATAAAAGCACAATATTGAAAAAAGGCTGCCCAATTTAATCACCAGCTAGAAGACCAGTATTAACAGAATGTGATTTTTTTAAAAAATAGAGATAATTTTACTCACATCTCATTCTTGCTGTTTGGAAAGTCTAGCTTAAGTTGATTCTGAACTTTAAGCTGATATTCTAATGTGGGTTAAGATTGTAAAAAATCAAACCTTTTCTTGTTCCTGTTTACAAAATGACTATCTGAGAAAATAATACGTAATTTTCTGAGATGACAGAATGGCCCAATTGTTCCAGAATGGGTTGGAATTCACATAATTTTGCTTTATGTTTTTTTTGGCTGCTTGGATATTGCAGCTGCTCCTATTAGCTAGAGTCTACATTAAAATCAAGTTTTGAAGTGATGCTCTATGACTTCTTTTCAAGTGAATTTTATTGTGCAGCTGTTATTTGTAGTTATGTGGGTTGATAAAGATTTTGACAGTTTGTTCTAGATTTTTATTTATATAATTTCTATTACATTTATTCTAAAGAGGAAGTTTGAGTGTATCAGAGTATTCTTTCTTAAGAAAAAAGTCAAGATAATTCAAGGTGAGACAAAAGTATATTACTTTTGCCTAAAGGAAGTTACCAGGAACTGTTAGACTATCTTAATACTATATTCATATGAACATAAGAAAGCTGCTGTTAACCCTAATCAAAGTCCTTCTTTGCAGTGACTGCACCCTCAAGAGTGAGAGGAGCTCTGGGGATCCCATAGCTTAATGTTGGGGATGATGTGTGCAGTTGGTTGTGAAATGGAGTGTGAGGTAGAAGAGGTCCTATGGTCAGGGAGGGCAAAGGCAGGTTACAGGTTATGTTCATTTGACTTTGGAATTTGGAGTTCATGGCTACCATGGCATTCATGGGCTTGCCCTAGATCACATAGAGTCAGTTGATCATATGCTTTTATCTTGGAACAGTTGCAATATGATCTGAAGGCTGGGGATGTTAGTCTTTTGTCCTGTTTGATAACATTCTTTTAGTTTTGAGGCTAGTTAAGCCTTCCCCATTCATAGGGAGATTAGACTTATTAGATGGGTCTGCTCCCTGTGACTAATAGGCCTACGTTGATTTTGAGATTTTTTTCCTAAAGATATGTTGCCAATTTGACAGAGTCTTGGTTTCCACCTGGTATGACTATCTACATAGATTGTTTCTATGCAGTCTGTCTTTGCTTGTCACTCTTTGGATGCTCACTGGTTTTCTGATGAACTCTGGGAAATGAAATGTCACAAGTGACACCAAAAGAATTATCAAAGAAAGATGAAAAGGTGAATGGATATAAGTAAGCGTTCATATTATATAGGGCTGACAAAAAAGTATGATTTTAAACTATTTTTCTGAAGATCATCAATCCACAGCTCTTTCAAAAGTGACCTGTACTCTATTGGGCATGGAGTACATTAAAAACCATCTATGTAGGGAATAGTGTAAGGAATATTATAGTATGTGACTGATAAAGTTGCTTAGAGTTGCACTTTGAATATATTTGGAAACATTCTGCCACTACTTCAAGGGCCTGTCACATTGGCCAATGGATGCAAAACGTTTGTAAAAAGGACACAGCAGACAAGAAAATGTTCCATCCATTGTTATCCGCTCTCAAAAGTGCCCCGAATTTGCACAACCAGAGTGGACAACAACAGAAAGGAACGGACAGGGGGAGGACGTAGCCAGGATGGAAAGCGGATGCTCCACAGAAGCCTAGCGGATGGAAGCAGATGGGAGCGGATGGCACATCCGCAGGGCTTCCGGGGGAGCACATTGAAGCGGACGCACAGTGGAAAGAGTGGATGTAGAGTGGATGCCTAGTGGAAGCCTAGCGGATTCACAGCATTCACTGCGCATGAGGGGAGGATGCATTGCGTCAGCCCCGCGGATATAAAGGGAAGCGGCTCGCAAGCAGGTCACCATTCAGAGGAAAGACCTGCTTCCAGACACAGCTCTCCAGCCAGCCAGGCAGCCAGCCAGCCAGCCAGCCAGCAAGCCAACAACCATGGGGAAGAAGAGAAAGCCTCAGCCATCTGCTGCCAGCCCTGGCAAGAGGGAAAGGGCCACCATCCTACCCCCTGGCCCTGACTCTGCTTCTGCTGGGGCTTCTGCTGCTCGGGCTCGCTCTTCTGGTGCTGGAGCTTCTGCTGGCTCTGTTTCTGGTGGTGGTGCTTCTGCTGATGCTGCTTCTGGTGCTGGTGGTTCTGCTGATGCTTACTCTGCTGGCACTGCTCCTGGTGGTGGTGCTTCTGCTGGTGCTTACTCTGCTGGCACTGCTCCTGGTGGTGGTGCTTCTGCTGGTGCTTACTCTGCTGGTGCTGCTCCTGGTCCTGCTGGTCCTGCTGGTCTTGCTGGTGCTCCTGGTGCTCCTGGTGCTCCTGGTCCTGCTGGTGCTGCTGGTGCTGCTGGCGCTGCTGGTGCTTACTCTGCTGCTGCTGATCCTGGTCCTGCTGGTCCTGCTGGTGCTGCTGGTGCTGCTGGTCCTGCTTTTGCTGCTACTGTTGTTGTTGTTGTTGCTGTTGCTGCTGCTGCTGGTGGTGGTGTGGAGGAGCAGCTCCTACAACCTCAAAGCCCCTCTGATGAGGGCCCATATGGCCCTGCCAAAGGGAGGAAGAGGCAGACGCGTGAACGGGAGAGGAGGCAATACACAATCAAAGAGGAACATGAGGAGGAGGTGCTGGAATGGCTGAGGGAGAATGAATATCTTTGGCAGAAGGGACACCGACTCTATCGAGACACCAAGAGGAAGCAGGCTGCTTCAAGAGAGAAGGCAGAGAGCCTGGGCTACACTTCAGAGGTGTTCCTTCCTGGTGGAAGCACATGCACACCTGGTATGGGAAGCTGCACCTCAAGAAATCTGGCCAGGCCGCAGTCAAGCTGATGGACAGAGAGACCTACATGATGGCCAAGTGCAGCTTCTTGGAGGGTGAGATCCGCCACCAAGGAGCAGCCCCTCTCACAACCCTCTCTCTCATACAGCCTGCTGAGAACCAGTCCTCTGCTGGCAAAGAGTCAGCTCCTGTGTCCAGGCAGGTATCTGTGGAGCGTGCCACAATGGGGACCCCCCCGACAGCTGTACTACCCATGGCGGAGCACGTGGAGGACCCCCTGACACAGTGGGAGCAAGGAGAGGGCACTTCCACCACAGCCCAACCTGCATCCACCCCCAGCTCCACCTCCACCGAAAGGCAGAGAGGCAGACCGGAGGGGCAGAGTCACACTGTCCTGCTGGAGATCAGGGACACCATCAGAAACAGCGTAGATCTCCTCTCTCAGCTGGTACACACCGACGTACCATCCTCCAACTGCAAGCCCTTCCTCACCTACGTCAACCAGACCCTCATGAACATGTTGGAACCCCAGTACCAGGTGGTGAAGGACAGGATCACCGATCTTCTTCACAACCCTCCAGACCAAGCTGAACCTGCTCCCACCCAGTCCAGGTCTGCTCGTCCACCCCAGGTGATGTCACTGCCCTTCCAAGGCTTTCCACAGGCCCTCAACTACCAAGGCTACGGCTACCAGGAGCTCCAGCAGCACAGGCAGCCCTTCCCAGTCCAGGCACAGGTACATCGGACGCCACCGGTGCCACTGATGCCACCAATGCCACCCACGCCACCGATGCCACCCATGCCACAGATCCCACCCATGCCACAGATGCCACCCACACCTCACCTCGCTCAGCTGCAGACCAGACATCCCCACTACACTGCTCCTTCCTCCACCCCACAGCCAAGCCCGGCCTCAGAACATCTGTCATCGGTTTTGGGGCTGACACCCCATGTTATGGAGGAAGGGGCTCTCAATATCATGGACTGAGCCAGCTGTCTGAGAGCTTCCTCCACACACCATCCCCTGTTGTCCTCTCGGAGCCAGACACCCAAATGGTGCCTCAGACCAGCACTCCAGCAGCAGCCACCTCCACAGCACCTGGACCCTTCACCCCTGAGACTGGGCACGCCTCAGAGTGACCAAGAAGAGTGCCAGAGACTGGGTGGCTACCTGTTGACTTTATTTTTGCTTTGGACAATTGACATGGGTCATTTTTCTTTTACAGCTTGTTATTAATAAAGATTATCTTTGCTTCACACACTTGCTTCATTTATTTTTGTAAACAAAGTCTTGGTGGAAACTTTTAGAAATGGTTTAAGCCTTTGCATGCTTGTGGGATGGGTTAAGATAGCAGTGGGATGGGCAGGGATACCTTTGGGATGGGTAATAGCTGTGGGATAGATAAACCTCCAGTGCAAGCATAGTGGGACTGTATGGTCCACCCTCCCAGCTGCCATACATGCCATACATGGCCCAATCTCATCAGTGTGATGAGACAGGCTGAAAGAAGCATCCATTAATCATCTACCATCCTGTCTTGCCACTCCATTGCTCCAGCTGGGGAGTTGCACCAGTATCTCAGGAGGTTGCGCTGCTTCTTCCCTTCACGTGAGGCTCTGTTGGGGGCTTGCACATCCTCAGTGTCTATCAGGTTTCGTCCTTGCCTCCATTCACCAGGCTCCATGTCCCCATTGCCTTGTTGGAGGTCCACGAGCCTGTTCTGCAACACTGGGTAGCAGGTGCGCATGAGATTGTGCAGGATGCAGCAAGCTTCCACCATCCTCCTCACGGTCTCTGGGCGATGCTGCATGGTGGTGAGAAGTACTTGGAACCTGTTGGCCAGGATGCCAAAGGCGTTCTCCACCGCCCACCTTGTCCTGGACAGCCTGTAGTTGAAGATCCTCTATTCACGGGTGAGGCATCTGGAGGTGTAGGGCTTCATGAGGTAGGTTGTGAGGGAGAAGGCATCATCCCCCACGATGAAGTAGGGCACATCTTGCATGTCATTGGGCAGGGGGTCTGGATCTAGGAAGCCCATGATGCGTTCCAGCCCCTCCTTGAGGTGACTGGCGTTGTATACCTGGGCATCTGAAGATGAGCCGTTGCCTGAAGCATCGATGTACATGAACTTGTAGTCAGCATCGACCATGGCGAAGAGGATGATGCTGAAGAAGCCCTTGTAGTTGAAATAAGTGGACCCCGACTTGGCTGGAGATTTGCAGGCCACGTGCTTGCCATCTATGGCTCCAACGGTGTGTGGTAAGTTCCACTTCTGATACCACTGCTCTGCAACTTTGTTCCATCCTTCTTCAGTGGAGGGGTACTGGAGGAGCTCCTCCTTGATGGCCTGCACCACTTCTCTGCCCACAATGCTGATGGTGTTGGATGGCACCCTCCAGCCGTTCTGCATGCTCCTGTAGGAGGTCCCTGAGGCCAGGTGGCGCAGAGTGAGTGCCACCTTGAGCCCAGGTTCCAGGCTGGGCCGGAAGCTGGTGTTTGCCTTGGTCAACCTGGGTGTCAGCCGCTGCACAACTTCATCAAACATGGCTGGCGGCATCCTCATGAAGTTCTGGAATGCCCGAGTGTCTTCGCTCCTGAGCTCCACCATCAGCTTGTTGTACAGTCCGTCCTCCGCTCTACTGGCGAACCATCTTTGGACCCAGACTCTTTTTGGGTGGCTCCTTTTCTTCTCGCAGTAGTGTTCACAGAGCCTGCAGATGGCTTCGCACTGTTGCAGAACGATGGTGGCTACCAAAAGGAGTGTGTTACGATCCATGGTGGACATGACTGGATGCTGTGGAAGAGCAAGAGCAAGATGAAGGCTGAAGAGGTCTGCACAGCAGGGCTGCTGGACTGAAAGTGAGATCCAGGTGAATTCCTCCCCCTTTTTATCGGAAATATCATTTTTTCGCTCGGTGTCCTTTTGTATCCTCTAGGCATCCTGCATACATCCTAAATATCTGAGATACGTCCCCTCTGCAAATGTTTTTTCTGTTTTAATGCTTTGCATGCGAGCTGCATCCGCTTTCATCCTTTCTCCGTCCGTGCTACTATTGCTGCGTGTCCGTTCCATGTCTGTTTCGCTTCATCCCTGTGTCCGTTTTCCGCTGGAGCGGATGCGAGTTGCGCGGATGCGCAAGAGATGTCTACCAGATATAGTGGATGCGTAACGGATGACAACAGATGTAGAACGGATGTTCCCTGTATGTGTTGCGGATGTAGAATGGACGCGTTGGATACATTTTCCGCTCAAAAAGTTTTGAGCAGCTCAAAACTTTTTGAGCGGATGGAACCTCAGTCGACAGATGTTGGACGGATAGAGAGGATGAAAAATGTAGGCAGTGAGTACAGAACGGAAGCATCGCCTTAACCAACGGATGGCAAGTGTTTCTCTCCGTTTTACATCCTCTTTCCATCCGTTGGTGCAGTGTGACATGGGCTTAAGTCTTCAAGACAAATAGTGTTGATAGCTTTATTCTCTATGAATTCATCTAATCCACTTTTAAGCTATGCAATTTAGTGGGCATCATAATGTTTTGTCGTAATACAATTCCAGGTATGAATTGTATGCTATAGGTAAGGAACTCCTTTCTGTATTCTTAATTTCCTTCAAGTCAGCTGGATAGATTCTAGTCTTTGGAAAGATGAAGTAAAACATTCTTCATGTTCGTTTTCTCTGTGCCATGCATAATTTTATTCCTTAGTATGGATTCTTCTGCAAAACTTCTTTTCATTGCAATTGGACATGAGACATACCAATAGGTGGCAGACACATGTGGCAATTTATAATCCTGCATTTTCAGTTTTCTGATATATTTTTATGTTTAATGCTTAAATTGTTGATCTTTACAGACTCAACAGCAGGGATTCACTGAACGGGAGTCTATTTGAAAGAGAAGTATAATTTCTTCTCGAATGGAAATAATTATTTTCCCTATATTGCTGAGGATGACCCTTAAGCAGATACTTCTCTTTAAATTTATTTTGATTTAAGTGATTGAAGCTCTCTGTCCATAATAAAATTTAATCAGAAAAATGTCTTTTTAATATATTTGATCTAAATATATTTGATGCCCTTCTTCAAAAGAGTCCATGCTGATGAGTGTGAATGAAACAATTTGCAAAACAACAGGGTAATGAAGCAGCAAAATGTCATAACAGAACTGGGAAACCAATTCTGAAAACTGAATAAAACATAAAAATATTGAAATGCATTCCTATTAAAGATTAGGATGAACGAATTTGCAGTCTGATAGATGATAGATTAAAAAATGCATAGGCAGATTTCAGAAAAGGCTGAAGGACAAAAGATCAGATAAGCACCCTAAGATGGACAAAGGAAAGTATAAGAACTTACCTTTGCATCAATTACATTAAGTTGCTTGATTCTGTAGATCATGCCAGAATGTGAAAAACATATTATAATATATTCAAAGAACCTAATGGTGTTTTTTTCTGAGAAAATTGAACAGAAAGCTATAGGCAGAACTGAATTCAGAAAAACAGAGAATGAGGAAGTAAGTGAGACAAGCATATGTATTGTCCCTATCCCTGATTAATTTATACAACAAATAAAATTTAAAAATGGCAGGATTGGAAGGCATGAGAACAGGAACCAAATCACAGAAACAGATGGACCAGTTAATTAAAAAAAAGAATTAACAGCCCATTATACAAGTAAAAATAAAAAATGTAGATAATCATAAGTATTGAGAAGATGAATAATGTCAAATAGCATATTTTGTAAATCCTTGAAGGTGATACAGTGTTAATAAACAGTATTATTTTCTTGTGTTGAAGAGTAGAAGAGGACAAATGCTTAAAGCAAGGGCTATTTCAACAATCATGTTCAGCTCTGAATGTGGCAAGAAGATAGATGCTTTTAAACGGTGGTTCTGGAGATGGTTAGTAAGAGTAAGAGGAATCACAAGAAGAACCAATCAGTCAATTATAGATCAAATAAGGTCTGAATGCTTCTTTGAGCAGAGGATCAACAAATGGAAAACTCTGTACTTATGAATATATGATGGGACAGGCTGTTCTACTGGAAAAATGGCCATGATTAGTAAGGAGGCTGGACAAAACCAAGAAAGCAAGATTTATTTCCTAAATATTTAATTTGTCCCTACCCTGCCAGGTTTTCGGGTAATCCTTAAATACATGGTTGTCTTCCTTGCTACTGGGTGTCAAGAAATTAGTTTAAGCCCATGAGTTTTATTGTTATTCTGGGTATTATTTGTGGCTGTGATTTAAATATATTTATTATCGATTTCAAACCAGATGTATTTTGTTGATTGTTACATTTTTTAAAAAAATATTTTTTTACATGCTGTTAAATGCTCAGAGACAGACAATGAGGTGGAAGGCCATTCAAATCAAGTCAAGTCAAGTCATATTAAATTAAAAAAAATATTTCAGATATGGTATTTTTAATGCTCATCTGGGGGAAATATACAATCTGGCAAACTAATCAAAATTGTGTAGCCTCATCTATAGTGTTAATTCAGGTAAAATTACATTGGATGCTTTGAGATGCTTTTTCTCAGATCTCTTCCATCTAAACTGACTTTTTATTAATAAGTTAACCTGTGAAATGTCTTGCATATTTCTGTCTTTTCCATTCCTCCCCAGACTCCCCACAGTCTCTTACATTGAGGGAAATAGAAGAAATGAAAAGTAATCGGTATGGTAAATGGATAGGATCAAAAAGATTAAAAGATTACATTTAGACTATCTATACATTACTGCTAGGAATAAGTTGATATGTGAATATTTGTCCAAGCAATTACAGAAGTCAAGCTTGACTCTGGGGTACATAATTAATATGCTGCAGAAGAATTCATGTAATAGGATTTCTCAGCATTCTGGAAAGAAACAGTCCTTTACCTCAAGGCCCTGTCACACTGCCCAACGGATGCAAAACAGACACAACGGATGAGCAAAATGTTCCATCCGTTGTTATCCGCTCTCAAAAGGGGCAAAAATTTGCATAACCAGAGCGGATAACACGGACGCTGGGAGGACGCAGAGCGGATGGAAAACAGATGCGGAACGGAAGCTTAGCGGATGGAAGCAGATGAGAGCGGATGGAACATCCGCAGGGCTTCCGGGGGGCCTCAGCAAAGCGGATGCGGAATGGATGAAGCGGATGCACAGCGGATGCACAGCGGATGCACAGCGGAAGCCTAACGGATGCCTGGCGTTAATTGTGCATGCGGGGGGATGCATTGCATAAGCCCCTCAGATATAAAGGGAAGCAGCTCGCACGTGGCCAGCATTCGGAGGAAAGACCTGCTGCAGGATACATCGAATCCTTGCCTGCCCTGCCTGCAAGCCTTGCTGCCAGACTGCCTCCAAGCCTCCTGGCCAGCCTCCCTGCCAGCCTTGCTGTCTGCCTGCCTGCTAGCCTTGCTGCCAGCCTGCCTTCCAGCCTCCCTGCCTGCCAGCCTTGGTGCCTGCCTGCTTGCCAGCCTTGCTGCCTGCCAGGCTTCCTGCCAGCCTCCCTGCCAACCAGCAACCCCACAACCATGGGAAAGAAGCGAAAGTCTCAGCAACCTGCTGCCATCCCTGGCAAGAGGGACAGGGCCACCCTCCCGCCCCCGTCCCTGACTCTGCTTCTGCTGGGGCTTCTGCTGAAGCTGCGCCTGGCAGTGGTGCTTCTGCTGCATACTCTGCTGAAGCTGCTGCTGGTCCTGCTCATCCTGCTCATTCTCCTGGACTTGCTCGTCCTGCTCGTGCTCCTGGACTTGCTCATACTGCTCATCCTGCTGGTGCTCCTGGTCTTGCTCGTCCTGCTCATGTTCCTGGTCCTGCTCGTGCTCCTGGTCCTGCTTGTGCTCCTGGTCCTGCTCGTGCTGCTGGTGCTGGTGCTGCTGGGGCTCCTGGTGATTACTCTGCTGCTGCTGATCCTGGTCCTGCTGATCATGCTGCTGCTGCTGCTTATGCTGCTGCTGCTGCTGATGATGATGATCCTCCTGCTGCTGCTGATGCTGCTAATTATGATCCTGTTGGTGGTGATGATGATGATGATGATCCTGCTGGTGCTGCTGCTGCTGGTGGTGTGGAGGAGCAGCCCCTACCAACTGGGACCCCCTCTGATGAGGGCCCATCTGGTCCTGCCAAAGGGAGGAAGAGGCATATGCGGGGACGGGAGAGGAGGCAATACTTCATTGAGGAGGAACATGAGGATGAGGTGCTGGAGTGGCTGAGAGAGAATGACTATCTGTGGCGGAAGGGACACTGGCTGTCCAGGGACACCAAGTGGAAGCAGGCTGCTTGGAGAGGGCGGAGAGTATGGGTTACACTTCGGAGGTGCTCCTCGGCTGGTGGAAACATATGCACACCTGGTACGGGAAGCTGCACCTGAAGAAATCTGGCCAGGCCACAGTAAAGAACCTGCGGACATCTGTTGTCACCGTGATGGAGCGCGTGGAGGACTCCCTGGTGGGTTGGGAGAGAGGAGACATCGAGTCCACCACAGTCGTAGCCGCATCCACCCCCCCAGCTCCGCCTCCACAGAAAGGCAGAGAGCCAGACAGCAGGAGGGGCAGAGCCACACTGTCCTGCTGGAGATCAGGGACACCATCTGCACCAGTATAGATCTCCTCTCTCAGCTGGTCAGCACCGACTCCTCATCCTCCAACCGCAAGCCCTTCCTCACCTATGTCAACCAGACCCTCAAGAACATGGAGGAACCCCAGTACCAGGTGGTGAAGGACCGGATCACCGAGCTGCTTCACAACCCTCCAGACCCAGAGGAACCTGCTCCCACCCAGTCCTGGTCTGTTCCTCCACCCCAGATGATGTCCCTCCCATTCCAAGGCTTCCCACAGCCCCTCACCTACCAGGGCTACGGCTACCAGGAGGTCCAGCAGCACAGGCAGCAGCCCTTCCCAGTCCAGGCACAGAGTCATCGGGCGACACCGTTGCCACCGGTTCCACTGATGCCACCGATGCCACCCACAACAATGATGCCACCGATGACAGCGATGCCACCCACGCCAGTCCTCACCCAGCTGCAGACCAGACAGCCCCACTACACTACTCCTTCCTCCAACCCACAGCCAAACCTGGCCTCAGTACATCTGTCATCAGTACTGGGGCTTACACCCCATGGCATGGAGGAAGGACCTCTCAGCATCGCGGGTCTGAGCCAGCTGTCTGAGAGCTTCCTCAACACACTGTCCCCTGTTGTCCTCTTGGGGCCAGGCACCCCAATGACGATACAGACCAGCACTCCAGCACCACCCACCTCCACAGCACCTGGACCCTTCACCCCTGAGACTGGGCACACCTCTGAGTGACCAATAAGAGTGCCAGAGACTGGGTAGCTGGCTACCTGTAGAGTTTATTTGGGCACTTGACTTGGGTCATTTTTGTTTTACAGCTTGTTGTTCAATAAAGTTTATCTTTGATTCACACACTTGCTTCATTTCTTTTTTTTTAATAAAGTCTTGGTGGAATCTTTTAGAAATGGTTTAAGCCTTTGCATGCTTGTGGGAAGGGTTAAGATAGCTGTGGGATGGGCAGGGATACCTTTGGGATGGGTAATAGCTGTGGGATGGGTAAGGATAGCAGTGGGATAGATAAGCCTCCAGTGCAAGCATAGTGGGACAGTATGGTCCACCCTCCCTGGTGCCACACCTATGGCCCTTTATTATCAATAATAATGTAATAATCATCCACACATGTCAACACAAACACAACTCTTTATTAAATGCCCTGTTCATTGTAGGCCCACCCAACATACATGGCCCAATCTCATCAGTGTGATGAGACAGGCTGAAGGAAGCACTCATTAATCATCTATCATCCTGTCTTGCAGAACGAGCCTGTTCTGCAAGACCGAGTAGCGGGTGCGCATGAGATTGTGCAGGATGCAGCAAGCTTCCACGATCCTCTTCACGGTCTCCGGGCGATGCTGCATGGTGGTGAGAAGTACCTGGAACCTGTTGTCCAGGATGCCAAAGGCGTTCTCCACCACCCGCCTTGCCCTGGACAGCCTGTAGTTGAAGATCCTCTCTTCACGGGTGAGGCATCTGGAAGTGTAGGGCTTCATGAGGTAGGTTGTGAGGGAGAAGTCGTCATCCCCCATGATGAAGTAGGGCACATCTTGCGTGTCGTTGGGCAGGGGGTCTGGATCTGGAAAGCCCATGATGAGGTTGCCTTCCAGCCCCTCCTTGAGGTCACTGGCATTGTATACCTGGGCATCTGAACATGAGCCGCTGCCTGAAGCATCGATGTACATGAACTTGCAGTCAGCATCGACCATGGCAAAGAGGACAATTCTGAAGAAGCTCTTGTAGTTGAAATAAGTGGAGCCCGACTTGGCTGGTGCTTTGCAGGCCACGTGCTTGCCATCTCTGGCTCCAATGGTGTGTGGGAAGTTCCACCTCTGATACCACTGCTCTGCAACTTTCTTCCAACCTTCTTCAGTGGAGGGGCACTGGAAGAGCTCCTCCAGGTATTCTTCGATGATGGCCTGCACCACTTCTCTGACCACAATGCTGATGGTGTTGTGTGGCACCCTCCATCCGTACTGCATGCTCCTGTAGGTGGTCCCTGAGGCCAGGTGGCGCCGAGTAAGTGCCACCTTGAGCCCAGGTTCCAGGCTGGGCCGGAAGTTGGTGTTTGCCTTGGTCAACTTGGGTGTCAGCCGCTGCACAACTTCGTCAAACATGGAGGCATCCTCATGAAGTTCTGGAATGCCCGAGTGTCTTCGTTCCTCAGCTCCACCATCAGCTTGTTGTACAGTCCGTCCTCTGCTCTTCTGGCGAACCATCTTCAGACCCAGATGCTTCTTGGCCGCCTCCTTTTCTTTCCGTAGTAGAGTTCACAGAGCCTGTAGATGGCTTTGTACTCTTGCAGAAGGATGGTGGCTGCCAAAAGGACTGTGTTACAATCCATGGTGGACATGACTGGATGCTGTGGAAGAGCAAGAGTCAGATGAAGGCTGCAGAGGTCTGTACAGCTGGGCTGCTGGTCTGAAAGTGAGAGGCAGGTGAGTTGCTCCCCCTTTTTATAGGCCATATATGTGTCCCTTTTCATCCTCTAGGCATCCTCTGGGCATCCTCTAGGCATCGTCTAGACATCCTTAATATCCAAGATAGGTCCCCTCTTTGAACGTTTTTTCCATTTTAAACGCTTTGTTTCTGCGCTGCATCCATTCTGCATCCGTTCTGCGTCCGTTCCGCTTCCTCCCTGTGTCTGAGCGGATGCGAGTTGCACGGATGCGGAACGGATGCCTAGCGGATATAGCGGATGCGTAACGGATGTAGAACGGATGCGTAGCGGATGCGTAGCGGATGCAGAATGGACGAATTGGATACATTTTCCGTGCAAAAGTTTTGGGCAGCTCAAAACTTTTTGAGCGGATGAAACGTCAATAGACATATGCTGGACGGATAGAGAGGAAGCAAAATGGAGGCAGTGAGTACATCGCGTTAACCAACGGATGGCAAGCTTTTTTGTCCATTTTACATCCTCTTTGCATCCGTTGGTACAGTGTGACATGGGCTTTAACAAATGGATGGATTAGAGATATTTGGGAAGTAAGAAATAATCTGTAAAGCTCTAAACCATGTAAGCAAATCTGGAGAATGACACATTGAATAAATATAGGAAGAAACCACTCTATATTTTAAGGATACTTGCTTTTTTCAAATTATAATATAATATCCTTAAGTTTCAAAATAAGGTATTAAGATTCTGTGATGTGCCTATATCAAGACCTACGGGAGAAATGCCAGAGTCATGCACACCATGGTTTCTTTGTGATATTCTGTGGAAGTGAAAGACTTTCAAGAAACAGAATAGAAAAATATTGAAATTCTGGAACTTTGGTGTTGGAAATGGTTTCTGAGAATACTGTGGATATCCCAAGGAAATAAACAAATGATCAATGAATCATTCCCAGTTGAAACTATGATGAAGTCTGTCCATGTGTTTTTAAGACATTGAAGGAGTTTCCACAGTGTACTCTGACTGCTAGTTGATGCTCATTAGATGGGCTCTTCTAATCTTGTTTGTCAGTCTTAACAAAGTATGATGCAGATGTCCCTTATTTTTTCTTTTTGGCTAATTGGTCTTTTGGTTTACTTAAGATGTTTTGGATGGTGTCTTATAGTGATGCCGTTGGTTGTTTCTGAGATATTTTTGATGTACAGCAGTATTATCCTTTTCATAGCTGGTGTTGTTTGTGCTGTAGTGGGTTCAGTGGTCAGGCTTTTTTTGATAAAGTTGCACGGGTATCCGTTCTGTTGGAAGATGCTGTCTTAATTGTCTATTTCTTTTTCTGGGTTCCTGGCAATGTGTTTGCGCTCATCTAGATGGTATTTTTACACAGGTCATCTTGTGGAAGGTTAGGTTGTTACTTTGATACGGAGCACTTTGTTAGTATGGGTGGGTTATTTATTCATTTTGGTAGATTTGTGTTTCCAATTTGTAGCCATTTCCTCTGCTGATAAAGATGTCCAGGAAGGACATCGTTTTCTTCCTTTGTGAATTTTCTTCCTTTGAGGTCTTAGTTGATGGTTTTATGTGCTTTTTCTAGTTGTTCCTTTTTTGATTATAATAAAGGTGGAGCTATGCATATGAGCGCATGCACCCACTTCTCATGCAAGCATAATTGTGCATGCAAACACACTCACCTGCAGCTTGCGCAGTACAGTTCTGAATGGAACACAGTCCATTATCAGGCCATGGCCCACTGGTTGGGGACACCTGGTGTAGAAATTAGGCTCATGAATTCCTGCTCTATAACTTGCCCATTGATAAAATTCAGGGAAAGAAATAACCAAGTTATTAAATAACCAAATAACCAATTTTCACTGTTTCAATATTTTGGGATATAATATGAAGAATATGTTATGTACAATAACATAAGCGTTCAATCATGGCAGTGGTGATTGTCTGTGAGAGAGTGCAAACATATGGTTGAGCAGCCCTTGGAGGGACAGGTAATTATTCTTGACTGCCAAGCTCTCTGAGAAATGAGATAGGAGGACATTTGATTTTACAACTGTATGATTGCTTGCATGAAATATTTAATGGCCATATTGGATAAATTAGATCGCTCTCTGCATAATGCAATCAAAGAATAGTATCTTTAATTATTTACATGGTACAGCTGGTCACAGTTTTTCTCTATCAGGTTCTCTCAATGGTATTGGGCTCACGTTGTTAAAAATTTAGAGGTCCGAAGCCAGAAAATGTGAAAGTGTCTTGCAATGAAATGTGAATCTAACACTCAGGAACTCACTCAGTGAGTGATATACAAGATTGAGCACAATATGAGCCAAAAGGAGAGGGGACATCATTAAGGAAATTATCCCCATAAATGAATAAAAGCTTTAAATTTAGAAACAACTGGTTATGGCCAACTCTTGGCAGCATTCTCTGAGATACTTCATAGAAGCTATAAAGGGCCATCAGGATCTCCATGGAGGCACCCAATTAAGTCAATAAGTGAACAGACATAGTGGGAGGCTTAATTATAGCTTTGATTTATGTATTAATAGCTAATTTGACTTAAATAATCATTTATAATGGAAGACTTTTTTTTTAACTACCTAAAGATTTAAAACTCGGATCACAGCTGGAATTCTGAGATTGTTTTCAATTACACTCAATTCTGTTTAGATATACTAGGGTTTCTATTTATGCCCCCCACACACACACACCACATACCACACACCTGTTATAAAAACAAAACAGTTCACATTTCATTTTGTTTTATTTCTAAAGAAAACCTTTCTCAAAAAAGAGTTTGAAAAGATTTTCCAGTATCAATTACATCCTGTTTTCACACTAAAATGAAGAGCATGAATAAGAGAGAAGTCATTTAATACAGATGCACCTATTTTACTTCTAACATTGATAACAAACTTTTCATTACCAAAGTCATTCCAGTTTTATCAAATTAAAATGCCTTACAGTGAAATGGTTATTTAAAACACTCTAAATATCTCTGTATCCTAAGAAAGATATGGGACAGAATAGGCATTTCAAAACCATTTTATCCCTCCATATTAAATATCCTGAGGAGAACAAAAGACTTCTGATGCTGGGGGTAGTGCCTTGTGGGCCCAACACTAGTGGAAAAATGTGACAGTGCAGAGCATCTCTTTTTTCTTTTTATGGATTGTTTATAATTTCTTTCAAAAACAATTTTAGGCCAAATCAAATGCTAGCCTAATCCCTCTCTGGCTGTGATTGAGGCATGGTGGATGCCATTTTGACTCTCCCA
>BLBF01000018.1:16985906-17031382 GCA_015471245.1 Laticauda colubrina
AACTCAGTGAAATCAATTTGTGCTCTCTGAAAAGGCCAACCCACTCGGGGTCGCCCTCTCATCTCTTTCTTGCGTGCCGTTTTCTTATTTACTTTCAAACAAATCAAACATTTCCAGCAGATGCTCTGAGCTACCGTCCACATCCTCAGACTCCAATAGTGAGGTTTAACGGACATGACCAAGGCCTCCGTTCCCCAATGTCCTCCTTCATGAACTTTTTCCAATATTTCCCTCATGACAATGGGTGACACCACCTTGACTCCCTCCGACGTCTTCCATCCCTCTGGGGTTTTGACACATCCCTCTTTCTCCAACTCCAACTTTTCCTTTTTCTCTGGCTCCCATTTTTCCCTCTCGTCCTCCTTTTCCAGTATTGGTATAGATACCATTACCAACTCTATCTCCCCTGCAGCTTCCTTCGCCCATTTGTCCGCCCATCGGTTTCCCACAACCTCCGGTGTGTTCCCCTTCTGATGTGCGCTCACATGGACAATTGATACTCGGCTGGGGAGTTGCAATGCCTCTAAGGCTTGTTCTACTAACTGCACTTGCTCTATTTGCTTCCCATCCGCCTTGATATACCCTCTTTTTTTCCAGATTTTCCCAAATGTGTGCACCACCCCCCATGCATACTTGGAATCAGTCCAAATCGTTACTTCCATCCCCTCAGCCAATTCCAAGGCTCTGGTCAGGGCAAGCAATTCACATTTCTGGGCTGACCAAGCAGCTGGGAGAGACCCTTTCTCTATTACCTCACCTTCCCCAGGTACTATTGCAAACCCAGATTTTTGCTTTCCATTTTCCACCCTGCTAGATCCATCTATAAACCACCTCTCTCCCTTCTCCAATGGAGTCTCTTCCAAGTCCTCTCTAACCTTTGTCATGAGATCCACTTGCAATAGATAATCATGGTCTTCCGGTTCCCACGCCTGCCTTCTCCCCTCCAAGAATTCTGCTGGATTTAGATTTTTGTCTGTCCCTATTACCACATCAGGACTGGTTCTCAAAATGGTTTCATACTTCAATATCCTCCCTTCGGTCATCCAAGTGGTAGCCAGCTGGCTCAACACTGAGTTGATCTGATGAGGCGAATGCACCACCAAAGCTCCCCCAAAGGTTAACTTTTTGCTCTCCACCATCAACATTGCTGTTGCTGCCACAGCCTGAACACAAACTGGCCATCCTTTCACAACCGGCTCCAAACCCTTGCTTAGGAAGGCTACCGGCTGGTGCTGCCCCCCCTCCCTCTTTTGGGCAAGGACTCCAACTGCTGTTCCCTGAGCCACCACCACATACAAATGAAACGGTAATTTCAGGTTTGGCAAGGCTAAAACTGGAGCGGTTGACAAAGCCTTCTTCAGCTCTTCCCACCTTTCACTGTCTCCCTCCTCCCATTCTATGTGCTCTCCCTTTCCAGGCAACTTTCTATGCAAAAACTATGCCAACACTGTGAATTGGTCTCCCCAGATTGTACAATATCCCAATAATCCCAACGCTTTCCACACCTCTGTCTTGTTCCTGGGAGGAGCCAAGCTCATGATCCCCTTCACCCTTTCAGGGTCCAAGGACCTAAACCCCTGCTGAATGTAATGTCCCAAAATTTCACCTTTTTTTTCCTACTAACCCCTTCACCTCCTGCCCACGCATCTGATGGTATCTTCTCCTCATCTTCCATTGTTAACATACACATGCGAACTTCCTTCCTTCTATCCCACAATTCTATTCCAAAAACATCCAACAAGTCTCTTCCTAGCAAGTTCACCCCTGAATCCGGAATATACAATATTTCGGTTTCAGTAACTACATCATTCAATTCCAATCTCACCTCTTCCAAAATCTTGACTTCTTGGGATTTCCCACTCACCCAAACCACCTTTAAAGTCTGCTTTGACCTGCATGCTCCCTCTACCGGATCGCATACAGATGTCCGGCTTGCGCCGGTGTCGATCAGGAACAGCCATTCCTGATGGTCAGGACCCACTAACACATTTACCAATGGCTCCCCGCAGGTCCCTCTTGGGGAGCCAGAACCTCCCTATTCATATAGGGCATAGCTTCATTCCTCCGGGGTTTTGGGACATTCGCGCGCACAATGTCCCTCTTTCCCGCATCTGAAGCAAGTTCTACTCTGGGACGGCCGTTGGAATAGACCGCCTCGATTGCCCCCTGGACCTCCTTGCCTAACCGGGGGTCTCCACTCCCTGTTGGGAGATCTTTCATCTCTCCACCTTGGCCTCAGATCTGACATCTGGGTCTCCCTGTTTTTCCTAACTTCATTCTTGGCTGCCGTTTGCACAGCAGCTACCATCATCTGAGACTTCTGTTTAGTTTTAACTGAATCTCGGTTCACAAAAACTTGTTGGGCTGCTCTCATCAAATCTGTCATGCCCAAATCAGTCCATCCCTCTGCCTTCTGGATCTTTTTCTGGATATCTGGCCATGCTTTGGTGATGAATTGCATCTTCAGGAGAGTCTCGAAGGCAGGGGTTTCTGGCTCCACTCCAGAGTACTTGGTTAACCCTTCACGGAGCCGAGCACAGAAATCCCCCAGGGACTCATCCTTTCCTTGTGTTATTTCAAATGCTTTGGTCAAGTTTTTCCCTTGAGGGATGGCCAATTTAATTCCTTCAATGATTATGTGTCTCATGTGCTCCTTATGAGGGTTATTACTGATGTTATGTTAGCAGTTATTACTGATGTTCCAATTTGGATAGGCTATGGGGAACTTTGTGTCTGCAGCCACTTCTCCCTGTTGCCCTGCATGTCTCCTATCCCAGGCAGCCATTCCTGCCCTCCTAATGAGGTTCCTCTCTTCGGGGGTGAAAAGGTGTCCAAGAATATACATCAGTTCTTGGTATGTGTATTCATTGGGCCCCAGAAACAATTCCAACTCTTCCGCCACTTCATGAGCATTCTCATGGAGTTTCGGAAAGGTCTTTTTCAGATCCCGTAACTCAGCAGATTTTATGGGGACAGCCACGAAAATGGTGACTGGATTCCCCTGTGCATTCATGCCATTTGGGACTTCTCTGACTGGGAAGGCCGACACGCGATTGGCCGATCTTCCTCCTAGAGGCAAAATCTCTAGGTCCTTGTTTAATTGAGCCAGTTCTCTCTGAGTCCTGGATATGCAGGTGGAGGTGGAGCCTGGGCAACTGGAGCCGGCAGGGGCGGTGGTGCCAGGACTGCCGGAGCCGATGCCGGTGGACTCCCCATCCAGTCCTCAATTTCACTTTCCTCCACCTTGCTGACAAACTGTCCTACTTCTGTTTCTGGTGGAACTGGACCTTCAAAGTGAGCATGATACCTTACCTCCACATAGGGTATTTGCTCCTTCATCCGGTGTTTCACTATATACTCTTTCAACTGAGTTATCCAGTACGTGCTGGTATTCCCTTCGGGATCCCAGTGGTAAAGAAACTCAGGGTCTACTAAGGGATACTTCGGCCACCTATATTGGCATAGGTAGATCATTTTCTTTTTCTCTAGACTCCGAGTGTAAGTCCTCAGATGGGGCAATGACCATTGTTGTAGTCGTTGACCCAATGGGGATTCAGTCGGAATCAGCCTTCTCAGGGTCTTTTCTATCTCAATACTCGTTCCCTCTTGGAACGTCTCACACTTGCTTTGTCCCTTTCCCATTCTCCATGCTGCCCGCCAACAATCTCCCACAGATTCCCAACTCATGGATTTACACTGTCCTCCAGCAGTCGCTGGATTCCCAGAGTTTAAGGACAGTATATCCCTTCTTCTATCCCGAAAGGCAACTAACTCAGCTGATACACCCCTGGTTTCCCGGAGATGAAAGGAGTGTGGGCGTCCCCACTTCAGGTGATCAACGACACTCCCAGAGCGTCAGGCCGGCTTCTCTCTCTCTTGTTTCCAAGGATCGTCTGCTGAGTGCAGTTACCCCGGGATCCAACTTAGACAAGGGAGGGGCCCCTCTACAATGGAAGGCGGTGGCGCCACACTTACCCAGTCCCATTTCTCCAGTCGAAATTCCATTGGGGCCCATGTTGAGTGCCAAATTGTGAGGTGGAAGCAGATAAAAAAACCACCAAAAGATTCGTTGATCCAAGGAAAACAAGGTTTCATTCACGTGTCTGCAGAGACGGGTTCCTTCAGGCATTGAAGGAACATAGAGCAAAATTCAGGCAGCAATTTTATACACTAACTGTCCATCCCCTCGTACGAGGGCTTGGCTCACATTCTTTCTCTTTTCAAATTGACACATATATTTCGAAGGTTCTTACTAACTCTCTATCTAGCAAAAGCAGTTACATGGTTTCTGACATAGCAGCACTTTATTACAATTCCCCATTGTTCTCACCTTATCTTGTTTTTTTTCTCTTGTGCACAAACTGGAACACTTTCTTATTTAGCAGAGCTACTGAGTTTGAGACACACTTCCTTATTTAATTCAATGGGTCATCCAACATGACTTCGGTTCTGCTCACAGTGTCATATGCATTGCTGACACTAAATCATGAAATAAAAAGCCTGCCAGCAAACAAGGTCCTGTGGTAATATTCTATCAATATTTCCTGTTTCTTGAGGCTTTTGAACAGATTAAAAGAAGTTTGAGTAAGATCACTAAGATTTGTTTTTCCAGTCTCTCAAGCCTGGGGCTTTTGAACCAGAACATTTCTTCTGGTTCCAAATATTTTATTCCCTCTTACTTTTTGGAGCAGCTCTCAAGGAGAGAAACAGTAGATGTTGTATCTTTGTGGCTATAAGCTAACTGATTGCCAGCAGCTACAAGATGTAGAACAATTTCAATGTTAATGTCACTGATGTGTTAGGAACAGTATACAGCAGGGGGATGTCAAACTCATGGCACATAGGCCGGATGCACCACATCCACCTCTGGTTTAGTAAAAGGGAAAAAGTTGCAATACATCACATGACAATGTGTCATCAGGAGTTTGATACTCCTGCTCTTTTCAGAATATTGCAGTGTAAATTCAGTGCCAGAAAACTAAACACAGATGGCTGAAGCTTCATTTAATTTCTTTATAAACACAAATACATTTTACAATTCCAATTGTAGATATCTCCAACATGTAGCAAACTCAAACAGAATCAGACATTTTACAGGTTCAGATCAGAGCAGAACTCAACTGATAAACAGACATCAGTTTCATTTTTGTTCAGCAGGCAAGCAAGCAAGTTAGTTTCTCTTTCACTTTAGAGCTGAGCACAGAACAGAGATAAACCACGCCCAGATTATCTCTTTAAGTTTTAGCCCCCAACTCAGCTCTCATTGGCTCACCTTGTTACTAAGCTCTATTCCTCTTCATGAAAAAACTCTGACATGCTCTACAGCAGTGGTTCCCAAACCTTTTCAGTCCACCACCCCCTTGGTGCTACAAACTTATCCTCGGTGCCTCCCACCCAGGGGTGGAATTCAAATTTCTGTGGGGATGACCTAATTTGAGGGCATGGCTTGCTGGTCACATGACTGGCTGGGCATGGCTTGCTGGTGACGTGACTGGGTAGGTGTGGTTTGGTGGTCATGTGACTGGGTGGGCATGGCCAGGTAATTGGCAAACCAAATACAAATGGTCCTCACTTAATAGACGGTTGTTTAGCAAGTGTTCTAATTTATGACTGGCCTCCCCAGAGCTACTTGACCTGTTTTTGGAGTTTTGACAGCCATGCGCGTGCACACACACACACACACACACACACACTCCCTTCTAATCCTACTGGAGCAGATCATTGTACTAGGCTTGGCAAAGTATCTCTGATTAGATTCTAGTGGTGAATAGTGTTCTGTAGGTAAAGTGGATGACTCCAAATCTACAAACCTGATTGGCTAATAAAATGAACACTGGATTGGTTCACTAGGAACCAATCCAAAGAGCTGCCAAAAAAGCGGCAAATCTAAACAACTGCCATTGGCTGCAAGCAGGCAAGCCAGCCTGTATAAAAGGCTGGCCCCGGCTTCAGCCAAGGGTTCCTTTTTACTGACTAGTTTACAATAAAGTATTTGTTGTTGGAACCCGGTCTACCTCGTGTGTTTTCCGAACAAAACACTGGCGACGAGGATGGGATCGTCCTGAACGGAAAAAACCTGCACGCGGTGATAAGAAGTCCAGATTACACCCAAGATGTCTGGAAACAACGCACCGCCCGCGCCCTTCAATCCCAACGAAGAGGATTGGGATTCCTATGCTGATCGCTTCCAAATGTACTTGGAGAGCAATGAAATTTCAGAGCAACGCAAGAGAAGGCATTTCAGAGCAACGCAAGAGAGCTGTGTTCCTGACGCACTGCGGGCCAACAGTTTTTAAGATGGCAAAGGCCCTCGCGAAGCCCCGGGACGTTAAACAACTAACGTGGACAGAATTGCAGAGACTCCTCAAAGCACACTACGCTCCGATGGTGTCTAACTTAATAAAGCGACATGAATTCTACCGCAGAGACCAGAGAGAGGGAGAGACCGTCGCCGATTTCATCGCTGCCCTCAGACAAATAGGGGGTGAGTGTGAATTTTTGAACATAGACGAGGCAATGAGAGATCGCGTGGTGCTAGGCCTGAGAGACTCGACCGCACAGAGTAAAATGCTCAACAAGCCCAACATCACCGTTACCGAAGCCATCGCGGAAGCTACAGCCGCTGAGGCCGCGAAAAAATCTGTGGTAGCCATTAAAAAGATGAACACACACAGCGAAGAAACACCAGCCAAAGACAGAAAGCACCCTGCCATCACAACCCACTACGAAGAGTTGGGCGAAACAAATGAATCGAGCGAAGAGGACGACGAGGTCCACCGTTTGCTCACGAACAAAAAAGAGCGCGAAAGGAGAAATTGGCGGGAATGCGCTGGCTGCGGAGGAAACCATCCACGAGCCGAATGCAGATTTCTCGATGCCATCTGCCGACATTGCAAAAAACGAGGGCACATCGAGAAGGTCTGCAGAAACAAAAAATTCTACAGCCCGATGAGACGCAGAAATTCCCCAACACGAGCCGAGCCTAAACGAGCCGAAAGAAAATGGCAACAAGAGAAGCGAGCCAATACACACCAAACTGTCATTATACAGAGCGCTCAGACGGAAAGTGGGAGAAAAATTAAAGTCATCGTGGAAATCGAGGGAAAACACTGCAAGATGGAAGTGGACTCGGGGTCCTTCCTCTCCATGGTATCGTGGGACACAATTAAACAATTAGTCCCAGGTATCAAACCCAAAGAATTGAAGAAGCAGCACCTAACCCTCAAGGACTATCAGGGAAACCAAATCCCTGTGATTGGCATGGGACATTTCCGAGTCGCCTACAAAAATCACATCAAGGTGCTTCCGCTGACCATAGTCAACCAAGACAGACCAAGCCTCCTGGGCATCGAATGGTTCGCGCCATTGGGCATCGGGATGACCGGGGTCGATCAAGTGACTACAACCGGCTGGGAAGACAACCTCATCCGAGAATTCCAGGACGTTTTTGACGGCTCACTTGGCAAGTATCGGGGAAACCCCATTTCTTTCAATCTAAACCCTCAAATAGCCCCACGAAGAATAAAAGCCAGGCGAGTTCCTTTTGCACTAAAGGCAAAAATAGAGGAACAGCTGGACAAATAAATAGCCCAAGGGGTGTTAGAACCTGTGGACTATGCCAAGTGGGAAACGCCTATTGTCACACCCATTAAACCTGACGGGTCCATCAGAATCTGTGGTGACTATAAGGCTACCCTGAACCACGCTTTACAACCAAGCGCATACCCGGTGCCAGTAGTCCAGCATTTGCTTCATTCCCTGGGAAAAGGCAAAGTTTTCGCCAAACTCGACTTGGCACAAGCCTATCAACAACTCCCAGTGGACCCAGAAACAGCAGAAGCACAGACTATAGTCACCCATAAGGGCGCATTCAAATGCCACCGGCTCCAATTTGGAGTAAGCGTAGCCCCTGGCGTCTTCCAGAGTCTGATGGAACGCCTTCTAAATGGCATACAAGGAGTCGTTCCCTATTTTGACGACGTCCTAATCTCGGCCAGAGATGAATCTCAATTAAGGAACAGACTGAAAGAGGTTCTAACTAAGTTTAGGGAATCTGGCCTCAAGGTTAAAAGAGAAAAGTGCTGTTTAGTTAAGAACAGCGTCGAATTCCTGGGCTACTCAATAGACGGAGAGGGTATCCACCCCACAGATAAAAAAGTTAAAGCGATCAAAGACGCTCCTGAACCAAGAAATAAAACAGAACTACAAGCGTTCTTAGGATTAATTAATTTTTATAACGTGTTCCTGCCAAACAAAGCCACTATAGCAGAACTGTTACACCGTCTGCTAGACAAAAAGGCAACTTGGACTTGGGGTTACAAAGAAAAAAAAGCCTTCCAAAATATTAAAAGCTTGCTAACATCAACAAACGTTCTCATCCAATTTAGCGACACTCTGCCATTAACAGTGACCTGCGACGCCTCACCATATGGAGTAGGTGCCATCCTGAGCCACCAACTACCTGATGGCAGAGAAGCACCCGTCGCATATTACTCTAGGACTCTATCAAAAACCGAGCGGAATTATAGCCAATTGGACAGGGAAGCTCTAGCAATTGTCGCTGGAGTAAAACGATTCCACGAATACTTATATGGGAGGACTTTTCAAATCATAACGGATCACAAACCGCTAATGGGGATTTTGGCGGGAAACAAGCCAACACCTAATATACTGTCCCCAAGAATGACGAGATGGTCAGAGTTCCTGGCAGCTTATTCCTACACTCTGACACACCGGCCAGGGAAACAAATTTCCCATGCAGACGCTTTGAGTAGAGCACCCTTACCAGCAACCGACGCAGACCCAGCACCAGCGATGACAACGCTACAAATCGAGACTTGCCCCGATCTACCCATATCGGCGTATGATGTCGCCAGAGCCACCGCGAAAGACTCATTGACTGCCCGCGTTCTTAGCTGGGTAGGTAAAGGCTGGCCGGAGAATCAAAAAACTGAAAACTTTAAACCTTTCCGGTCCAGACAGACTGAACTTTCTATCCAAAAGGGGTGTTTGTTGTGGGGTGATCGGGTAGTAATCCCTGCCAAATTACAGCCCAGGGTACTTAAGCTGTTACATGAAGGGCACCCGGGAATGGTTAAGATGAAAAGCCTTGCCAGAAGTTATGTGTGGTGGCTGGGTATTGATAAGGACATAGAGTATTGGGTAAGCTCATGCCACAAATGCCAGGCAATCAGACCATCCCCACCAAAAGCACCCGTTAAGGACTGGGAAACCCCTCGAGGACCGTGGTCAAGAATACACATTGACTTCGCGGGGCCTACAAAAGGGCATACCTTTCTGATTGTCGTTGATGCCTATTCAAATTGGCTTGAAGTAAAAATTATGCCATCAACGACAACAGAAGCTGTAATAAAAAAACTGGACAGCCTTTTTGCCACCCATGGCATACCGGACGTTCTCGTCTCAGATAACGGGCCACAGCTAACCAGCATACCATTTGAGCAATACCTAGCCTCCCTAGGTATAAGACATGCACTAACTGCGCCGGCTCACCCGGCTGCAAACGGCAGGGCTGAGAGAATGGTCCGGTTTACCAAAGAAGGGTTGGAACAAATGGACGCTGGAGATATCCAACAGAAAGTAAACCGTTTGCTCACACTCCAGCACATAACGCCCAGTACTATAACAAATAAGTCACCAGCAGAATTACTCATGGGGCGAAAATTAAGATCTCACCTGGATAGGTTACACCCAAATTTTACCCCAGAAAACCCCCCTGACTCCTCTACATGGTTCAGACAATTCGAAATAGACGATTTGGTATACTCCAAAAACTTCACCGGGGACCCGGTGTGGCTACCAGGACAAATCATTCAAATTACAGGCCCCAAATCCTACCGAGTAAAAGTAGACGATGGCAGGGAATGGAAGCGGCACATAGACCAGCTTCGATCTCAAATTATAGAAAGAACCACAGACTTACAAACATTCACCGAAAAAACCGGCGAAATGCAAACCAAGGTGGGGGGGGAAAGGCGAGAAACAAATAAAGAACTGTTTAAAACTAAACCTAACAAACAATACGAACAAAAAGAGCAAATAAAAGACTCACTGTTTGAAGAGACTTGCGGAAAGAGCCCATCGGAAGGGGCCAGCCAAGCCAGCTCGACCTGCCCTGAGGAAACGGGAGGGAGCGGCAAAACCGCCGGCCTAAGAAACTCAGGCGGCGGTAAAATGGCTGACTCACCCTTCCAGACGGTTCCAGAGAGAAGGACGGACGACACAGCAGCCCCATCCGAACCGGTCGAAGTCTTCACTGAAAAAGAACCGCGCAGGTCAAGTCGAGTCCGGAAAAGCCCCACCTACCTGCGAGACTACGTCACCACGTAGGACTGAACTAAGGGGGGAGGGGTGTTCTGTATGTAAAGTGGATGACTCCAAATCTACAAACCTGATTGGCTAATAAAATGAACACTGGATTGGTTCACTAGGAACCAATCCAAAGAGCTGCCAAAAAGGCAGCAAATCTAAACAACTGCCATTGGCTGCAAGCAGGCAAGCCAGCCTGTATAAAAGGCTGGCCCCGGCTTCAGCCAAGGGTTCCTTTTTACTGACTAGTTTACAATAAAGTATTTGTTGTTGGAACCCGGTCTACCTCGTGTGTTTTCCGAACAAAACAAATAGAATCTAATCAGAGATTCTTTGCCAATTTTTGTTGATTTTTTTTATTTGTATTTCTTTATTTTATGTTGCTGAATTGCACTGACATGTGTGTCCCTTCCTGTGCACAGCCCAGAAGCTTTTGTGATTCTTTGTAGCAAAAATTACTGACCTCTGGCTTTGCTCTACTTTTCAAATGTGTCGCCACTGCTACATTCTTGGTGCTGGCCCCGCAGGTCCATCCCATTGAGCCCACTGCACTGGAGGGACCTGCCCATGCAAGTCCAAGTGAAGCAATGTATCAAGTCAGTTGGGTGAGCCTGAGAGAGGGAAAGAGAGAGAGAGAAAAGAAAGAGAGAGAGAAAGAAAGAAGGAAGAAAAGAAAGAGAAAAGGGAAAGAACAATAAAAGGACAGACAAAGAAAGGGTGGGGATGGAAGAAAGGGACAGAAAGAAAAAGAAATAAAGAAGGAGGGACAGAGGAGAAAGATAATGAGATATCTATTCTAGTCCAATCACTTGCTCCAGCAGGATTAGAAGGGAATGTGTGTGTGTGTGTGTGTGTGTGTGTTCTCCTTGTAATTTACCAGTACATTTTGGTTTTGCCTTCTTCAGAATTGGCACTATAATACATTGGGGAAAAGTAATTTGTTTAGGGTGGAGATCTGGTCCAATGGATCCTGTTTAAAGCCTCAACAAAATGTGAGAGCTTCTTGATAGTCTTGACCATGTTTTGTCCACAAACCTTTAATTAATAGAAGCCAAAGGTGTTTCAATGTGCTGGCAAAGATGCTGGCAAATATGTTTCAATATGGAAAAGGACATCAGTCTAAACTAGGCCTCATTTCAATCTGATGCATCAAGTTTCTCTCTCCCTCCCTCCCTCCCAGACTGGCTTTGCTGTACTTTCCCAATGTGCCTGTGAGGCTGGCGCTTTGAACATGGATGAATGGATAGAGATAGAGAGAGGGAGATGGGTGGGTGGGTAGGTAGATAGGTAGGTAGATAGATAAATAGATTGGTAGGTAGGTAGGCAGGCAGGCAGGCAGGCAGACCTTTTGGATGAATGTATGGATGATAGGTAGGTAGGTAGATAGATAGATAGACAGACAGACAGATAGACAGATAGATCTATTTTTGTAGGTATGTAGGTAGACAGAAAGGCAGGCAGACAGGTAGGTAGGTAGGCAGGAAGGTAGGCAGGAAGACCTTTTGGATAGATGGATGATAGGTAGGTAGGCAGATAGATTGATCTATATTGGGAGTTAGGTAGGTAGACAGAAAGACAGGCAGGCAGGTAGGTAGGTAGGCAGGAAGACCTTTTGGATGGATGGATGGATAGGTAGGTAGGTAGGTGGGTAGATCGATCTATATTGGTAGTTAGATAGGTAGGTAGGTAGGTAGACAGAAAGACAGGCAGTCAGTCAGGCAGACAGACAGATCTTTTGGATGGATGGACAGACAGACAGACAGAATATGAAAGCGGTGGCACTTTGGGAAAGTAGAACAAAGCCAGAGTGACTTTCCCAATGTGCTGCTGCATTCAATGCCATTGAGCCCCTTGCACCACTCCAGTGCAACAGTCAATGGGATGAGTCTGAGGTGCCAGCACATCGAATGCCCCCTTGCCACCTCTTAGCACTCACCCTTCAGCATCTGCTTCCGAGCAGAGCCCGTCCCACCTGCCGTAATCCCCAACATCTCCTCGCACGGACTTCTAGGCCTTGGCCCACCAAGCAAAACTTCCCAACTCTCGACTCCACCAAGAACACTCAACATGCCAAAAGGCCCACCCTATGTAATTCATGCGACACAACTACAAGGAGTCGCATGTACTTTTACCTTGCTTCCTTGGGAAGACCTTCCTTGCAGCCGTCTTGACCCAGCCCATGTAGGGACCTGTCATGGCTCAGTGCAGTCAGTGCTTGAATCCCGCCTACAGTGCTGCGCTGATCCCCTGTGCCTGCAAAATCCTCCAGCCGCCGCATGTTTTTTTTCAGTGTGGCTGGACTCCTCTAGTGACCCCCTGCTGCCTCTTAGTGCCCCCTGCCAGCCCCCTTGCCTCTTAGTGCCCCCCTAAGGCATCCCACCGCCCCCCAGGGGGCAGTATCACCCACTTTAGGAACACTGCTCTATAGTATGAGACAGCATTAGCTGTTTTGGAATTATAGTTTTATACATTTATTGTGGTCCTTTAGATGTTGCTGAGTTGGATGGATGGTGAGAAGTCTAGGTCATCAATCTCTGGAGGACCACAGCCTCCTCATCTCTTGCTACAGAATGAATGATGGTGTTATCCATCCAGTCATGACCAACTCTTATGATTCTATGGGTCAGTTTGCTCCATATCTTCCAACCTTGCACTAATTCTTTGAGTTGTTCTATGCTCTGGCTGGTGTTAGCTTTGATGATGTCCCCATGTTTTTTGACAATGTAGTTTCTCTTTACTGCTAACACTTCCAAGCATAATTGTTTCCTCCACTGAATTCCCTCATATGACATGGCCAAAATAAGTGAGATATGCTTTTGTGATTTTGCTTTCCAGTGACATGTCTGGTGTTACATGCTCCAGACAGAATAAATAGTGGTCCTCAAGGATCTTTTTTTTCTACCTCCCTCGTGCAAAACCCCAACAGGTTTGTTATCTCATAGCTTTTTCTATGTTTTGAAATGTTGCTCTGTTGTTGCTGTTATGATTTTGATCCCTTTGGGCTGTGACAGAATAATATTGAAATTATCCCAGAAAGAGGGACTTAAATAATCATTTTTGGAGAAATGGTCACTTAGCATATTTGGTAGCATAGGACAATATCCCAGCAGCCCCCCTGCTATTGTTAGCTGATGAATCTTACCCAAATTTTGCAGAGAGACAAGAGAAAAGGGAGCAGAAAGGTAATACAAGCCTGGGATTTTGTGGGACTGCACTTTTGCAAGCTATAATTTTCCTCTGGTGACATGAAATAGCACTTTAATATTTTTTTAAAAAGAAAACTGTAGTTCTGCAAAATTAGCCATTGATCTTCTTTCTTTGGGAAGACTGCTGAGCCTGCACAGCAATTTCCAAAAGAAGAAGCTGCATTAAAATGTGTTTTCAAAATTTGTACCCATAAAGCTAATAATCTGTACTTTTCAGTTGTACTGAAAACTGGAAATACTGGTGTTTTTAGAGATGCTGTGTATTTTCTTTTTAAAAAATATTATTTTTATTCATTTATCATGTTTGTATAGCTTCCCATTTTGTATAAAAGGGATTTTGAGCAGTGTACAACTTATAATTAAAAATAAATACATAAAAATCCATAATTATAAATAACTATAAAAAGGTGCACAAAATAAAGGATGATATTAACTATTATAAGGGAGCCAGTAGCAAGTATAAGAGCAAGGATAAAAATTATAGTACATTTTAAAACATGTAACCCACTTTATGAGGTTTATAAATTGGTAAGTAATAACTCATTCCAATTATAATTCATTCCAAATTTTATTTCAAATTTATCTGGACCTTTAGTTCATTTTTTCTTTCTAAAATCAAATGATTGAAAGGAACTGAAGGGATTGAAAGAAATGATTGAAAGAAACTGAATTCTTGCAGAATGGCATTATATCAGAATGAATTTGATTTTCTTTTAATTTGAACATTTAATTTTTCTACTAATGATTTCACCCCTCTGCCAGGCATTCAAGGCCAATTTAATGTTTTTATATATCTGAGGAAAAATGAAAATGAGCACCAAATGACTTGTTGAAGGGGCAATAAATGTACTTTTAAGGAGGAAAAGTAATGAAAATTATGTTGTGGTATAATAATTTTAGTTTTATTTATTCAATTTCTATGGTATTCCATCTCAACCAAGTGATTCTAGGCAGTTTACAGTTCTAACTGTGGATCAATTAAAAAAAATAGAAAACATTTTGAATGCAAACATGCACACAAAAATATTTTTTTTAAAAAATTGAAATAGTTAACCCATTAACAGGAAAGACAAGAAACAGACCCTGGTACACAGCCATGTTTTTAAACCCCCACAAAAAGCCAGCAGGGTAGAGCCATTTTAATCTCTGAAAGGAGAATATTATACAGAGCAGGGACTATGGTGGAGAAGGCCAGCTGACATTCTTTGACAGACTAGATGTGTAGCTCACACAGTCTGCTTGTTTGAATTGGATGGGTAGAAACTCTTGGAAAAAGATGGTCCCTCAAGTAACCTAGTCCTAAGACATGTAGGACTTTAAAGGTAACAACCAGTACCTTGAATTTCACCCAGAAACACACTGGTAGCCAATGTAGCTCATGTAATAGTGGTGGTACATGTGCTGTGTATCCAGCACCATTTATTACCTGCTCAGCCACATTCTGTTCTATACCAGCTGAAGTTTTTAAATGCTTTTCAAAGGCAGTATTTGTGTTTGTACGTGGCATTGCAATGCAAGTAGAAAAAAGTAGCTATCATTGCATTGTGCCATAATGATGCATATTTCACAATTTTGGCCCTGTTATGGTCAGGAATAGTCAGAGATATGGTCAGAGATATAATCATATCTCTTTCCCCATGTTATCAATTGACTCTTACTTTGACATTGGTGTCACACATTTCTATCACATCTCAGGCAGCAAAATCAATTAGCAGACCTAAAACATCCTCCAAGAGAGGGGCTATTAGATATTCAATGGGGAAAAGTCAGTGATGTCAGACTTCCCCCATTGGTTCATTTTTCAGGTGGGAAAATTAACAGCCATCAGTGGCTGAAATTGTGGACAGCAGCCTGTAAAAAGAACAGCAAGCACACCGAGAGGCAGTCTTTTGTTCAGAGCTAAATAAAGAAATCCTTTCCTTCTACCGTGTCGTGCCTCTTCAATCTAGCCCATATCTAACATTGGCAGCAGAAGGTGTGATATGTTGTATTATTAAGAATTTGTCTATTTTCATTTGTCAATCCCCTGGTCCCATTTTTGCTAAGGTTTCCTTCGTGGACCTTATGGCTCTCTCTGCCTGCCAGTTATTCTGGGCGTGTCCAGGTGCTGATAATGCATGGTGGATTCCCTGTTCAGCGAGGAAACATTCAAAATTGTTTGCTGTGAATTGGGGCCCATTATCCGATACCACAACATCTGGTAACCCACGTTTGGCAAACATTTCTAATAACTGTTGATGCATATTCAAAGTGGGTGGAAGTAATGACCATGAAAGCCACCACAGATGCTGTGGTTAAGGTATTGAGGAAATTGAGTTAATGCAGATATTTGAACATAGGTCACTCGGTCTATGCTCACAACTATGCAGGGGGGCCCCCATGGGTCCCTGCATGAGTAGTATAAGTCACAGGCCCCCGATCTTATAGAATAGAACTAGAAGATGGGAAAATATGGAGCAG
Source organism: Laticauda colubrina (assembly GCA_015471245.1). Lineage (NCBI taxonomy): Eukaryota > Metazoa > Chordata > Lepidosauria > Squamata > Elapidae > Laticauda > Laticauda colubrina. The sequence goes on from BLBF01000018.1 coordinate 17,001,902, forward strand.
ACACATAGACCAATTGCAGGGATGATTGTAACAGAATCTGAATGACCAGAAAACTTCAGAAACAGAAACACAACATAGAAAGGTAAGACCAACCCTAACAACTTTCCTTCTAACGATGTCCTGCCTCTTCAGTCTAGCCCATATCTAACATTGGCAATCTGAGAAATTCAGGTGAAACAGAATATCACTCTTTCAATCTTCCTGCAGCTGCCACTTGAAGGAATTGCCTTACTGAATTGAATTTTAAGGTTCTCCACAGCGGCTTCTTCAGCCATAATGTCAGTCTTTTGAGATAGGCCAGTTTAGGTCAGATTCTACAGAAACTACTGGAAGTCAAAAGCCTGACAAGGTTTTACCTTCCTTCTGTCTTGTATCAAAGTGAATCAAAGCAGACTGATTTTCCCCCTCTAATGCCTTTCCACCTTGTTTTACAAATAATCTCTGCATGCCTTTCACAAAATCATCGCTGTAGTTCTCTGCACATGGATTTATAAGCATGTTTGTAAGGTGAACATGGTTTCAAAACTCCTGCAAGAATAAAAATGCCTGAGGGTAGATTTCTCAGTTCCATTCTTCAATAATACCCTCATTCACTTCATGTTTCCTCATGTGCTCTTTTGGTTTACAAGAGTAGCCTGTTTTTATTTTATTTATTTATTTTGATTTGTCAATTGCTTACAAGATAATAGGTATAAGTATACACATAGTTATGAATACATCAAATGGGTAAATATAAGAAAAATAAAAGAAACAATAGGACAGGGACAGTAGGTATGTTGGAGCACTTATGCACACCCCCTACAGACCTCTTAGGAAAGGGGTGAGGTCAATAGTAGACAGTCTAAGGGTAAAGTTTTTGGGGTTTGGGGAAGAAACCACAGGGTCAGGTAGAATATTCCAGACATTGACCACTCTGTTGCTGAAATCGTATTTCCTGCAATCAAGTTTGATGCAATTAACCTTGAGTTTGTATCTATTGTTTGCTCTTGTGTTGTTATGGTTGAAGCTGAAATATTTATTGACAGGTAAATCATTGCAATGTATGATTTTTATATATCATACTTAGATCAGACCAAAGATGGTATAATTCAAGGTTTTCTAGGTTTAGAATTTCAAGTCAAAGGAAAAAAGTATTCCACAATGAGTAGAGGAGTGGAGAACTCTTTTTGTGGCATATTTCTGGACTTTCTCAACTGTGTTAATATCAGATACATAATGTGGGTTCCAGATGGATGAGCTGTATTCGAGTATTGGTCTAGCAAATATTTTGTATGTTCTAGTTAATAGTATTCAGCCTGTATTTTATTTTCTGATTTTTTTTTTTTTGCCAATATGTAAGACAGAGCATTTAGTTGTTGAGATTTGAAGTTGCCATTTGTTTGACCATTCTGATACATGGTCAAGATCTTTTTGAAGGGTAGCAGTGTTGTCTGTGGTATTGAACAGCTTTACATCATCAGCAAAGAAAATGTAGTTGCTCTTGATATGATCACAGAAGTCATTTATTTAGAGTATGAAGAGACTTGGTCTTAGAACACTGCCTTGGGGGACACCACTATTGACAGGTACAGAATTTGATAGGACACTCCCAATTTTGACCACTTGTTGTCTGTTTGACAGGAATGTTTCTATCCAGTTATGCAGTTGTCCAGAGATCCCATAAGATTTTAATTTTAGGAGTAGTTTGTCGTGTACCACTGAATCAAAGGCTTTACATAAGTCTTTGTAGACTGCATCTATTGTTTTGCCCTGATCGAGTTGTGTAGTCCATATGTTTTTGCAGTGTAAGAGTTGCAGATTACAGGATAGTATTTTTCTGAAACCAAATTGTTTATTAGAGAGTAGGTTGTTTGTCTCTAAGTGGAGGATGATGGATTGTTTAATAATTGTCTGTAATTTTCAATTTGACTGGGGTCTCCCGTTTTGAAGATGGGGATGACCGTGGCTTTTGACCATAAGCTTGGCAAGGAGCTGGTCCTGAAAGATTTTTCAGAGATTATGCTTAGAGGTTCTGCTATGGCAGTGGATAGCTTTTTAAGAAGTAGGCACATATTCCATCCGGTCCAATAGATAGAGATGGTTTTAGATTGTGTTGTGCTTTTTCAACATTGTCTTCTGTAAAATCGATATGTATTCGATCATTGTAGTTGTCTGTGGATTGTCTAGGAAATACTGGGCATGATCCATTGCTGTTTATAAATACTGAGCCAAAGAATGTGTTAAAGATGTTGGCTTTAATGGTGTCATCGTTGCAGTCCATTGCAGACCATTAGGTCCTATCAGGGGTGGGATGGACCTTGAGTCTTTTAGTTTGTTGTTTACAAAATTGTAAAAAGTGCATGTGGAATTGGTGCATAGAGGGTTTTCCTCTTGTTTAATGTGATAATTGGTGCATTCAGTCTTTATCTGGTGGCATAAATTTTTGTTATCGGCTTTTGAAGTTGGCAACATGACCAGATTTGTTTTTCCGCCAGAGTGATCTCTTTTAGGATTGAAGTTTCCTTATTTTTATGGGTAATCTGTTTTTTTTGGGAGGGGGGTTGTTTCGGGAGTTGTTATTGGTACATATATTTTGATGACTCTTTTGACTTCAAGTAAAAATATGTTGTAATGATCTTCAACAGTATTGCATCCAGTGAATACAGATTGCCAATCAAGGGATCAGAGATCATTATCTATAAGATCATAGTTGCCTTTTTTGAAGTTATAATTGGGGATTATGTCATTGTGATGATTTTTTTGTGTGGGCATATATTGAGACAAAAGTCAATCATATTGTGGTCACTGTTGGAAAAGGGATGTTTAATTTGTATTCCATCTTTAATTCAAACTATTGCAGATGATGAGATCGAGGCAGTTGTTAAGTCTAGTGTTGTTGGTTACCAGTTGTTCTAGTCCCAAATTTGTTGCTGCATTGTAGAAGGTTGCATGTGTGGGTTTAGTTTTACATTCGTTAAGGGTCCAGTTAATATGAGGTAGATTGAAGTCAACAAGAAAGATAAAAGCGTGTGAGCAGGATGTTGCCCATGTTAGCAGTGAATTTAGCTTGTTTACATGTTCAATATCATAATCAGGTGCTCTGTAACATAGCAAGAATCAAAATGTGATATTTAAGGATAGTTCACAGATGATGGTCTCAGGAAGAGCAAGCTCCTGGGTAACTTGGATATTGTTTAGATATAAGGACTTTTTATAGAAGATAGCAACACCACCTCCTCTACGAATTTCATGATCTGATCGATAAACATGATAGTCTCTTACTGTGGTAATGGAGTCAGGGAGAGATGAGCCATGTTTCACAGACAAATGTGATGTCGAATTTAGCCATATTTAGTAAGAGGAGAAATTCAAGTATTTTGTTCACAAGGCTTCTTGCATTGAATAGCTTGTATTTAAGGCCAGCTGTAGTTGGAATTGAGGTAGTTAGGGGCATGCGTGCCTTGTCTTGGGTGATGGTAGATTGCTTGAAGTATTGTGGTTGAAAGTTAAAGCTGAGTTGCAGGTTGTGTGACTTCCTTTTGATACAAACAGCACAGTAGTCAATGTACAGGTCCTTCTCTCCATTTCTAGATGTTTTTTGAGTTCAGTGCAGGCACGTTGCTGTATGGTTAGGTCAGGGTGAGAATGGAGGTTCTTATGGTTGGTGTTCCTTTTGGCAAGTGAATTTATAGTCTGTATGAATTTATGTTTGCTTGATTCATTTTTGCAAATGACTGCAGAAGCGTGGGGCCACAGAGCCATCTCTGTTTTGAGCTCTCAGCCAATGCGGGAAATGTCAAGTATTTCATCAGGGGAGATGGTTGATGCTTGATAATCACTGATGATGTTTTGGACAGTTGTGATGTCATCATTGTCATTGATGTCCTCTAGACCAAATAAAATGGAATTTGGACATTTCTGTTCACGCTCAACAGCTTCTCTGATGAGGATTGGGATATCATTATTTGTTTGATTTATGGTTTTTTGTGGATTGGGTTCTGGATTGCGTTGTGGTTGTTGGGTAGAAATATGGTTTGTAGCTGTTGGATGTTCAGGTTTTTGCATTGTGTCTTTTTTTTCAAGGTTGGATAATCTTTCTTTTAAAGCATCCAGGGATGCTACTATGGTGTCAAGGGATGTTATTCATGTTTCTATGGTATCTACTCTTTAAAACAGATCCACTTTGGGTCTGCATGATTTGCAGAGATATAGAAACTCATTGGATGATTCTAGGTATTGAATCATTTGCTTGGGTAATCCCAAGCTGTCATGATGAGCGTATTTGTTACACAGAGAACATATGATGGAATTTTCATTATCCTTTAGAGTTTTACAGCATTTAAGGCATGTGCAGGAGTCTTGTGGTTCATTGGTGGGGATTACTTTCTCTTTAGGTTGTGGTTTGGCATTGGATTTTTTTCTTGGCATGGTAGGTTTGTTAAGATAGTATGTTGATTAAATTACTTAATGAAACAATTTTGGGTAATCAATATAGCCAATATCACACCAATCTATCAATTGCAATAATCTCTCTAGTCAAATAATTTTGCTAAGCAACAATCAGTCTAATTAATTAATTACACTAATTGTTAATCAATTAATTATACTAATCATTAATCACACTGTTCAATTAAATTCACTAAATCACTAATTTTACTAATCAATTAAATTACATAAATCTTTATTTTTTAAACTAATCAGTAATCACACCATTTACACTAAACATTCTAATCACACTAATCAGTTAAAACAATAAATCAACTAAACCATTCATAAAATATTTTATAGAAATTGATGATCTAATCATTGATATAGGTAATGAGGTAGAAAAGTTGTAAGCTTTGAGGTAATGATTAAAGTGTTTGATTAAAATAATGAGGTGGTATTGAGACTCTGCAAGGAAAGGGTTAATTGTTTTACTAGCAGCTGTTATTTACTGGGTGGGAGGAATTTATTGCTCAGATGGCTGCTGCTATTATGCTGTAAACAATAGGCTGTGACAGGATGTTCAAAAGCACACTGGATTATTGAAAGAGAGCAAAACTCGCTGAATTAAAACACTTTAACTACAATCAATATGTCTCTGAATAAGATTGTTTTCCAATAGTTTCCCAAAGTTCTTCAAGTTGAGTAGCAGTAAAAATACAGTCCAGAAATTTGGGTTAACCAATTTAATTTATCCTTTACTTTTAAAGTTACTTCTAGCTGCAGTATTTTTTTTTCTTTACTAAATCTGACAGTCACTCCCAATCATTAATCACAGCTAAATTCCTTCTTTGAGTCCCTCTTTTCAAGGAAAATTTCACTGCAGAAATTGGAGTGATTCTTACTAAGACTAAGCAGGCTGTTATAAGATCTTTCTTTTCTTTTTCACTTCCGTCTCAGCTTCCTGGCTTCAATTCAGCCATGCTGGTGGTTCTCTTTTTAGTTCGGTGGAGGGGTTTACTTTAGGTCAGTCGAGGAGACTCTCCTCTCATCGGGACTACTGAAGTATCCCTCTGCCTTTACCACCCGTCCAGGGTGACTTTCGGCTCATAAGAGCCTCAGGGCTTGAAGAAATTGGCAGGACGTCATGGAGCTGCTGCTTGTCTGCACCGCTAAAGTTAAATAATCCTCATGAGTTGTTAACAACTCTTAGAAAATCCATCTATGTGGGAAAACCATTAGTCTTCATAGAGAAGCACCTATCTTTTTTCTTTTTCTTTCTTTTAATAGCTATCTCAAGTTTAAAAATATGGCTTTGGAATGCTAATTAATAAGATGTCAATATTGCTCTGTATTTTCTTCCACAGATGCAACAAGATTATGTATTGTATGACAATTTGTGTGGGCTCTTGCAATGCAAATTATTGTTGTATAACTTGCTTTATTACAATTACAATATGCAACTTGCTTTATTTGCAGTCCTGTTTAATCTGGTTTAATTGCTAACTGGACCATAAACTGCAATGAAGGTATCCTCAGTGCCATGGCAAGATGAAGGAACTTTCATTTTAATCATCAATTACTTGTCCAAATGAGAAGGAACAATGCTGAAAGATGCTTTTCCATATATTCTGAAAATCCCACAAAAATAAAATGACAAACAGTACAGTATTCATTCCAATTGGAAAGCAGCAATGGCACATTTTAAAATGCAAGCCTTAATTTTCTGTCTGTCAGTAACATAGAATTATGTAAAACAGGTTGTAAACAGGTTGTGCGATATAATACCATGCTTTTAATTTCTGAAGTTTAAGTTGTCTTTAACAAAAGTTCTCCCAATTTTTTTGTTCTCATAGTGAATAATGGTGTGATTTTCAATAGATTAGGAATGAATAGATTCAGAATGAATCCTGTGATTTTTCAGATGTATACATGACTGCTTCCAAATAGCCGAAAGAACATTTCTGACATATCATCAAACCATACAACTGTAAGAAAATTATTTGGGATAATTCAAATAAGTCTACAGTGAACGAAACTTTAATTGAAAATATATATTCCATTAAGTAACGTCATGTTTCATGATTAATGCTGAATCTCTCGATGCCCCTTTCTCCTAACTGAAACCTCTTTTAAGATAAAAAAGATAGCATGTTTTGAATTATTTCCTGACTGATTTAACTCCAAGGTTCTTACACAATACAATGAGCTTCTTTTGTGTGTTTGAGTGCAGGGAAAATCAAATGATGGAATGAAGAGAAAACATCAGGCTGAAATGTATTTCTTGGTCTACTGCATTGAATATAAACCCTGAGCTTCACATACACTTACAAGGCCCTCCTCCACTTCATGCCCTAGATATTGGTATAAATATCTGTTTCAGTTACATTCTTTTTCTATTCTATTGGAAAGCAGTAAGCAACAGTCAGGAAAATTTTCAGTACCTATCACTGATGATGCTGGAGAAGCCCAACTACATCTTTGTCATCTATTTGTCATCTTCCCAGCTTATCATCATTTCCTTGGATAGGATGGTTAATTCACAGTTCTATAATTCAAAATGAATAATGCATTGCTTCTACTTAATTATGCCCTTTAATGCTTCCTGCTATCCTTCTGAGCTAGGCATGGCAAATTATGAAAAAAACAAATGAACAGGTCCAACGTAGAGAAAGAGTAAGATAAAGAATAGGAAAGGATGGGAAGTGAAAAGAGTGCCTACTAAATAATTTCTTCATTTTTTTTTTTTAAGGCTTTTGGTTTTTACTTAACTTTTTTGGAGTTCAAGTTCCTTTTTTGAAAGGAACTTCTGCCTTTAATTTATTTTGCTTGTTATACATTATGGTTTCTCTTTGGCAGTCTCTTTGTGTTAAGAACTATTCAAGAATATAATTAATTGGAAGGGATGCAATATCCAGGACTTGTTCAGTGAAAGCATACAGATATGATACTTCTCATCAAATGCCAACTTGTTGTAGTAAGTTGGGTTAAGACATGGAGATGTTCCATGAGGCAGCCTTAAATTGCTTGTTTCCTGTGCAGAAACTGGAAATTAAATTGGTTTAAGATTTTGCTGTCTGGATTTCAATCCTTTTTTCAATTTTTACAATGATTTGTGTCATGTTCTGTTTGGAGAGTAGTTATCATGACCCCTGATTGATGGATTCTCTGTTCTTTATTCCCTATCTTGGGAGAGTAAATTCCAACTGCTTTCTCTATGTAGGTGAGTCTCTGAGGAGATTTGACTTCCATTGACAGACCTTTGTATGAGCTCTTTTCCATTGACATATTCTTCTAGCAGACACTTCCCCGTGTATACCATGTCTGCTGATGGATTTAGGGGACAAAAAGAAAGGAAAGTAACCAGCATAGTAACCTTTCTTTTTCTCAGTTGGGCTAGAAAGAAAACTGTCATAATTATCTTAATTTTATCTGGTTTAAACAATAAAAAACAAGCCCTTCTATTGGTGAACTTGTTAAAAATTCATTGCTGTAGAGCAGAGGTGTCAAACTTGTGTCGTCATGGTGGCTAGTCATGAGACAAATCAGGACTTTTTTCCTCTTTGTTAAACTGGGCATAGGCAGGGCCAGCATGTGACATATCCGGCCCAAGGCCACAAGGTTGACACAGCTGCCATAGAGGGTAGTGGCAAGTGACCAGAGAGTAAAGAGGCATTCTTAATACTTCATGTGGTAATCATCTGGTGTGGAGGCAAATGTTTATGCAAAAAAACCCCATCAAACAGGAAGACTGCTTCTGCCAGCAGAAGCTTGGAAATTTTCCTTTTGTTGTATAGAAAAAAGACATGTGGAAATTGCCTGTTAGTCAAATTGGGAACAGGATCTCCTTCTCAAGACGTAGCTCTTGGGTTGTCCCCAGATAAAGGTAACTGGACATGCAGATCAGTCCATAATGAAATATTGTATAGCTCAGTGTCACCCAATGAGCCTATGACTGAGTGGGATTTGAACTTAATCTCCACAGTTTTAGTCTAGCAATTTGCATGACTGCTTGTTATCTTTGTGGAGAGTCTGGATGTGCCTAAAATAATAAAAAATAGCCATCACTATAATGGTAATATACTTTTAAATGCTAGTAAACCAATGAAATCCTTGCTTCCTACTTTTATGTAATCATACTTCTATAATGATTCTATAACATGATTTCATTTTCATTTTGGGCACAGTTCCCACACAGCATGTACAGGAAATTCTGGCATAAAGCAGGTGCCAAAGATAGAATACTTAGTTCTGAATTGTTAGAGCTGGGGCTGACAATGACAACCAACAAACCAAGACAAGAAGAGTTAAATGTTAACAAAACTGTACACGTTGAAACAAAATGACAAAGTGAACAGTCTAAAGCCCATGTCACACTACCCAATGGACGCAAAAAGGACACAGCGGACGAGCAAAATGTTCCATCCGTTGTTATCCGCTTTCAAAAGGGGCTAAATTTGCATAACTGGAGCAGATAACATGGACGCGGGGAGGACGCAGGGCATATGCAAAGCAGATGTGGAACAGAAGCCTAGTGGATGGAAGTGGATGGGAGTGGATGGCACATCCGCAGGGCTTCAGGGGGCCTCAGCGAAGCGGATGCAGAACAGATACAGCGGATGCAGAATGGACGCCAAGCGGATGAAGTGGATGCACAGCGGATGCACAGCAGATGCACAGCGGAAGCCTAGCAGATGACTGGCATTAATTGCGCATGCGGGGAGGATGCATTGCATCAGCCCCGTGGATATAACAGAAGCAGCTTGGAAGTAGGTCGCCATTCAGAGAAAAGACCTGCTGCCGGACGGATTGGCTGCCTTGCCTGCCCTGCCTGCATGTCTGCCTGCCAGCCTTGCTGCCAGCCTGCCTGCAAGCCTTGCTGCCAGCCAGTCTGCCTGCCAGCCTTGCTGCCTGACTTCCTGCCTGCCTTCCTGCCAGCCTTGGTTCATGTCTGCCAGCCAGCCTTGGTGCCTGCCTGCCTGCCAGCCTTCCTGCCAGCCTTGGTGCCTGCCTCCCTGCCAGCCTTGGTGCCTGCCTTGGTGCCAGCCTTCCTGCCAGCCTTGGTGCCTACCTGCCTGCCAGCCTTCCTGCCAGCCTTGGTTCCTGCAAGCCTCCCTGCCAGCCAGCAACCCCACAACCATGCGGAAGCACAGAAAGCCTCAGCCATCTGCTGCCAGCCCTTGCAAGAGGGACAGGGCTACCATCCCGCCCCCTGGCCCTCACTCTGCTTCTGCTGGGGCTTCTGCAGCACGGGCTCGCTCTTCTGGGGCTGGGGCTTCTGCTGCTTCTGCTTCTGGAGGAGCTGATGACAAGCACTCCAGCACCAGCCACCTGCACAGCACCTGCACCCTTCACCCCTGGGACTGAGCGACCAAGAGGAGTGCCAGAGACTCATTTTTGTTTTATAGCTTGTTGTTAATAAAGTCTAGTTTTGATTCACACACTTGCTTCATTTCTTTTTATTAATAAAGTCTTGCTGGAAACTTTTAGAAATGGTTTAAGCCTTTGCATGCTTGTGGGATGGGTTAAGATAGCAGTGGGATGGGTTGAGATAGCAGTGGGATGGGCAGGGATACCTTTGGGATGGGTAATAGCTGTGGGATAGATAAACCTCCAGTGCAAGCATAGTGGGACTGTATGGTCCACCCTCCCAGGTGCCACACCTATGGCCCTTTATTATCAATAATAATGTAATAATTATCCACACATGTCAACATAAACACAACTCTTTATTAAACGCCCTGTTCATTGTAGGCCAACCCAACATACATGCCCAATCTCATCCATGTGATGAGACAGGCTGAAGGAAGCATCCATTAAGCATCTACCATCCTGTCTTGCCACTCCACTGCTCCAGCTGGGGAGTTGCACCATTGTCTCAGGAGGTTGCTTCTTCGCTTCATGTGAGGCTCTGTTGGGGCCTTGCACATCCTCAGTGTCGATCAGGTTTCACCCCTGCTTCCATTCCCCAGGCTCCATGTCCCCATTGCCTTGCTGGAGGTCCACGAGCCTGTTCTGCAAGACTGGGTAGCGGGTGTGCATGAGATTGTGCAGGATGCAGCAAGCTTCCATGATCCTCCTCATGGTCTCTGGGCAATGCTGCATGGTGGTGAGAAGTACCTGGAACCTGTTGGCCAGGATGCCAAAGGCGTTCTCCACAACCCGCCTTGCCCTGGACAGCCTGTAGTTGAAGATCCTCTCTTCACGGGTGAGGAGTCTGGATGTGTAGGGCTTCATGAGGTAGGTTGTGAGGGAGAAGACGTCATCCCCCATGATGAAGTAGGGCACATCTTGTGTGTCGTTGGGCAGGGGTTCTGGATCTGGGAAACCCATGATGAGGTTGCCTTCCAGCTCCTCCTTGAGGTGACTGGCGTTGTATATCTGGGCATCTGAAGATGAGCCGTTGCCTGAAGCATTGATGTACATGAACTTGTAGTCAGCATCGACCATGGCGAAGAGGATGATGCTGAAGAAGCCCTTGGAGTTGAAATAAGTGGACCCCGACTTGGCTGGAGCTTTGCAGGCCACGTGCTTGCCATCTATGGCTCCAACGGTGTGTGGTAAGTTCCACTTCTGATACCACTGCTCTGTAACTTTCTTCCATCCTTCTTCAGTGGAGGGGTACTGGAGGAGCTCCTCCTTGTATTCTTCGATGATGGCCTGCACCACTTCTCTGACCACAGTGCTGATGGTGTTGGATGGCACCCTCCAGCCGTACTGCATGCTCCTGTAGGAGGTCCCTGAGGCCAGGTGGCACAGACTGAGTGCCACCTTGAGCCCAGGTTCCAGGCTGGGCCGGAAGCTGGTGTTTGCCTTGGTCAACCTGGGTGTCAGCTGCTGCACAACTTCGTCAAACATGGCTGGAAGCATCCTCATGAAGTTTTGGAATGCACGAGTGTCTTCGTTCCTGAGCTCCACCATCAGCTTGTTGTACAGTCCGTCCTCTGCTCTTCTGGCGAACCATCTTCGGATCCAGACTCTTTTTGGGTGGCTCCTTTTCTTCTCGCAGTAGAGTTCACAGAGCCTGCAGATGGCTTCGCACTGTTGCAGAATGATGGTGGCTGCCGAAAGGACTTTGTTACAATCCACAGTGGACATGACTGGATGCTGTGGAAGAGGAAGAGCCAGATGAAGGCTGCAGAGGTCTGCACCACTGGGCTGCTGTTCTGAAAGTGAGATGCAGGTGAGTTGCTCCCCCTTTTTATCGGCAGTATAGGTTTTCCGCTAGGCATCCTCTCGGCATCCTCTAGACATCCTTAATATTCGAGATAGGTCCCCTCTGCGAATATTTTTTCCGTTTTAAATGCTTTGTTTCCGTTCTGCATCCGCTAGGCATCCATTCTGCATCCGTTCTGCATCCGTTCCGCTTCCTCCCTGCGTCTGGGCGGATGGAGTTCCACGGATGCCTAGCGGATGCCTAGCGGATATAGCAGATGCGTAACGGATGCATAATGGATGCCTAGCAGATGCGTAGCGGATGCATAATGGACGAACTGGATACATTTTCCGCGCAAAAGTTTTGGGTAGCCCAAAACTTTTGGAGCTGATGAAACGTCTATAAACGGATGCTGGACGGATAGAGAGGAAGCCAAACGGAGGCAGTGAGTACATCGCGTTTTCAAATGGATGCCAAGGTTTTTTGTCCGTTTTACATCCTCTTTTCATCCGTTGGTTCAGTGTGACATGGGCTTTAGGAACAAATTAATGAGATGAATCTGCTGAAGAAACATCAAAACAATTACACAATGGTTTTCAATGTTCCCATATTTATTCTGTGGGTAGTTCAAAATTAGAACATTTAAAAAAAGAAAGAAAAGGAAAGATTCAAAATGAGGTAATGTTGTGTTTTGTGAATTTTTTAAAAAGCTGACATAAAATAATGATAGATTTGTGGATTTAAATTGCTGATATAATTAGCAGCAAGGCTGGAAAATATTTGTAGTTGCTTACTCTGTGTGAACTGAATAGTATCCTCATTCTAAGCACATTTAGGCAAGCAGTCATATCATTATTTGTACTTGTTACTCTGCCATTGAATTCTGCAATCATATCTATTAGAGTGTTTGGAGAAAGGAAAGCAATTGGAAACTATCTGAGATAAATTGCTTAATATTGGTCAAAGGTAAATTATGATAACATTAATTTAATTCCTGATTTGTCAATGATATAATTAGTATATCTATCAAAGAACTGTATTAGTTTACTGAGAAAATGCAGAACAGACAAGAAATTATTGCAAGATTAAGTTCTGCAAATTAAATATGATGGCTTAGTCCGCGATGAAAGGGGATTTTTGCTTTGATAGGAAGAAAGGGTAGCAAGAATGATAGAATCAGATCTTCTTATATTCTTAAGAAAATTAAAGCAAAAACTGCTACTTAAGTCACATAAGAATTAAATAAGCTAAATAATCATACAAATATTAAGAAATGACTACTTGCCACAGACAGCTTACTTAATTAGCTCTGGTTTTGATGTGCGTGTATGTATGTATGATTGATTCCAGATATCAGTGTTTATTTTTCTACAGGCTCTTCTGTCCATCCATCCATCCATCCATCCATGTTTTACTATGATATCCTAGAATTACATATCTATGAACCTGTCGTTCCTCTATGTCAGTGAGTTTAACCATTTTTAGATAAAGAGTCATGAGTGGGTTTTGATGTGAATGTTGCTAACAAGGCATGTAGACCATGAACCACAAGCAAAATGTTATTAAATATAACTTAAATGGTCTTAAAATAAATTAAATATAATGTTCATGATATGCTATGTCTGTCTCTCTGTGTGTTCAAAAATAAATAGTGAGTCAATAACCCCTGCATCCATTGTATCATCTACTGCATCTGGCATTCATAACTAATTGTCGAAAACTTTAGATTTCTTTCTGACTCAGAAGTTAGAATCATTAAGGAAGTCTCTTTTGGGTCAAGTTCAACTGCTAGTGATTTCATGCTCTAATATTTTATATGAGATAATATAATTGGTTGACTAGTATCACCAGTTCTCATATTTTTTTCAGTTCCTGAATATACTTCTGGAAACTTACAAGAACATTTGAAAAAGTATGAAAAATTGCTGACATGATTGATTAGTTTCTAGAAGACTTTTAAGTACAAAACCTTTGGGTTCAACAGTTCCATTATATCCTGATCCACTGAAAAGAAGTTTTAAAATGTAATTGAAATATTTTCATCCTGCTTTCTTACTTAAACATTGAAGGTATTTAATTTTAAATCAAGTGCAAAGATATCATGCATATATCTCATTTTGAACACATACTGCAAAGTGAATTAATTTGTAAGGATGAAAATGGTACAGAGTTGGTATTTGTCCTAACATGCCCTCAACTGAAATAAATAAATCAAGGAAAGGGAGATGGCAAATAACCAAGCAAAGCAAATGGTACCATACCATATGGGAATGTTTTCACTTGACAGATGGAAATCTGCTTTCACAAAGAAGAAAGTTTCAATGAAATCTTCAGTGAAGCTGTGTGAGCTATTGAGTATCAGTGGGATGTCCAGAGAATCTTGTGTCATTAAATGCAAGCTTGAAATTATAACTGTTCAGTCAGGTTTTTATTTGTCTGAAGAATAACATAAAGATTTGATGCTTTCTAAAGGTAACAAATAACTCTTATCTCAATAAATGCAATTTATTCTACTGAGTAAATTGCTTTTTTTCTTTTTTGGGTGAAAAGACTAAAAACTGCTTTTGTTTAGACTTTAGTAGAGATGACAACTGTTGCTGATATTAACAACAAATGGAAAATCAATAAATTGACACAAGTGGTTTTGTAAGAATACCCAACAACAAAGATTTCTTCTGATGTTAAAGTACATGTACTTTCTCTGAGTTTTCTCTCAAAAAATTGCTTTTCAACTCAGCATCCTCTCAAATAGTCTTTTAAATTAAATGTTGTCCAGCTACTGTACATTACATGTACTCTAGGCAAATTTCCTTCCATTCACCTTCTATTCTCACTGACAGGTAATTATCATTTGCAATTGCTGTCACATATATTTTTTCAGAATGATTTCCTGTTCAACAATGGCCAGCAACAAAATGTGGTGGTATATTCATGATGTCCACAGAGAATGTTATCTGCAAATGAATAACAAATTAATGGAAAATTAGCAGTGAAGAAAGGAGACACTCCCCATCTTACCTTAGGTATTAAATCACATGTATTTTAATTGTTTGGATTTTTTATGTAGTAGTAGTTGTCACAAATATTGATGCATTTAAAACATTTATAAGTCCATCCCTTTCATAATACAATGAGTGTTTTCAGTAAATAAGGATTCAAGCTGAAACAAAATAGCAACCAAAACCAACAGGATAAGTACTAAAAATGTATGAGGTCTAGGGGCGTTCCACTTCTAGCTCAAAACCAAACTGATCAATGCTCATTTAATCTCCTGGTCCAAAATGTGGGGTGGCATACATTGCAGACCAGTTCTGTGATGTTAAAATATTTGATTTTTACATTTATGTGGATAATTCTTACTGGCATCTTTGGAGGAAAAAACCCTACTTAGAATATTTCCAACAGGCATCTCTACTTCTTCATCAATTTGGAACCAGCTCTTTGGTACAAGGCATCAGATAATTTTGAGAAAAATGTTTATTTATTTGTTTCTGAGAATTTGGCTTTTTTGTTCTGGATCTGTTGAAGTTTATTTGAAGCTCCTTATTTCCTTGCCTTTTTGGCTTTGCAGTTTGTCCTCAATATTTTCTCATTGGTAGCAACTCTTGAATCAGACTACATCCCATTTGCAAACTTTCTTTCCCATGTCATAAAGAAAAAGGATCCGTTCCTTTAACTGTTTATGTTGAAGATTCATCTCCCCCAGCCACAAAACTGCTGAGATGTTGTAACATGGGAAACTTGAAAATGTACCACAGGGTTGATATCAGAATGGAGTGGAGCTGGGCAGTGGCTATCCATTTATTTTAATTCATTTTTATGTGGAGTGGAGATTGGGGAATTTTTGTAAATCCGGGACCTGAGGTGACTTGAGAGAAGAAAATGGAAGAACTAGCAATTTTCTCTATGATATCTGCTTTATTGTCTATTCTCTTAGTCTACTACACTACAAAAATCAGCTCATGATGCTATAGTAAGGTAAATTGGTCTCAGTCATAAGGTTTCAAAAAGTAGGGCTTCTCTTTCTTCCTCTCTTTTTATCCTGCTGTTCACTTCACTCAGGCATTTCTGGAATAGATTGACTACATAGTTCTCTCTCTCTCATTGCATTTTTCCATCCAACTATTTGTCAGCAGTGAAAGTACAGCTGTCATCAAACTAATTCACCATTATTAGATGATACTTACATTTTAAATATTCTTTTCTTGAGTATTCTTCCTATTTTCTGCAGCTCCCTATGTTGTTAACACCCCCATGGGGGGGGGGTGTTGAGGAATAGTGGTAAAATAAAGTCATCAGTTGTCATAGTTACCAAAATGCTAGTAACAAGGCCCAGCAATTAAACAAGATGAGGTGTAAAGTTGTTATGGCAACGATACATTTCAATCAAAGCAGCTAGGAAAAATCAAATTAAAAAATCAAGAAATCAAGGAATAGTACCTCAGGTTTGAGTTTGCAATGTCTTTAGCAAATTGGTTTAGGAAATACCAGCTTGTAAAAAAAAAAAAAAGCTAAATTTCTTCTGGTAACCTCACAGAAACATCCATGTAGCCCGGTTCTCACTGCACTTACGGATGCAAAGAGGATGTAAAAGTTAAAAAAAGCTTGCCATTCGTTGGAAAATGCTATGCATCCGTTGTGTACTCACTGCATAGGTGTTTCATATGCTCTATCCATTGAGCATCTGTCCACTGCAATTTCATCCACGCAAAAGGTTTTGAGCTGCACAAAACTTTTTGAACGGATGAACTTTCCGCCGCGTATGATGTACATCCGTGACATATACAGGCAACAAACGTTCTATGTCCGTTATCATCTGTTAAACATCCACTGTATCCTCTCTGCATCCTCTGGCCATCCCCTCAACTCACATCCGCTGCAGCTGAAAATGGAAAGAGGGAGGAAACAAAAGGTACACAGAACGTCTACATAGCATTAGTAGCACGGAAATAGAAAGGATGTAAGCGTATGCATCTCAAATATAAAGTATTCAAAACAGACAAAACATTTGTATTTGGGATGTATCTCATATATTTAGGATGTCTGGAGTATGTCTAGAGTATTTAGAAGGACATCTAGCGGACAACCAATATTTTCTATAAAAAGGGGGAGAAAATCATCTGGATCTCAGTATGAATCCAGTACCCGTGGTGTACAGACCTCATCACCCTTGGTCTTGGTCTTCAACATCATCAATTGTTCTCCACCATAGATGATGAAACAGTCCGTATGATAGCTGCGCTCATTCATCACCAGAACCAAAACCTGTTCAGACTGTATCAAGTTTCACACAGAAGGAGAGAAAGGAGATGTCCAAGAGCTGTGTGGGTCCGAGGATGGATTGTGAGAAGAATGGAGTTTGGACTGTATGACCAGTTGATGGTGGAGCTGAGGAATGAAGACCCTTGTGCATTCCATCACTTCATGAGGATGCCACCAGCCATGTTTGATGAACTTGTAGAGTGTCTGAGATCCAGGTTGACCAAGCCGACCACCAACTTCTGTCCCAATCTGGACCCTGGACTGAAGGTGGCACTGACTCTGCGCCACCTGGCCTCTGGAACCACATACAGAAACATGCAGTATGCATGGAGGGTGCCACACAACAGCATCAGCAAAGTGGTCAGAGAAGTGGTACAGGCCATCATTGAAGAATACGTGGAGGAGCTCCTCAGGTGCCCCACCATTGAACAAGGCTGGAGAAAAGTTGCAGAAGAGTGGTATCAGAGGTGGAACTTTCCCCACACTGTTGGAGCCATAGATGGGAAGCACGTGGCCTGCAAAGCTCCAGCTAACTCAGGGTCCACTTATTTCAACTACAAGGGCTTCTTCAGTATCATCCTCTTTGCACTGGTTGATGCTGACTATAAGTTCATGTACATCGATGCTTCAGGCAACGGGTCAGCTTCAGATGGCCAGGTATACAATGCAAGTGATCTCTAGGATGGGCTGGAATGCAACCTCATCATGGGTTTCCCAGATCCAGACCCCCTACCCAATGACACACAAGATGTGCCCTACTTCATCATTGGTGATGACGCCTTCTCCCTCAGAACCTACCTCATGAAGCCCTACCCTTCAAGACACCTCACCCATGAAGAGAGGATCTTCAACTACAGGCTGTCCAGGGCAAGACGGGTGGTGGAGAACGTCTTTGGCATCCTGGTTAACAGGTTCCAGATACTTCTCACCACTATGCAGCATTAGCCACAGACTGTGAGGAGCATCGTGGAATGTCAGGCAGAGCTCCATTCAAAATCCAGGAAAGAAATACTTAGACTCTTTAGTTTAGAGAAAAGACATCTTTTACTGAAAGTGAAGTGGTAGCAACCAAAGAATTCTGAATCGGAGAAATTAGGCATGCAATTCACATATACATATACACATATTCCCACCCCCAATAGTTCAGATGACACTTCCAATTAGAAGTTGTGAATATGATCATGTGGGCATCTTCAGGTGATGATGAGGCCTCTGTCCGTTGACTTTGGCATATTTTGCGCAGAGAAAAGAAAGCTAAGCAAGAAATAGAAACCTAACTCTATTGTATGCTTCCCCCCCCCCCCATTTACACAACAGAAGAATTTAACACCTCCAGCTCACTTTCCAGACTTTCCCTTCCTCCCCCCATTACTTATGGCAGTCGAAAGATGCAAAGCAATCGTAGAAGATCTTGAAGGCTGACATTCGGCCCTCCTAGAAAAAGGAAAACCATCAGTCCTAGAGGAGAGAGAGGAGAAAATATAAAGACAATTATTAATCATTCAGCAATTACAAAACAATACACTCCTAAGGCTTATCAGGATACTTGGAATGAAATGCTTTGATCAACTTAGGGGCTTTAACGTCGGTTTCGTTAACCATTTGGCTTGCGAAGAAGGGAAATGTTTCCAGGCTACAAGATACTGGAGTTGACCCCTCCATTTGCGAGAGTCCAGAATTTCTTTAACTTCAAAATGCTGTTCACCTTCAATCAGTATTGGTATGGGAGGGTCAGCTTGGATGGGTCTCAGATCAGAAGTACGTTCAGGTTTTAGCAAACTAACATGGAATACCGGATGAATTCGTCGAAGAGTTTTGGGTAAGTTCAGCTGGACTGTTACAGGATTTATAATCCGTTCAATCGTGAAAGGACCAACATACTTAGGACCAAGCTTCTTTGACTTTTGAGTAGTCTGCAGGTATCTGGTGGACAGGAAAACCTTGTCGCCCACTTTATATTCTTTCTGTGGGGATCTTTTCTTGTCTGCAAATTTCTTATGAGCTTGATGGGCCTCATCTAATGCTTTGCATGTCACTGGCCAGTTAAGTTGGAGTTGAGTTATCCATTCATCCAACGAATGGATGTTAGGTTTTTCACGAGGAAGTTCAGGTATGGGAACGAAATCTTGTCCCGAAGCCACTTTAAATGGAGTAAATCCAGTACTACTGTGTACGGAGTTGTTATATGCCACTTCGGCAAATGGTAGTAATTCGGACCAGTTATCTTGTTGATAATTTATGTAACATCTAAGATATTGTTCTAACACTGCGTTAGGTCTCTCAAAGGCCCCATTAGTTTGGGGGTGGTGGGCGGAGCTTAACCCCTGGGCAGAGCCTATTAACTTCAGGAACTCTTTCCAAAAATTTGAGGTAAACTGGACCCCTCTGTCAGAGATTATACGTTCCGGAACGCCATGTAACCTATAGATATGTGAAATATACAGTTTAGCCAGCGTCTTAGCAGAGGGAATCTTGGAACAACGTATGCAATGTACTTGTTTGGAAAACAAATCAGTCACTACCCAGATGACCGTGTTTCCACCACTTTCGGGTAATTCTACTATAAATCCATAGAGATTTCTTTCCAGGGAGTCGTTGGTCTATCTACATTTTGTAACAATCCTACTGGCTTACCAGGATGTCTCTTTGCCGAAGCACAAATTGGACAGCTAGCTACATAAGCTTCAATGTCCTTCTTTAAAGTAGGCCACCAGAATTGCCGCTTAACCAGATGTAAGGTCTTCACAAATCCGAAGTGGCCAGCTGCTTTAGAATCATGAGCCTGTTGTAGTATTTGGCCCCTCAGCACCTGTGGCACATACAACTTGGCCCCCACCCAAACCAAACCATCTCTAACTGTATAGTCACTTGAATGAGCCAGGAACCATTCATCCAGTTTTAAAGCTTCTTTTAATTGTTCGGTTAGGTCATTCGATAAAACCACTTCTTGGTTCTTCCTTTGGGCTCTGGTGATCACTGGCGTGGCTAGATGTTTGGCTGAGACAATTGGGCTTATCACCTCCTGGAGCATACTATTATATTAGGGTAGTCTAGAGAGAGCATCTGCCATGAAGTTCTTCCCGCCTGGAATGTACTTCAATGAGAAATTGAATCGCTTGAAGTACTGGGCCCAGCGAACTTGTTTAGGGGACAGTTTCCGGAGCGTTTTTAAGCCTTCCAAATTCTTATGATCAGTCCATACCTCAAATTGATGTTTTGCTCCTTCCAGGAAATGTCTCCAGGTCAGCAAGGCCCAACGAACTGCAAAAGCTTCTTTCTCCCAGACGGCCCATCTTCTCTCTGTTTCAGACAGCTTACAGGAGGTATACGCACAAGGCTGTAAGGTCCCTTTCTCATTGGCTTGAAGTAATACCGCTCCAATAGTCACATCACTTGCATCGGCTTGAATCACAAAAGGAATGTCCATATCTGGGTGCTTCAGCACTGGTTCTGCAGCAAACAGTCGTTTTAGCTTTTCAAAAGCAGCTTGGCACTCCATGGACCACTCCATGGACCACTCCAGCGGCACTCAAGCTATTTCAATTAGGTCCTCAGGCTTCGGCTGGGATCTGGCCCCTCCTCTCGGTCGCTGCTTTGTGCGTATGCGCAACAACCCCTTTCTCCAGTTAACCTGGGGGTTCCATTTCTGGAGCCAGGGCAATCCCAGTATTAATGGTTGCTCCATCCCAGGGATCACAATAAAATGCAGGGTCTCATCATGCTCTCCCATGACCATTTCTATAGGTTCTGTGACAAAACGTGCAGGGCAACCTCCAGCCACTAATCCATCTAGTTGGCAAAAGGAAATGGGCATCTTCAAAGGTTTTAGCTTTAGGCCCATTTTCTTCACTACTTCCGTGTTGATTATATATCTTGTGCACCCAGAATCTAACCGGGCTAGCATTTCCCCTTCGACCCCTGAATTGGGTACCCTCAACTTCACCGGAATGGTCATAGGGCCCACGCTTGGACTTACCAGGAAGTTGTCTTCCGAGTCAGAATCCTCCTCCTCAGGGGTCACTGGGGCTTCTGATTCCTCTCCTGCGGGAGGGGTGACCTCTGCTGTCTCTTTCGACTTTAGTGCTGTTTCGCGAGGCTTTGCTGGGGACTTTTCAGGTTTCTTTCCTTCCTTGGGCGCCTCCTTTGGCTCCAACTTGACTCTGCAGTTCACAGCCTGTTGACCTTCTTTCCCACATCGAAAGCAGGCCGAGGGGTTGGGTCTTGCAGCCACTCCTCCCTTCTGAGGTTTAGGAGCCTCTTGAGGACGTGGGGGGGAAAACTTGCTCCACCCATAACCTCCCCGCCGTTTCCTTCGGATTAAATCAATCTCCACTTCTTCTGCCAGCAAGTACCACATTTGCAAGTCATTGGGGTCTCTTCTAGCAGTGCATCTCTGGTGCACATCTTCATTTAAACCATCTTTAAACAGTTCTATCAGGGCTTCTTGGGGCCAGCCTCGGAAATGGCCTGCTAACTGTCTAAATTCTTGGGTGTAATCAGCCACAGACCTCCGCCCCATGTTTTATGGTTTTCATTCTAATTCGGGCCTTGCGCTTTGCCAGTGGGTCCTCAAACCTAGCCCGCAGTGCAGCCATAAATAGGTTATAATTCAGCAACTGAGGAGCATTATCATTATGCAAAGTCACCATCCACTCTGCCGCTATTCCCTCCAGAGCCCTGGTAACACACCTCACTTTGGCTGCTTCTGAGGGAAAATCCTCCCCATATTCTTCCATATGGCTCCAAACTTTAGCCAGGAAAAATCCCAAGGTTTTGGGATCCCCTCCATATTTTACTTCTAACAGAGGCAGCCTAGGAGCTCTACGCCTTCTAGGAATCACACCTCCCGCTGAAGGCCCCGGGGCTGCTGCTGGATTGGGTTGATTTATGGGAGAGGGAGCTGCTCTGCTTCTTCTGGCTGGGGCTACTTCCCCTCCCCCTTCATACCTTTGTGCAGCCTGGGGTTGTTCAAAGGCTTCATTCAGGAGTCTCCTGGCTTGATCCAGCAAGAGTTCCCTCTTTTCCTTCTCTTGCCAAGGCTCCTCTTTTCCATGCCGGTGGGTAGTTGTGACCCCGGGGTGGGTGGGTGTCCTTCTCCGGATCTTTCCAACCAACTCCCACTGACCATCTGGGCTTCACAACTGGATCCTCTTGCAAACTGAGCTCTGCTAGCGATTGAGCCTCCTGCACCAGCACAGAATCTTGCCCTCCAATGGCTCCCGGATCCTCTTGGTCACTATTTGAAGATGACATGATGTCCAGGCCCCCTCAGAAGAAAATTGGGTATTCTCTCCGGGTGGGCTGGTGGGTGAGATTCAGAATAATGTCAGGTGGAG
Organism: Laticauda colubrina; assembly: GCA_015471245.1. Classification (NCBI taxonomy): domain Eukaryota; kingdom Metazoa; phylum Chordata; class Lepidosauria; order Squamata; family Elapidae; genus Laticauda; species Laticauda colubrina. The sequence goes on from BLBF01000018.1 coordinate 17,024,060, forward strand.
CTCCATTCAAAATCCAGGAAAGAAATACTTAAGACTCTTTAGTTTAGAGAAAAGACATCTTTTACTGAAAGTGAAGTGGTAGCAACCAAAGAATTGTGAATCTGAGAAATTAGGCGTGCAATTCATATATACAAAGTGATGGAAATGTTCCCACCCCCAATAGTTCAGATGACACTTCCAATTAGAAGTTGTGAATGTGATCATGTGGGCATCTTCAGGTGATGATGAGGCCTCTGTCCGTTGACCTTGGCATATTTTGATAACGGGTTGCAGTTACGCAGAGAAAAGAAAGCTAAGCAAGAAATAGAAACCTAACTCTATTGTATGCTTCCCCCCCCCATTTACACAACAGAAAAATTTAACACCTCCAGCTCACTTTCCAGACTTTCCCTTCCTCCCCCCTGTTACTTATGGCAGTCAAAAGATGCAAAGTAATAGTAGAAGATCTTGAAGGCTGACATTGAAGCTTGCTGCATCCTGCACAATCTCATGCGCACCCACTACCCAGTGTTGCAGAACAGACTTGTCATCCATCAACAAGGAAATGGGGACATGGAGCCTGGTGAATGGAGGCAAGGACATAACCTGATAGACACTGTGGATGTACAAGGCCCCAACAGAGCTTCACGTCAAAGGAAGAAGCAGCACAACCTCCTGAGACACTGGTGCAACTCCCCAGCTGGAGCACTGAAGTGACAAGACAGGATGAAAGATGATTAATGGATGCTTCCTTGAGCCTGTTGCATAACACTGATGAGATTGTGCCATGTATGTTGATTGGTCCTACAATGAATAGGGCATTAATAAAGAGCTTTGTTTATTTTAAAATGTGTTGATCAATGAATAAATTATTATTAATAATAAAGGTCCATATGTGTGGCAGCTGGGATGGTGGACCATACAATCCCACTGTGCTTGCACTGGAGGTTTATCTATCCCACAACTATCCTTATCTATCCCACAAGCATGCAAAGGCTTAACCATTTTTTCAAAGTTTTTACCAACACTTTATTAAGTAAACAAAATGAACTATGTAAACAAGCAGGTGCTGTATTTATACCCCTCTGTGCTGTAAAATATCTATGTTGCTATATGTACTGTCTCACTAGAATCATAATTATTCTCTTTGTACATGTAAAATCATGAGATAGCTTTCTCATTTTTTTTCTCACATACTGTGCCTGGTTTATGTTCACAAATGCTTTCATGTGATAAAAAATAAAGAACCCAATAAGCCAGTGAATCAATGAGAATTATTTTTTATTGCTTGCTGTGTTTGTAAGAAAAAGAATACCATATGGGCTCTTTGTACCATTCCAGAATTAACTCTGGATTTCTGTGTTCTTAGGAATAAGAATGTGCACATATTTAGCAGTTGAGGTGATTAATTTCTGGTTTATTTTAGTTTATTGTCATTGCACCTCGTACAACTAAATCAAACACCATCTTCAGTGCACATCATGACCATGAAAATAAACAGAAGCACACATCCTTCACCCTCCACACAATGAACCAGAACCCCCTCCCCCCGACACCACACCAACACTGCACTATACAGCATATTTCAAAGGAGCTACTGCCCTGGACAGAAGCTGTTTTCAGCCCATTTGTCCTTGTTTTTATTGTTCTGTACTGTCTGCCAGATGGTAATAGTTCAAAAAAAAAAAAGGGTGCCCAGGCTGAGATGGATCTTTGAGAGTGTTTTGAACTTTCTTAAGGTAACGGGAGCTATAAAGCTCTTCCAAAGAGGGGAGAGGGCAACCAATGATCTTCTGGGCAATGACATTAATCCTCTGTAATACTTTCTTATCTGCCACTGTGCAATTGGCAAACCATACAGAGGTGCAGTATGTTAAAACGCTCTCTATGGTGCAGTGGTAGAAGGTCACCAGCAGTTTCTCATTCAGTTGTTGTTTTCTGAGAAGCCTCAGGTAGTATAATCTCTGCCCTGCAATGTGGGCACCCCAGGTCAGGTCCTCTTTTAGAGTTTAACTGCTGTATATCTGAAATTACAAAAAAAAGGAGATAGATTTCTTTGAGAATAATAAAATCTTGTAGAGTTTCTGGGAGATTTGATTTATCATTTGTCAGAATTCTTTCCTCCAATGGAAGAAATGTAGCTCAGGGTTGAACTATGGTGTCCTTAGTGATCTTTGTACTTGGTTGTTTGTTTATAGACATTCCATTACCCAACTAGGTAATTTAATCAATGTGCATGAATCTGGGGCATGCTATTTGTTTGTATATAATAGCATGCTCTGCCAGTTTTGATGGGATTGTGGTTTCCCCCTTGGTGGGTTTTTTATTATTATTTGTCTGATTCCAAAAAGACAATAACAAAACCTAGGAATGAAACTGAAAGACAAGAACACATTTCCTTAGACAGATGAATAAGGATCAACACCAGGTAATTCATTCATTCATTCTGTGCCAGTGCAGCTAGCAAAATAATAATATTATATAGACCTGCTGATCTATGCTCACAAATACTTATCTTGGTGTTTTCTCAATCAATGATAATTTCCAGATTGTCTTCAAGGGCAACCACAGGTAAAGTGCAATGAGACATGAATGATGGTAGGCAGAACCTTTTGATCTAGGAAAAGGTGCAATTGGTATAATAGAGTTGTGCAAAGACCTCCCCCCTTCCCCATCTACAGCTGCTACCTGCTCTTCAGATAGGAACTGTGAGTTCAGAAGGATTCCTGAGTTGTACATTGGGCCTGCATGGGGCATTGCAGCCTCACCCATTAACCAAACATGGTAAGCATCCTTTCCTAAATTTTAAGGATGGGTGGGGGAAAATCACAATCAAATTCAGTCTTGCTAGGGTTGAATTAAAACCATTTTCCCCATTTAGACCTCCAGAGACTCACATAGTGGGGCAGAAACTTCATATCATCATTTGCTTGGTCATGGACATCATTTTCCTAGGATATTTTATTTAAGTTAGCACAGTAATTCCTGACCTCAAATTAAAACAAAACAAAAGTAGGGGAAACTGTGTCAACTTTTCAAAATAAAATTTACTTGATAACTTTTCAGAACTTTATCATAGAGTAGGAATTACTTTTGTTATTTTTTATATAATTACACAATGTACATAATATAAAACAAGGTAGATGGGATATAAAATAAACATACATGTTTATTTTCCTTTTGCAAGAGTGGGGATGAGCAATTTTTTGTTATGTAGGCTTTGGAGGACCATGATATTTTGCTCTTTATTTTCAGCATTTTGACTGAAAACCTTTTCCCCCCTTAACAACAACAAAGATTGGGTGCCCAAATAATATTTTGCTGCTCTGCTTCCTTATTTGTTTTCATTTATATTTTTTAAATGAGGTGTTTGGGCCCATAAGTAACTACAAAGGAATTTAGCTGATTATATATATGATCAAAATTATAAGAATAGAACTGTTCACACATGATACCTTACCTCAGGTAAGTAGACCAAAAGTTTTCAAAACAAAGATTATAACTTGATAACTCTCCTTAGTCTCATGAAAATTTCAGATCTTCCAAGATTTAGGTGACTTTCTGAGAAAATACTGAAATCTTGTTATTGAGGAACAATATTGAGGAACAATATAATGAGGGAGAAAGGCAGACAATAGTTTGAAATTGCATCATAGGGAAATCTAAATATTAATGTATGTCTAAAAGTATGTTAGATATAGATATTGGTTGTATTAATCTATTTTTGGTAATATTTTTGAAGAGTTAGAGTTATACAGTGTTAAAATATACAGTGCATTCAGAAAGTATTCAGGCTCCCTTTGTTTTTATTAGTTTTGTTCTGCTGCAGCCTGGTTCTCCAGTTGTTGAAATTCATTTTTTCCTTCATTAATTTAAACTCTTAAATTTAAACTCTTAAAATTTACAGGCATTTCTAAAATTCTGATTTCACTTGTCATTATGAATTTCAACAACTGTAGAATTAGGTTGCAGCATAACAAAATTGGCAAAAGTGAAGGGGTCTGAATACTTTCCGAATGCACTGTATATTTTGGTAAAAATCTTAAGAGCTTTTCTCTTTGATGAGAGGAATCCAGCAGCCAGTTTCCAGGGAGATGGTGCTGAGAAGTCCAATAGTAGGACAGAAATACAATCATGGTCTCTTACTCATAATTTTAAGCAGATGAGATTCAGAGGAATGCTTATTTTGATTCTATAAGCAGCATACAGAGGCCATAAGTGGAAGTCATTCATAGCTTTATTCTCCATGATTCTGACTAGTTTAGCTCCTTTCAAAGTCATTTAAATGTTGCACCTTGTGAAAAAGTATTTAAATATCTCAAATTAATCAAATATTGAAAAAATAATAGACTTCATACAGATATAAACAGAAAGAAGAAGATAGCAATGTTACAGCTCAACCATGTACTGATCTTCCACAATTCTTTTTTTAAATCAATTTTTTTATTTCAATCTACACACACAATACACAAACAGTGTGGCATCAATATATCATTTTAGTATAAGCAGTTAATAATATCTCTTAATACACATATTCACATTAAGTCACAACTTCATTGCTTATTTTCAACATTTCAATATTCTCTCCTAATATCAACCATCATATCAGTTAAACATACAATACCTTATAATTTCATTATTCAATTTCCTCTCCAATTTTATTTTTTAAATAAAAAATTATCATTTATCAAGCAGTGTGGTTCCAAGTTTCACATCTCAATACAAACATGACCATAGTTACCTATTCATTTTATTTATTCAGTTTCATATCACATTATCCTTATTAATATTAAATGTTAAACTTATTTTATCCAATTCCAATTCATATTATAACTTAATTTTTCTTAGGGTATTCTCATATCTTATTTTACAATGTTATTTAAAATTCTTATCTCATTTCTATGTTAATTTCCCATATTTCCTTTTTCTGTCACATTTGCAATTGCTCTTTGTCTTCGTGGTGACCATTTCAAACTGCCGCTGCAGCTTGCCTTTGAAATAGTTTTTTTCCTGTCATGGAGGGGAGTTGCAGCTCCCCTCAATCCTCCAGGTGATTCCCCCTTTCTTCACCACCCCTCCAGGGTGGTTCTGGTCTCAGTTGGGACCCTCCAACAAGTGAGTTCGGGGCAAACCCGCGCACGATTGCAGATTCCACTACGACTCTGATGATGAACATACCGGAAGTCAGATTTTCCACAATTCAATCTCACTGGATGATCCAGATTTCTAACTTGTTCACAAGAATAACAAAATCTCCTTATTCACTTTTCCATCTCATACAACAACACCTGAGATACATTGATTGTGTTCTTCCTGATTCATCTTTTGTTGTACCTAAAACCATTAGAGTTTGCCATATGTGGGTTCCTCCAATTCATCACTTGGGGTACTCTTTTCTGTATGTCTCTGGATCCATACTATAGCTCTCAGGGATTTTGTTCTAATCTGTACAAGATGTTCTGTGTCTAGACCAATTTTGGTTGAACCAGTGTGAAGCACAGTTATTTATGAACAACTGTATTTGGAATCTCCATAATTTCTGTTCATGAAAGTAGATAATCATTTTAATAAGCTGCATCTCTTTGTAGAACACTGAATTGAATCAAAGTGAAAGTTTAAAAAAAAACCATACCTTATTGTACAATTTTAAGAAGTTCACTGGAAAACAATTTTCTCTTAGAAAAGCAAAGCTGTCCCCCAGGGCAAAGAAGGGAGACGTGGCAATATAGCCTGCCTAAGAGAAATCAGAGCAAAAGAAGCTACTCTGAAAAGTTAAGGAATCAGTTCTCAACAAATGAACCAGAAAACATGTGGAAAACTTTTAAAAACATCACTGGCTTCAGCAAACCTCCTTCCCAGGCAGAAGGAAATCAACAACTAGCAGATGACCTGAATGTGTTTTGCTGCAGGTTTGATAAGAAACTACAGTCACCTATCTCCACAACCCTATCTCCACATCTCAAACACACCAACAACAGCCAAGTCTGCTACAACTGGCCCCAATCCATTGGGCTCACAACCTCTGGTGATCACAGAAAAAGAAGTGCAAGATTTATTACACAGACAAAAGCCAGGAAAAGCACCAGGGCCAGACAAGATAACTCCTTCTTGCTTAAAAGTCTGTGCTGACCAATTGGCCCACATCTTCACCAGAATCTTCAATAGATCACTAGAGATGTGCTATGTTCCTTCCTACTTCAAACACTCTACCATCATCCCAGTGCCAATTCATCACTTGGGGAACTGAATGACTCCAGACCAGTTGCTCTAACATCTGTAGTTTTGAAAATCTTTGAAGGGCTTGTGCAGTCCCGCCTGAAAACCATCACGGATCCACTGTTAGATCCCATGCAGTTTGCATACCGAGCAAATAGATCAACATATGATGCTGTTAGCATGGCTCTGCATCTGTGTAACCAGAACAATCTGGAACTGAACACACTCAAAATGGGAGATTTTAGAGGAAACCTTCCCATACTACCACCTCTTACAATACTAGACAACACAGTATCAACGGTAGAGACCTTCAGATTTCTAGGTTCTACTATATCACATGACCTAAAATGGACACCTAACATCAAAAACAACATCAAAAAGCACAACAAAGAATGTTCTTTCTGCACCAACTCAGAAAGCTCAAACTGCCTAAGGAGTTGCTGATACAGTTCTACAGAGGAATTATTGACTCTGTCATCTGCTCCTCTGTAACTATCTGGTTTGGTTTTGCAACATAATAAGACAGACACAGACTTCAGAGAATAATTAGGACTGCAGAAGAAACAATTACTACCAACCTGCCTTCAATAGAGGACCTGTATACTGCACAAGTCAAAAAGAGGGCTGTGAAAATATTTACAGACCCTTCACATCCTGGACATAAACTGTTTCAACTCCTTCCCTCAAAATGACACTATAGAGCACTGCACATCAGAAAAACAAGACACAAGAACAGTTTTTTCCCAAAAGCGATCACTCTGCTAAACAAATAATTCCCTCAACACTGTTCAACTATTGCAAAGTCTACACTATTATTACTATTAATCTTCTCATTACTCCTTATTACCCATCCCCTCCCACTTGTGATTGTAGAACTGTAACTTTGTTGCTTGTATCATTACGATTTATATTGACTGTTTCCTAGTATGATTTGATTGCTGATTGTACCCTATGACTATCATTAAGCGTTGTATATTATGATTCTTGATTCTGAATGAATATATCTTTTCTTTTAGGTATACTGAGAGTATTTACACCAAGACAAATTCCTTGTGTGTCTAATCACACTTGGCCAATAAAGTATTCTATTCTATTCTATTCTATTCTATTCTATTCTATTCTATTCTA
>BLBF01000018.1:17043697-17074498 GCA_015471245.1 Laticauda colubrina
AAATTATAAATCTTGCCATCCTGTCTGACCTGGTATCTTATCTTGTTTGAGCTATTGTAAATCCTGTGTATCCTGTCTGACCTGGGCTTGACCTAGGCTCTGAATAAACAATCATCCCCTTTTGAATGAGCATAATAAAAGAGCGTGTGCCAAGACATTCTGGGCGCACTCATCCCGAGGAACTTCGTCTCCTGTCGTTTCTTTCTCCTTCGCTCCCTATCATGAGATGCCCATCTAATGCGGGATAGAAGATACCGCATTTTACCACCTGTCACATCTCATTTCAAGGTCATGGCTGAGATCCAGAATGGGTATCTGTGGGCCTGCATTTTCTCATTTTTGCTTTCCAGTGGTAATTTGGGCCTGGACATAATTTGATGAAATGAAAAGCTAATGAAGGACAAACAAGTCAAGTACTCTGCCTTGTGCATGTTCACTAAAGGGAAGGATTGGTGCTATTGGATAAAGATGGCTCCCTTTCAAGATACGTAGCATCATGCATGTCTTCAGGGAGGATCGTTGTGGCATAGCAACCTGACTAGTGTTTGAGTACTGAGTGATGGAGCATTTCTGTGCATTCAAATCAATTTAGAATGAGTGACATCTGCTATTACTGCTTTGCTACAAAATGAATTCAGATTAATCTCTCCCAGGACCCGGTGTTATTAATTAATTAATGTTTCTTTTGATTAAGGACATTGTGTAATAATTTTAAAGGCAACAATACAGCAAACAGAGGAATCAAAACATGTTATTATAGCGCCCTTGGTGGTCTCCGAGCTTGGCTGTTTTCTTGCAGATGTTTCATTTACCCAACTAGGTAATATCATCAGTGCTAGGTATAATGATGTCACTTAGTTGAGTAATGAGACATCTGCAAGAAAACAACCAAGCTCAGAGACCACGAAGCACCCCCCCAATTCATCTTTGAGCAATAAATATTCTCTTCTATGGGTACATGTAACTATAAATATCAGCTAGCTGGAAGATGTTGAAGTACAAAAGTGACTGCCTTGATTAGTGACTGCTCATAGTTACAGCAGTGATGAACTTTGCAATAAATCCTTGCATTGTAATGGTGAGAAAGACCATGATAATATATTGCCTAGGGAGTTTCCCAGCCTTTCTGGCTTTGAGGATCAGATGGGGGTGGGGCGGAAGAGAGGGGATGGTTCCATGTAAGCAGTGGGAAAGTGTGATGGGCACATGTGCTTGCTGCTCACACAAATGAAACATGTGTGACTGCACTTGCCAGCTGCTCACACAAGTGGGGATGTGCACTTGCGCTCACCCGCCACTTCCACAACCCAGTTCTGAAAGGCTCAAGAATTGGGGAATGGTCATAAGTGAAGGCATGGTCCATAACTGAGTGGAGTGGAGTAAAGACTCAGAAGGAGACAGTGGGAGATTTGTACTTTTAGACTTGGAGGATTCTGTTAATGTAACCCCACAATAAATAAGAATTAGCTCATCTGGTTGCATTTCCTGTCTGGTCTCTAACTGGGAAGGCTGACATCAGTCTTGCAAGACTGAAAGGACAAATCTCTCACCATTTTCTTTACAGGCTGAGAAGCCAAGTAGGGTCCTTTCTGAGCCTCTTTCTCCACCCATCGTGCAGCAGCGAGCTATGCCATCTCTTATCCAACTATTTTATAGGAAGCAGTTCTTTGCTCCATGTCTCAATATTATTCTCACATACTGCTACATGCATTAATGACCTTTGCAGCTCTGAAAGCAAATTAAAACGGAATTAAGATCATAAACTTAGTTGTGTTTTCACTTAGCAACTGTTTTGCTTAATGGCCAAGTTGCAGGTCTCTGTTGTGGTTTCTAAACAAGGACTACTTGTTATAATCTTTACCTCAATGTAGGAGACAGATAGTAGATCTTCTTGTTAACCTTGTTCTCCTCTACTCACCTTACATCAACTTGTTGGTAAAAGAGAATGGGTCAGATTGATTTCAGTCCAATTTTCCTTAAGTATCCTGGTTCAGAGCTGTGAAAGGTTTCAAATGTTGGTACTATAACTTTGATTTGAACTTAGAAGTGAACTAGAAATAGACAAGAAGCTGCTGAATTGTTTCAGAGCACTGATTAAAGGTAAAACACTGACTTAGTGCCCAACTATAATTAATAGCCTAAAGGCAATGTTTTGAATTTAAGGAAATTACATCCAAGGAAGTTGTAGATTATAGCAATAGCAATAGCACTTAGACTTATATACCGCTTTATAGTGCTTTACAACTCTAAGTGCTTTGCAGAGTCAGCATATTGCCCCCAACAATTTAGGTCTTCAGATTGTTTATCAGAGGTGGCAACTTATATCAGACCTATTCATAGCAAGATATTCACATTAGCCTTTGCAATTATTATATTAGGCAGGGCACTAGCAATGTTTTTCTGTGTGAAAGCTGGAGTTTTGAATTGGGTTTCAAGGTGGAAGTACTTTCAGTGTACCTCCCAAAGACCTTGTGTATATATTTCAATCCTTATTTTGCCATTTAGCACCCCAAATTGCATCATAATGAATCAGCCATTTTGTTGGCCAGTCTGGAAAACATGATTTTTGTCTGCTTTGCAAACTACAAATGGGACATAAGCAACCACATGCAGCATAAAATCCACAATTTGCCCATCTTAGCTGTATTAGAAAATATTATTCTTGTGGGTTCAGATTATCAATAAACTGTGAGAGAAAAGACAAATTTAGTGGATGGAATTGTAGTAAAATAGAAAGGATCTTTATTTTCTCATTCACAAATTCAGGGAGTGTGGCTGACAGCATTTTAATGGGAAATTTAATTAATGTGAGATTACAGTAGAAGTAACATAAAAATACCAGGCACATATGACACCAGCACACACATCACATAAATTCTGAGTTTAGTTTGGCAATTAGAATAGAAGCCAAATGGATTTGTAATGAAGGGGGACTTGAAATACATTCCTACTCTTTATATCACGATAGCGGTTGCTTAGAATTGTATTTGCTTTAATGATGATACTTTGATGAAAATGCTAACACCTTGTACTGAATTCCTGGCAAAAGACATATCTCAGTAAATTATGTCTTCATCATTTTTCCATCCTAAGTTAATTGTGATGCAGGTTTGAAGTGCTTAAACATTCGAGTACTCTTAATCATTATGAATTATCATATCCTAGCCCCTGAAGCAATTGAAGCTTCCAATGTCAGTATATGTTTAAATATATTGGATATTATTCAAATAATTGATTTATGGTACTATATTAGGAAGCAATATTCCAGCATGAAGGATAATGGGGGTAACTTTTATTACTTGAAGCCATGCTTGGGTGATATTCATGCATTAGGCAGATAAGCTTTCTCCAATATATCACTTTCAGTATTAGTACCATTTCATAAAATCTTAGTAAGACCACACTTGGAATACTGCATTTTGGTCAAAAAAGATGTTGAAACTTTGAAAAAAATTCAGACTAAGATAAGTTAAAGGCCTGGAGATTAAAAGATATGAAGAATGGGTGCAGGAACTGGGTATGGCTAGTCTAGAGAAAAGAAAGACTAAGGGTGATATGATAGCAGTATTATTGCAGTATCACAAAGAAGAGGGGGTCAAATTATTTTCCAAAGCACCAGAAGGCAAGACAAGAACAAGAAACAATGAATGGACACTAAGGAGAAAAGCAACCTGGAATTAAGGAGAAACTTCCTAACAATGAGAATACCGGTAATTAATCAGTGGAAAAGCTTGCCTTCAACAACTGTAGATGCTTCATCGCTGGACAGCCTCTTGTGTGAAATGATATAGGGTCTCCTGCTTGAGCAGGGGGTTGGACCAGAAGGCCTCCAAAATCTCTTCCAGATAGATTTTGGGTGCAATTCTCAGTGAAGGACAAGCATTTTATATGTGCATTAATAGAAGCTGGTGATTGTTCGGGATATTAAATAGGGAATTTAAAACAAATATTTACCTTCATACAAGAGGTTAGTCTTTACATGATTCATTCAGCAGCCTTCCTCAAGCCAAACCCTCACCCAGTATTGTGCTGGATTATAGTTTCCATCATTTCACCATCATACTATACTGAAATTTGTTACACTTTATTGAAGTTCCCTACACTACAGTGTGATGATAAGGCAATTCATTCTTCAAGTCAAACCTGTCTTCTGATTATCAAGATACAAACATGCAGTGATGTCACATCATCTTCACTCAGAATATTTACTTGCCAGGCTAGCCTATAGCCTTGCGGATGCTGGTGGTATAGGAACTTGCAAAAAGCTTCAGTACACTCTGTTTTTCTTTTGGGAAGTGATGGAAAATCTATCTCTAACAGAGAGGGTTTGGATTTTATACTAGAGTTGACATAAAACAATGGCTTTGATGCATTAATCAAGTCCTGGCTGTTCATCAGGATTGGCAGATATGTTGTAACTCCTGTCATCTTGTCAAGAAGAAATTTCCTTGGAAGCATGACTTGAACAAAAGGAACATTTTTTTTCTCCATCAGTGATGATTTTGATTCAAAGTTGACTTTCTTAGAGCTATTTTTACAGTAATGAAAAAAGTCAGAAGAGATAGTTGTGAATTTCCTGTCCTGAGCTTAGTTTGGACCTCCATTTAGTGCAACTTTGGGAGAATTCACTTCACCTAACCCAAATTAGGTGTTCAATGCCATTCTTCTGAGTCTGTCTTTCCCAATTCTCACTAACCACTTCAGTGTCACTATTCCTTCCTTTCCTTTCTGACCAAAGTTTGAATATGAGAGACTTACAAGAAAGAAGATATTGGGATGTGTGTTTAGCTTCCACAGAACAGTATATGTTTTGTCACAAACTAAATAAATGATGGATTCACTGGAAGTTGATTAATAATCCATTATAAACATTTTGTACAATTAATATACCAAATCTTTTTATATTATCACCCTGTTGTATTTTAGTACTGTACAATTTACAATTTAAAGATTAATATTTACATCATTGCTTAGACCGTTCTTTTGTTTACTTGCAACTCATAGACAGGCTGCCAGATTATGATTTTCACATAGATTTTATTGGTTATTTGTCATTAATTTAATAATCTCTTCTATAATAAAATTGACATGGAAAACCAAGGCACATATGAAGTCCCCTGTGCATCATGCCTGGCCACATACATTGGACAGACCAATAGAAGAATAAGTACTCACCTGGATGAACACAAAAAATCAGTAAAAAAGCTGGAACACACTTCCTCACTAGTCCAACACATGAAAGCCACAGGTCATAGCATCAACTTCAATGGCACCAAAACCCTAGCCACTATAGAAAACCCCAGCAACAGAATTATCAGAAAAGCCATAGAGACTGAAAAAAGACCTGAAAGCATAAATAGAAGAGATGATTCCACCAGACTGTCAATCATTTGGAAGCATGCATTCTCAAACAAAAAAAATCTCCATACCACTAGGCAGGCAAACACCTGGGCACAAACAGACTACCTCTGATGCCTCTAGCTCAAACACACCCCAACCAAGCACCCAGATGAAACCTAGCTTCCTAACAAATGATAGCAGTCCATTTACTCGGAGCCAAGCTGCACTAAAAGCCTCTAAAGCCCCTGTCACACTGCAGCAACGGATGGAAAGAGGATGTAAAATGGAGAAAAACACTTACCATCCGTTGGTTAACGTGATGCTTCCGTTCTGTACTCACTGCCTCTGTTTTGCTTCCTCTCTATCCGTCCAGCATCCGTCTATTGACATTTCATCCACTCAAAAGGTTTTGAGCTGCTCAAAACTTTTGAGTGGAAAATGTATCCAAAGCATCCATTCTGCATCCGCTAGGCATATGGGGGACATCCGTTCTGCATCCGTTGTCATCTGTTACGCATCCGCTATATCCGCTAGGCATCCGCTGCACATCCGCACAACTCGCATCTGTTCCAGCGGTAAACGGACACAGGGAGGAGGCGGAACAGATGCGGAACGGACGCGCAGCATTAGTAGCATGGACAGAGAAAGGATGAAAGCGGATGCAGCTCGCAAAGAAAGCATTTAAAATGGAAAAAACGTTTCCAGAGGGGTCCTATCTCGGATATTAAGGATGTCAAGAGGATGCCTAGAGGATGCAAAAGTATGCTTCCATTCCGCATCCACTTTCCATCCACTCTGCGTCCTCCTCCCGTCGGTTCCTTTCCGTGTTATCGGCTCTGTTTATGCAAATTTTTGCCCCTTTTGAGAGCGGGTAACAACGGATGGAACATTTTTCTCGTCCGCTGTGTCCTTTTTACAAACGTTTTGCATCCGTTGGGCAGTGTGACAGGGCCTTAACACAGGAACACAATGTTGTCAGCCAATCAAGACACACAAAAAAGCCACAAAACAGACAGAAGATATTAGAAACACCAATCAAGCAGAACACAGCAAACTCCAAGACCAATAAACACAGACCAAGACTCCCAACCAATCAGGATGAAGAAAAAAACATTCTGGTACAGCAATAGGCCAGCCCCAAATTTAAAACTGAAACAACTGTAAGATTCTGACTCACAGACGAACACAATACAGGAGCCTGTATCTAGGCGACATTTCGATGAAGTCTTATTCATCATCTTCAGGCTTGTTTCTTCAGCTCTGTGCTTCTCAGAGTAATGTGAGCTTGCAGCTGCTTCTTCCTTTTAACTGCTAGTGGGGGTGTGACTTGATTGGGTGGGGGCTTGGCTGTGTTCTGATTGGCTGGGGTGTGCTCTGTTCAGGTGGGGGCTTGGTTGTGCTCAGGTTAGTCTTAGTTGCTGGGGTATTTGAGCTGGCGAGCTGTGATCCTGTTGTTTGGCTCCGTGTTCGTGGTCGTGCCACATCTTCATGGTGGGTGTCCATTTGCTTCATGTATGGGTTGGCGGGGTTTGAAGTGGGTAGTGATGTAGCTGCAGTACGGCTTCTGGTCCGTGGTCATGTCTCATCTTCTGTGTAGGTGTGAACAAAAATCCAAGACAGAGAACAAGAGAATGGCAAAGCCCTCCTCCCATATATAAAAGGCACTACAGACAAAATCAGCAAGATCCTCCAAAAACACAACATTAAAACAGCATTCTGCACAAACAGAAAAATATCCACCATCCTAAGAAACCCTAAGGACAAAATCAAGTTAGAAAACCAAGGAGTATAAGAAATCCCCGGCACCGCCTGCTCCACCACATACATCAGACAAATTAACAGAAGAATAAGTGAATGCATTGAAGAATACAAGAACTCAATCAAAAAAGAACCAACCTCTTCCCTGGTCCAACACCTCAAAGCCACAGGACATGAGATTGACTTTAAAAATACCAGAATTATCGCCAAAGCTGAACACTTCAACAACAGAACAATCAGAGAAGCCAAAGAGAAAGAAAAACGCCCACACAGCATGAATAAACGAGATGATACCTCCCGCCTACTAGCCATTTGGAAACCTGCCCTCATTAATAAATGAGTACCTAACATGAAGAATGACACCAAACCCACACCCATGAGAACCACACAAGATGCTACCACCACATTTTCACGTAGAAAAAAGACTCACACCCACACAGAAGATGAGACATGACCACAGATTAGAAGCCGTACCACAGCCACATCACTACCCGCTTCAAACCCCGCCGACCCATACATGAAGCAAACGGACACCCACCATGAAGATGTGGCATGAACACGAAGATAAACAACAGGATCACAACTCACCAGCTCCAATCCCCCAGCAACTAAGAATAACCTGAGCAAAACCAAGCTCCCACCTGAACAGAAAACACCCTCACCCAATCAGAACACAGCAAACCCCCCACCCAATCAAGTCACATCCCCACTAGCAGTGAAAGGGAAGAAGCAGCTGCAAGCTCACATTACTCTGAGAAGCACAGAGCCGAAGACACAAGCCTGAAGATGATGAATAAGACTTCATTGAAATATCGCCTAGATACTTCTAATTTTTCACGGGAGAATACCCGAATAACCAAAGATCCACATACAAATACCCGCGAAAACCTCAGAAAACACACACACACACACACACACACACACACACACACACACACACACATATATATATATATATATATATATATATATATATATATATATATATATATGTTTTTTTAAGTTATCGCGGGTACTTACATGTGTGCTGTTCAGCTTCCTTCGGGTATTATCCCACGTCATTGTAGTTCTGTTAAAGTTGTAGCAACGTTTCAGCAGAATCTCATCTGCCATCCTCAGGCTTCTGTATAAAGTTAGTTCCTGGTTTCAAATTTGAGGCTGGTCCATTCTGATTGGCTGGGAGCCTGGATCTGTGTTCATTGGACTTGGAGTTTGATTGATTGGTGTTTCTGGTTTCTTCTGTCTGTTTTGTGGCTTTGATTGGCTGGCAACATTCGGTCCTTCTGTTGGAGGCTTTCAGTGCAGTTTGGCTTCATGTGAAAGGATGGCTGCTCTTCATTAGCAAGCTGCTATTCATTAGCAAGCTGGGTTTCACCTGGGTGCCTGGTGGGGGGGTGGTGTTTGAGTTGGAGCTATCAGAGGGAGTCTGTTTTTGCCCAGGTGTTTGCCTGGCTTGTGGCATGGAGATCTCTCTATTTGAGAGTGCAGGCTTCCAAATGATTAACAGTCTGGTGGAATCATCTCTTCTATTCATGCTGTCAGGTCTTTTTTCAATCTCTATGGCTTCTCTAATGATTCTGTGGTTGGGGTTTTCTGTAGTGGCTAGGGTTTTAGTGCCATTGAAGTTGATGTTGTGACCTGTGGTTTTCATGTGTTGGACTAGTGAGAACACTCATTACCAGAACCAAACGCCTGGCAGATAAGACACATATAAAGACTGAACTATGCACCCTGACTGAAGTATTGACAGCCAATGGCTTCCAAAAAAACAAAATCACCAACCTGATCCACAAAAACACACCAAGACATAACAGAGACCTAGAAGATCAACAGATCTATGGAAAAGCTGTCCTGCCCTACATAAGAGGTACCACAGATAAAATCAGTAAGATACTACACAGGCATCACATCAAGACTGCCTTCAAAACAGACAAAAAAATAGCAGCCATCCTGAGGAACCCCAAAGACAAAATTGACCTGGAAAACCAAGGCATATACGAAATTCCCTGTACATCATGCCCGGCCACATACATTGGACAGACCAATAGAAGAATAAGTACCCGCCTAGAGGAACACAAAAATGCAGTAAAAAAGCTGGAACACACCTCCTCACTAGTCCAACACATGAAAACCACAGGTCACAACATCAACTTCAATGGCACTAAAACCCTGGCCACTATAGAAAACCCCAGCCACAGAATCATCAGAGAAGCCATAGAGATTGAAAAAAGACCTGACAGCATGAATAGAAGAGATGATTCCACCAGACTGTCAATCATTTGGAAGCCTGCACTCTCAAATAGAAAGATCTCCATGCCACAAGCCAGGCAAACACCTGGGCAAAAACAGACTCCCTCTGATAGCTCCAACCTAACCCCCCCACCAGGCACCCAGGTGAAACCCAGCTTGCTAATAAAGAGCAGCCGTCCCTTCACACGCAGCCAAGCTGCACTGAAAGCCTCCAACACAAGAACAGACTGTTGCCAGCCAATCAAAGCCACAAAACAGACAGAAGAAACCAGGAACACCAATCAATCAAACTCCAAGTCCAATGAAATAGGTCCAGGCTCCCAGCCAATCAGAATGAACCAGCCTCAAATTTAAAAACCAGGAGCTGTAAGACCCACATCCATACAGAAGCCTGATGATGGCAGATGAGATTCTGCTGAAACGTTGCTACAACTTTAACAGAACTACAATGACGTGGGATAATACCCGAAGGAAGCTGAACAGCACACATGTAAGTACCCGCGATAACTTAAAAAAACAAATATCTGACCTCTACGGGGAGGAAATAAACAGCCAGATCAGAAGCTATGAGAAGCTGGAAGTTAAAAGAGCAGGAATACTATGTGACCTAAAATTCCTATGCAGCTGCAGAGACAACAATGTAACACCAACCTGCTTCAAATTAACATTTCATAAAAACACAGCAGCTACCAAACGTATCCTGAAAAGGACAGAGATATCTCTACTCAGAAATGAAGTTCACAGTAAAAGATTCCAATTAGATCAGTTAAACAAAGATTTGCTAGCACTACACCTGGAATTGAGCAGCAAAATCCACCCTCTACTTTGGGATAAGATCAAACAATTTACAACTTGGAGAGCTGAAACTGAAAATGCTTATAAAAATGATAAACTCTCAAGAAAACTGAAAAAATTAGAAAATGACAAGAAAATTCCCAAAAACCCACCACAACACCTGAAACAACTAGTATACGTTTCCAACAGAGAACTCAACAAAACAGAAACAGTTGTCCAATCCAAAGGATTCAATTATGCCATAGCACCCCAAAAAGTCCCAACAGAATCCATCATATGTGCAGTAGAATCCAGCCTAACCAAATTAAATACAGATGAAGCTGACAGAATAAGACACCAGGTTACTCACATCTTATGCACAACGAAACCACCAAAAAATAATTTGCAAAAAGATGAATTCAGAGCATTAAAAACTCTGAAAAATGATTACAGCATAATAATACTCCCAGCAGACAAAGGAAATGCCACAGTAGTAATGGACAGAAAAGACTATGAAACAAAATTGACAGACCTACTCCAAGACTCCACATACAAACCTATAAATACAGATCCATCCACATATCTAGAAAAATCAACCAAGAAGAAAATTATAACCAGCCACATAAGCAAAGAAATCCAACAGACGATCATCCCAAGAGAAAAATCTTCTAGATGCCCCAAATTATACGGCCTCCCAAAAATACACAAAGAAGGCATACCTCTCAGACCCATAGTCAGCTCCATAGGAGCACCATTACAAAACCTAGCTCAATACTTAGCAAAACAACTACAGTCCCATGCTGAAACCGCAGGTTCATATGTGCAAAACTCATACCACTTCTTAGAAATGATCAAAGATCTGCACATAGAACAAGAAGATCTGCTTGTAAGTTTCGACGTGGTTTCACTATTCACTCAAGTCCCAATAAAAGAAACTCTTGAAATCATCAAAAATAAATACCAACCAGCTAAAGACCTCATGGAACTAACAGAACACTGCCTAACCAACACATATTTCATATACAAAGGACAAAGATACAAGCAAATTGAAGGAGCCCCTATGGGATCACCACTGTCACCCGTCATTGCAAACCTGTTCATGGAAGAATTCAAATCCAGAGCCCTGGCTAATGCCACCAACAAACCCAAACTATGGCTAAGATACATCGATGACACATTTGTGATTTGGCCCCACGGAAAAGAAAACGTAAACAATTTCCTAACACACCTCAACAACACACACCTCAAAATCAAGTTCACCATGGAAACGGAAATAAACAAACAACTACCATTCCTAGATGTACTAATCTACAAAAGAACAGATGGCACACTGGGACACACCATATACCAAAAGAAAACACACACCAACCGCTACCTCAACGCCCAATCCCACCACCACCCAGCACAGATAAATTCCGTAGCGAAAACACTAATTATCAGAACCAAACGCCTGGCAGATAAGACACATATAAAGACTGAACTATGCACCCTGACTGAAGTATTGACAGCCAATGGCTTCCACAAAAACAAAATCACCAACTTGATCCACAAAAACACACCAAGACATAACAGAGACCTAGAAGATCAACAGATCTATGGAACAGCTGTCCTGCCCTACATAAGAGGTACCACAGATTAAATCAGTAAGATACTACACAGGCATCACATCAAGACTGCCTTCAAAACAGACAAAAAAATAGCAGCCATCCTGAGGAACCCCAAAGACAAAATTGACCTGGAAAACCAAGGCATATACGAAATTCCCTGTACATCGTGCCCGGCCACATACATTGGACAGACCAATAGAAGAATCAGTACCCGCCTAGAGGAACACAAAAATGCAGTAAAAAAGCTGGAACACACCTCCTCACTAGTCCAACACATGAAAACCACAGGTCACAACATCAACTTCAATGGCACTAAAACCCTAGCCACTTTAGAAAACCCCAGCCACAGAAACATCAGAGAAGCCATAGAGATTGAAAAAAGACCTGACAGCATGAACAGAAGAGATGATTCCACCAGACTGTCAACCATTTGGAAGCCTGCACTCTCAAATAGAAAGATCTCCATGCCACAAGCCAGGCAAACACCTGGGCAAACACAGACTCCCTCTGATAGCTCCAACCCAAACACCCCCCCACCTGGCACCCAGGTGAAACCCAGCTTGCTCATGAAGAGCAGCTTGCTAATGAAGATCAGCCATCCCTTCACACGGAGCCAAGCTGCACTTAAAGCCTCCAACACAAGTACAGAGTGTTGCCAGCCAATCAAGGCCACAAAACAGACAGAGGAAGCCAGGAACACCAATCAATCAAACTCCAAGTCCAATGAACACAGGTCTAGGCTCCCAGCCAATCAGAATGGACCAGCCTCAAATTTAAAACCAGGAGCTATAAGACCCATATCCATACAGAAGCCTGAGGATGGCAGATGAGATTCTGCTGAAACGTTGCTACAACTTTAACAGAACTACAATGACGTGGGATAATACCCGAAGAAGCTAAACAGCACACATGTAAGTACCCGCGAAAACCTAAGAAAACATATATATATATGTAATCTGTGGTGATTGAAGTGGTACATTTAGGAACCATGCATGTACAGGATGCTATCTTGCTGATTAACAAAGTTCATATTAGCAGGAAATGTTTATAGTTGTATAAAGCAAAGAAGAGCATGGACCTAAAAATTAATATATCAAAATCTAAAATAGTAATAATTGAATTGGAAAATGAGATGAATGATTAGCAAAATAAAATGAATGATTAGCTAACACCAGTGGTGATATACAGTAGGTTCAAGAATGAATGGGTGCCAAATGGTTGTAGATTCAACAACAGAGGAATGATATGTTGAAAAGAAATAGATTGATGTAGTTTGGCCACATAGCATAACTCAAAATTGAATTGCAAATAAATAAATAAATGTAGCAATGCATTTATTTGTTTATTTCATATTTCACATTTATTATTTTTATAAATAACTCACAGCACGCCTACCAAATGCTACTTTCTTCTCCTACTTTACCCACAACAACAACCCTGTGAGTAGATTGGGCTGGGAGAGAGTGACTGGCTCAAAGTCACCCACTCATTTTCATGTCTAAGGCTAGACTGAAAAGTCAGTCTCCTGGTTTCTATTCTGGTGCCTTAACCACCAGACCAAACTGGTCTAAGGAAGAGTAAATGGGTTGAAGAAGGGGAAGTAGACTCCCTGAAAGTAGACAAGTTTTTAAAGGGCAACATATGAATATACAGCAAAAATGGTTTGCGAGGCAGACACAGAAAGAACTGGAAAAGTTATAATGTGTTGATATAAATTACAACAGTTGTATCTCCTTTCTTTTCCTTAGTCCATATCTTTAATTTCTTTTGCTTACTAGGTCTTCCTCTGTCCGTTTAACCCAAAAGAGAATATTGAGCTGGATGTACACTACAGGTATGTATGTCATAGCTTCAGAAAGCATGTGAAACCAGGTGGATAACTATATTCTAGTTTTCACCCATTCCCATGGAAGAAACAAGGGTGCAAAAATTGAATTCCTGAGATATTCCTAGTCAGTCCCTATATGCCTTGCCAGTGAATTGTCCAGAAAATCAACAATACCTCTTCTTCAGAGTTGACCTTTGTTATGTTTTCCCACCAGTGTAACTAAATGATTTGGGCAATTTGATTATTGTGAGCAGAAAAAAGTATGATAAAATTTCTTTTTCAGCTGAACATTTCTTAAATAAAATGGTTTTGATAAACTTCAGTGTGTTCCTGGATTCTTGGTTATTTTCTATTGTGTTAAAGTTCAGTGTGTTCCTGGATTTTTGGCTATTTTCTGTTACTGTCTTACTCTCTAATCCTTCCTTCAGTTTGTCCTTTGATCCCACCTGGTTCTTCAGTCCTAACTTCTGGATAATCTCCTGCCTCCCTTCAGATTGCTGTCCATGACCCAGTCCTTACACAATTGCACTCAATAAATACTGACAGAAGAGAATTACCTGTTGGTGTGAATTCTGATCGGAAAGAGGAAAGGCTCTACAGTACATCAAACACAGGGAGACTCTTTGCTGCCTCTTCTGCATTGAAACTCAGGCATGTCTAGTTTCTTTTTTTACACCACCTGGACAAAGTTCTCTCATGGCATGTTATAATACACTCAGTGCAGCGTCTGGGGAAGCAATTATTTTTCTTTTTTCTTTTTGCTGCATTTGCCTCATGCCTTCTTAGCAGAGGTGGTATTCAGCAGATTCTGACCTGTTCTGGAGAACCGGTGGTGGAAATTTTGAGTAGTTCAGAGAACCAATAGTGGAAATTTTGAGTAGTTTAGAAAACTGGCAAATACCACCTCTAACTGGCCCAGCCCCCATCTATTCTCTGCCTCCTGAGTCCCAGCTGATCAACTGGGTTTTCTTTTGTTGCCCTGCACAGGAGAACTGAGCTGGTGAGCAGATTAGTGGGGTGGGGAGGAAATGGGATTTTACAGTATCCTTCCCCTGCCACACCCACCAAGCCACACCCACCCACAAGCCACACCCACAAGCCACACCACACCCACCAAGCCACACCCACAGAACCCGTAGCAAAATTTTTTGAATCTCACCACTGCTTCTTAGGCTATTACTATTATTGCCCTAAGGAAGCCATTTAGAAAAGAACAACAATGGGAGAAATATGGTGTTATTAACAACTGGTGCAGAATATATAAATGGGGGACTATTATAATAAGCAGGAACAGAAATGTAAGGGAGCTGCCTATGGCATACATTTGAACTGATTGTTTAATCACCAGATTGTAATACAAGGCAGGGTCTCTAGGGCTCCTTCTTGTTGCATTTTTCAGCAGGTTGATTTTGTTGCTTTGCCTGTCAAATAAAACTGAGCCAAACAGTTTGTTCCATAAATGGACCACACTTGAAGCCCAGGGGAACAGACAGATAGCAAGAAATATTAATAGAGAAAGGGCAACGATGCAATTCATTAGAAGAGGCATCAGTGCTAACTGATGTATAAGCGAAACAGTTTGCTGCTTTGACAGATTCTGCAGAATTATCATTATAGAATTTGCCTCATAAAGGAGAAGTGTTCAAAGTCCAGAATGAAGTACAGGAGGTGAAAGAAAAGAGGACGTTCTATGGGTGAGTAGTAGTCTTTTGATATATAAAGACAGAAGACAGATGGAGAAGCAGTGTGAGCATAGTCAAAAGAATCAAAGTGGTAATTCACAAACGTGCTGTAATGCTATCAAGAAAGTCTATAGGAAAGGGAAAAACAATCATCTGTTCTCTGAGAAAAGCACTCAACCAATAACCAGTATAATAAAGGAGAAGCAATCTCATGTCAGAACTTGGAGAAGGTATTAGAAAAACCATGAATGAGTGGCTCAGAAAGTGAAAGCCAGCCCTAGTGAAAATTTGGTCTGGTTCTTATGTTTCCCTTGAGAAGTGTTGTAATGGAATATCAAATAACTTTTGGACAGCAGGGTAGAGGTTTAGGCCACTTGGTAAGAACATTTCTACCAAAGAATCCCACAATGTAGCATCCAATTTCAGTGCCTGTTTCATTGCAAACATTGATGAAGGACTGGCCAAAAGCAATGAAAGATGACCCTTGTGTACCTTCTCATGATAATTCTTACAGCAGTTTAGAGAAGCATCTAAAACAGGGATGTCAAACTCAATTGCATCAGGGTTTCATCTTGGGGGGGGCAGGGTGGGTGTGGCCAGGGTCGGCATGGCCAGCTCTATGTCACTCATGTTGGGGGCACCTGTGGTGGCCCGAGTGCTCTGCCAGGGAAAATGGGTTCCTGAGCTCCATTTCTGGCTGCAATGGCCTCCTGCCATGCTCTGCCAGTGAAAAAGACTTCCGTTTTCACCATTAGAGGCACCATGGGCCAGTCCTTCACTGTTTCCAGGGCAGGCCCAGGGCCAGATCTAAGCAACCCTTAGGCCGTATCTGCCCCCCAGGCCTTGAATTTGATACCCCAATCTAAACTATAGGAAGATACATTCAGAAATACAACAGCAACTTTTAGGATGGGGACAGAATCTCTCTTCATGGTTTCTGCAAAAGTTCACATTTTGGAAAACTGTTGGAAAAGTAGTATGGGTATTCCAGAACGATTATTAGCTTTTACTTTTGTAGCAAAATTCATATAAATCCCTTTAGTTCTCCTCCTTCACCCGATCTTTGCTCATGTATTTCTGTCCTTGCAAGAAAACCAGTGAAGAAGCCATGCTTAAGCTGAAGACACTGTATCAATTAGATTACTTAAGAGGTATGGATTTCAACTTCCAGAATTCCCAAACCAGAAGACTGGTTGAAGAATTCTAGGAATTGAAGTCCACGGCATTTAATGTTGCCAAGGTTGAGGAACACTGACCTGGATAATTGAAAGAACTTTGTTGATTTAAATGAATATAAGATTTTCTGATTTTTACTATAGTTTGTATTGGATTGGTATAGAAGGAGTAAGCCTATGTGGTGGTGGTGGGAATAAAGAGAAGCCAGATTTTTTCCCTGATAAGACTTTCACAAGCCTTCTATTTTCCCTAGCATTTTAGATGCTATCCCACTTTTTTAAAAAAACTGTTTTTCTACTTTATAAGCAAGGTTGCATTTCTGCTGAGAATATCTTATTGACACCTGGTACGGTTCACAAGGTGGATCTGTGCACCCACAAGCAAACATCAATAATTTCATTGACAGTTTCTCCCACATAACTATGCATTGAGTTTCAATCATACTAAACCTAATAAATCAGATATGAAATATTTATGATGATGCTTGTGTGTTTGTATATATTGATATGTATCATTGGGGTGAGACCCTGGCCTTTCAGTTGTTACACTGACTTTAACTGCTGTGCTATGAAGCTATACAAGATTTTGTGTAAAGCTACTTTTAGCCTAATGAAATGAAACATTTAAGAGGTTCAAAAGGCTACATGGGCAGCCATCCATGCTTTAAGATAACTTCATGTCTGGTTCCCTTTGGATTTGGGTGTTGGCATGCAACAGCACAAATATTTTAAAATATTTATAAAGCTGCCCATCTCATGAGATATAACCCTGGTTAGCAAAAAGCAAAGGTAAAAACTCAACAGTAAAAAAAAAATCCAACACCAGAAAAAAACCTGCCTCCAAGTACATCATTCAATTATACAGTGCTGCAGACTCTAATTTTGCTTTTACAATGCCTCAGGGAAAAGTCAAGTCTTAATGGTTGTCGAGAAGGCTAAGAGGGTGGGATCCTGCTGGAGTTTTCCTAGATAATCCTTTGAAAAGTAAAGTTTCCTTTGAGTGAAGTAGATATAGACTGGATATAGCCATGCAGATTTTAAGATAATAGTGCGTGCATGCAGGGATGGGATTTAGTTTTTTTAACAATCGGTTCTGTAGGTGTGGCTTAGTTGGTGGGTGTGGCTTGTTGGTCATGTGACTAGGTAGGCGTGGCCAACTTGACAGCGCTCATGTCAAGGGGTGCCTCTTCTCACCAGGCCTCTCATGACAGTGGGGACGCTACAATGGTCATAAGTGTGAAAAATGGTCATAAGTCACTTTTTTCAGTGCCATTGTAACTTTGAATAGTCACTAAATGAACTGTTATTAGTCAAGGATTACCTGTACAAACATACAAAAAGCTTCTTTGCTTGCAAAAAGCTGCCCTAAACACCAATCATAGGAGTAAAAATACCTGCAAGCCAGAGTTACAAATCAGGCAGGTGCTAGAGCACCTTGAGGAATGAAAATAGTTAAAATGCAGTGATAACTATCAAGCAGCCAACTCTTGCTCATAAAGTGAAACTCTTCAGCAGAGAGGTTATTTAAGCTCTCCAGAAAAAGCACATCCAGGAAAAGCAATCCTTAGATCTATTTGTACCACTTAAAGATACCAGCTGGTCTCACTCACCTCACAAGATATCCTAAGGAAATCATCCAGATTTAAGGAAAGGTCACATGCCCCCCAAAAAGGCAATAAAAAAATCAGTGCCAAGCTTGCATCCTGCCTCTTGGAAGTATACCCCAAATGGACAGTGCCAGATGTACTAAAGCAGTGAAGGAAGACCCCTTCCCCAGATAGAAAAAGAAACCATGAGGCAGGAAAAATTTCAAACACAATCCAAACAATTAAATCACAACAGTAGCTGTTGCTTGTTGAAGCTGAATAAGGAAAATTATCCCATCAATAAACACAGGATTAAATGTCACCAAGCACAGAATTAACCTTCACCAAAAACCAGTTTTAGATCAAAACTCAGAAAGGGTATGTAAACTCATGTTTGAATGTCAATCTTTCTAGCTAGCCAAGAAGCCTTGATGAATGTCATTCATCTCGTTTCCTTGTCATTAAAAGCTCCTTTCCAGTTATTCAATTATTTCTTCAAAGTTCTGATTGTCCAGGGAAATATTTCCTCCCATCATAGCCATATGGCCATGTCAGTTCTTCAAGTGGATCCTGTTATTTTCTAGGATGTTATGCCTGGCATCTAAAACTTATCTTGTTCATTCACAACCACACTTTAATTAAAGTGTGATTATTATAGCTCCATGAATATTTTGGAGGGGGAAACATTAATTATGTGCCCATCAGAATAATGGAAAGGGTAATTATCCTTATTGTGCTTAGTGACATCAAAACCTCCATTATTCTGTGATTGGAGCTGTATAATTATAGATAATTGCTGCAACTGTATAGTCTGCTCAAATTCAGCCCTACAATAATTACTGTCTTTTAATTAAACATGTTTAGGATTGAAAAGAAATCTTCCCCCCTCACTTCTTCATTACACTGAAAAACAAACTCTGTTTAAGTATAAAAACAACGGAAACTGCTAACTAGTGGATTTCATGCATTGGCTATTGTTTTTCTTCTTTTTCAAAGTTAAGAGGACAATCTTAACAGCTGTAGAGGGACAAAGTTAATCAATGATACAAATGATGAAAAAAAACATGTTGTGAGATCTTGGCTAATGACTTATATGATTTGATTGTTTCTAGAGTACAATTTAATTTTCCCTCTTCTTCTTTTCTTCCTTCTTCTAGGTGAAGACATTCCCATCTGCAGTTGAAAGATGTTGGAATTCAAAGAAAACAGCTAGGAATCTTGAAATATCTTATCCACGCTTGATCTTACTACTTCGTAGGTGGAAAATTTTGTCTCACATCAGAAAAATACTGATCTCTGAGTTGGTACTTATCCTCAATTCAGTCAGTAACAGATATGCATTTTATGATTCTCCATGAAGGCCAGAGACCCTCTAAATTACAGTGATGAATCTGGAAGATAATTATGAATATTGTCAGGTTTAATATAGAGGTGAATTACAGGGGAATATAATATTGATAGCATTAGCACTTACTTATACACCACTTTATAGTGCTTTGTAGCCCTCTCTATGTGGTTATATAGAGTCAGCATATTGCCCCCAACAATCTGGGTCCTCATTTTACCTAACTCTTAAAGATGGCTGAGTCAACCTTGAGCCTGGTGGGATTTGAACTG
The DNA here is from genome assembly GCA_015471245.1 of Laticauda colubrina. NCBI lineage: Eukaryota > Metazoa > Chordata > Lepidosauria > Squamata > Elapidae > Laticauda > Laticauda colubrina. Next base: position 17,063,315 of record BLBF01000018.1, read on the forward strand.
CCAAATTGCAGGCAGCTGATAGTCAGCAGAAGTGGCCTTCAATACAGCACTCAAACCACTGCGCCACCAAGGATCCAACCATTCCTCTAGTGATTAAATTAGAACAGAGATATTTCCTAGGAGATCTTGAAGATCATCTAGAGTATGAACAAATATCATATTAGAGATAGATGTCTAATTAGGAGGACATTAATTGAAAGGGGTTTATGTGAATGGGATTGCTGAGGTGTCATATACTTTCTTTCTTGCCATATCCATGTTTGGTCAGATGCCCAGATTTATCATAACAGAAAGCAGTATACAAAGTGTTGTAGAGCGGCAGATAAGGACTGAGGCGGATTCAGAACAACAAGGTAGGAACCTTTATTTAAAAACAAAGGGGTTGCCGTGACTGCTGAACACAGGTCCAGGCTCCCAACCAATCAGAATGGACCAGCCTCAAATTTAAAACCAGGAGCTGTAAGACCCATATCCATACAGAAGCTTGATAATGGCAGATGAGATTCTGCTGAAACGTTGCTACAACTTTAACAGAACTACAATGACGTGGGATAATACCTGAAGGAAGCTAAACAGCACACATGTAAGTATCCGGGAAAGCTTAAGAAAACATATATATATTAGGCTTTCCCGGGTATATATATATTCTGTTCAGCTTCCTTTGGGTATTATCCCACATCATTGTACTTGTGCTTTTAAAGTTGTGGCAACGTTTCGGCAGAATCTCATCTGCCATCATCAAGCTTCTGTATTTAGTCTGTATGTGGGTCAGGGTCTCACAGTCGTTGGTTTTAAATTTGAGGCTAGCCTATTATTGTAGCAGGATGTTTTTTTCTACATCCTGATTGGTTGGGAGTCTTGGTCTGTGTTTATTGGACTTGGAGTTTGTTTGATTGGTGTTTCTGGTTTCTTCTGTCTGTTTTGTGGCTTTGACTGGCTGGCAACACTCTGTTCCTGTATTGGAGGCTTTCAGTGCAGCTTGGCTTCGCGTGAAAGGACAGCTGTTATCTATTAGGAAGCTAGGTTTCATCTGGGTGCCTGGTGGGGGTGTGCTTGAGCTGGAGGTATCAGAGGGAGTCTGTTTGTGCCCAGGTGTTTGCCTGGCTTGTGGTGTGGAGATCTTTCTATTTGAGAGAGATCTTTCTATTTGCACTCTCAAATAGAAAGATCTCCACACCACAATAATAATAATGCAGACTCTCGCCTGAGATCATTAACAAAAAATAATATCTCATGGTTATGGTGGCTGGCTCAATGAAACAGTGAGCCAGTTTGATGCTTCAAAAGAAAAAAAAGGAAAGTATTTGAATATTATGCATTAAAAATATGTCTTTATATAAAACTATGATGTCGCTAAATGGAAATGCTCTGTGCAGCTTGTTTACATCTCAATAGAACCACTCTAAATTTTAAATATTCGTTATTGTAAAAATGTCTGCATAAATATTCACAATTTTTTTCAGAGTGCATTCTGCTAAATGTACATATTTTTATCAATGTTTTCTTAATATGTACTTATACAAATGGATTTCCCTAGTACAGTAAGAAATCACATTTCTTGAATGTTATTTTTATAAAAACAGTTTTTTAAAAAAATGGTTCTTTGTGCTCTCTGAGCTTGGTTGTTTTCTTGGTATAAGAAGGATAATACTGCCATACATCAAAATATCTCAAAAACCACCAACAGACTATTACAATTACAAGGAATCAACATAGAACACAAACCAACTAAAGCCCTCCAAAATATCCTAAGTAAACCAAAAGACCTAGTAGAGACCCTCCATCAGAAACAGGAATCATCTACAACATACAGTGTAAAGATTGCAACAGTCATTATGTAGGACAAACAAGCAAAAGAACACATCCACGAGAACACAAACTAGCAGTCAGAAATCATGAAGAAAATTCTTTAAGTTCATAACATATGGACAGATGTAGCCATAGTTTCGACTGGGAAACTGTGAGCATCCTAGACCAAACCAAGTTCAAAAACACTAGAAAATTCCTAGAAGCCTGACACTAGTGATGGGATTCTTCCGGCTTTCACTGGTTCAAAGCAAACCATTAGCTAACTTTCTGAGCAGTTCAGTGAACTGGCTGTTGGAAGAAATGGCCTTTTGTTTTTCCCACCTCAAAGAATTAATCCTGTCAGAAAGACAGGAAGGAGACATTCTGATGTGCCTGTGTGTGTTGTTTCTAGCCTAATCCTTATCTTTATTGCCCAGCTTAAGTGTTTTCAGAAACTGCACCTGAGGTTAAGCCTTATTACATTATAACAGCTAATGGTTCTTGGCTGTATGTCCAAAGAGACAATCAGCAAAGCAAAAAGGAAACAAAAAGACTAAAACATTTCCCCACCAGGAATCAACACCCAGATGAGCATAGATTAACACCAAGTTTACCCTCAACAATGAAGAAGTATACAATGCCCAATCAAGGAACTGCCAAGCAAGCTAACAGTAAACAACCCTCTAAGACCATTACCCCTAACATGAGCATGGTAAGTTCTTAGAAAACAAAATTAACAATCAGTTAACCTTGACTAGACTAAACTATCTAGATAATAAACAAAATTTAAGCTAGGTCAAGATTTGGTCTGAAAAACAGTAAGGAAGTATAGAAGGAAGTTAACTAAATATTTAACAACCAGTATGTTCTGTGTGATTCTTATTATTCCTTTGCAGCTTTTATTTTTCCTCATCCCTGTCTGTTAGCAGAAAACATTTAAACTATGATGAAATCAGATCATTCCAGCTTCTGTTTTTCAAGGAACACAGGAGCTTATGTAGTCAACATATAAAACAGAGAAACACTTTGAAATGGAGGCATTTTACTTTCCTGATAATATTGTACTACTGTTCTGGTTAAAGGATTAACAGGGTTGGATGTTGAAAGCTAGGGATAGGCTACCTGGAGTGTCAAGAGCCAAATGCTTTCAAACTCAAAATAACTTTCTGGCACTTGGCGATCAGAACCATTGTGAAAAATCATAATGTAATCCTTAAAACAATAGGATTCATTTTAAAAACATTCCCCAACTTCTCACCATAGACCTATGGGGAAAAAAAAACCCTGCTCCTCCATGTTACATCATCTCCTCTATAACTGCTCTTATCTCCCCAAATATGTTGCCCATCTTAATGAAAACTTAACCATTTCCTTGGCAAGCTAGTGCAGACATCTGATTCTTCCCTTGGGTTTAAATCTTTGTTCAGTTGTCTAAAATCAATCCACTGTTGTGTGCAGCACTGCAGAACACACACAGACAGGGACTACAAAGATAAGACTATAGAAGAAAGCATGTGGCCAACCACGAAAGGTAGAGTGTTAATAAGCTAACATGTAAAGAAATAAGTTGATCAATAACTGTAGCAGAGTAGTCACATAGAAGGACAACAACCTAACATGTGAATACTTCCCTTCCATACCAAAACACAGTCAACAAGTCAGAAAAAGAGAACCTCTGATTTGCAGATTTTCATGAAGGATCTGTTATTTAAGACATCAGTTTCCTATCTATCAGGGGTATTTCATTTTTCTTCCAGGAATGATTTGGTCTAATTCATTAACTGAGTATTTGATTTTCAGCTCAAATGGAGACTAATGCCCTGGTTTTAAAGTAGCAGTAACTAATGATACATGAAAATACATTTACTCAAATCTAAGTGGTGAGTAATCATAATCACTTAAGGAGCTGTCAACACCTCAGCCCTCAGAGGAATTTCTGCTTGTTTCATTTGAGTAGGCAATAATTTCTTCATACTGTTAATAAAAGTTCAAAATGTCTGTGAGTGAAAACTTGCATTTTCCCCTGCAATTTTTTCTTTTCTTGTCCTAGTTTTACAGATAAATGGATCACAGATAGTCAACTTCAAACTTCTGACTTTAACTCATTCACAGATTTATACTTGGAATTTCTTATATTCTCCTCTCCTGCCCTGCCTTGTCCAAATGGGTATTTTTCTTATTCCTGATTTGGGATTGTGGTGGCACAGACTGTGTGGACTTCATTGCTGAGCCCTGATGCCAGGGAAGTCATGCCTAGGGGAGTGATGCCTAGAGCTTTTGCTTAAAAAAAAAGAAGTGAAGCATATTATAGCATCTCTGCATTGCAAATAGTCCATTGAGACAAATCAAAGTTGCCCCACAGGCTTAGTCCTCACACTCCTCATTTTTTTCCCTAAGTCTGAAGGAACAGAAAATGATCAACCTCATCCCATAGTGAATAGAACTACTATGTTTGAACTGCCAAAATTCAGACAGATGCTAGATGGCAGCAAGGAGTTGCTGTGTCTCATATCTCTTAATTATGACCTGGTGGTTATGGATTTTGGCAGCTCAGATATAGGAGTCCTAATGGGAGAAATGTGGCAGATGCCTGAATCCCAATGTTATGAATTTTATGAATCGCTACCAAACACATCCTTCCTTGGGCATCATTTCCAGGATTTTCTGAGAAAGCCTCTTTAAATAAATGCAAGCAAAGGACATGATAATTTAGCAAGGATAAACTAGATTAAGTGAGAGAGTTTTAATCCAGAAGGATCCAAGGAAATTCAGATAATTAAGGAGTAACATGAGCTTGGTATTTTAATTCTTATTTTGATCTTATGCACCATGGTTGGGCCAAATTTTTACCAGAACCATGCTAATTTTACCAGAACATGGTTGGGCCAAGTGTTCTTAAACATCTAAAAGAACATGTTCACAAATGTGCAAACACACACGCACACGCTCACGTACCACATGTATGATCACATAGACAATGCTTGCCTTTCTCCCAGATCATTTCTCTGATATCTCATTATTTTAACTATATCTGTGGTTTATTGTTATAATGGGTAAATGAAGGCACCTTGTTAATCTACGTATCAATATTGTTTTATGTAGATTTTCCAATGTTGTATAATTATTATTTTGACTGCCAACATTAAATATATCTATTTAGATATATTTAAGTTCTTTATTGCAAGTTCTTTATTGTTAAGCTTCAGGCTTGTTCCTGTAAATAAATGTGTTAAGCCTAATTCTGGGAAAGATTCAAATTTTTGCTAAGTGATGATACTTATCTCTCCAAAAATTTATGCCAAAAATTATAGCTTTATCACATGATCACCACAAAGACCCCTTTTGACAACTTCTTCAAAATTTGGAAGCATAATTATGATGAATATATGTGCCAATTGAAAGGGAGTCACATGTCAGCAATGTATAATCTTCTGCTGTAGTTCCTGAAGCTGAGATGAATCCATCTGGTTTCCATAATTTCTGCCAATTTGTCTCCCATATGGGGCTACTGACATCAGTATCCCATATTTCTAATTGCGGTAATATTCTATACATTTTTGATATGGTTCCTTTGGGTTGTCTGAAATATTAAATTATTAAATTATCAAAATTGGTATAAGGCTGTGTTGTTATTTCTATATAGTTGAAGCTATAGTAATTTATCTTCTATTTGTTGCTCCATCTGATCTTTATTGAGAGGCTCCCTATTACTGTAAAAGTCCTTTAATATATAAAGATTGTATTTGCTCAAAAATTCAATTTTAGTGAAACCTTAATGATTATCTTGATTTGTTATTAAATAAATTAAAGGAGAAATATCCCTTGTGAAGGCAAGGTATGTACTCTTCCAAATTTGAAGCATCATTTTAGTGAAAAACATTTTCAATTTGTTTTAGTCTGGAAAAATACTTTGGGTGAAAAAAAACATTTGATTTATAACATTATTTGGGTCTTACTTTGTTTTAATTTGGATCCAGCCAAATTCACTCAGTTGGTATGCAATTTCCATAACGGCCAGAGAGTTATACAGCAGAGACCCGTGTAAGCATTCCCAGTCACCAATGGTATCAAATAGGGTTGTGTGCTCACACCAGTCTTTCAGAATGAAAAACTGTTGAATGCTTTATTGAATGATGCCTTCCAGGATATTGATGCTGTAATCAGCTTCAGGTACAATTGGATGGGAAACTCTTCAACCTGAGGAGATTTCAAGCTACCACCAAAGTGAAGGGAACTTTTTGATAGGCTTCCTCTTTGCTGATGATTGGGCCTTGAATGCTGACTCAGAACCAGAAGTACAAGTTAATGTACTTTGTAATGTAATGTAATGTAATGTTCTGTATATAGAACCCCAACTCATAATCAAAGGGCAGAAAATATAGGCACCGAACCACTTTAATTACCTTGGTAATTAAACTTGGTAATTACCCTTTCCCAAAAAGTGACTATTGATAAAGAAGCTAATTGCAGAATAAGCTCTGCTTTCAAATGACTGCACTCCACTGTATGGACAACGTCAAGGAGTCATCTCAGTAATAAAATTGAAGGACTACAGAACCCTGGTGCTCATTATCCTTCTGTAGACCTGTGTAATGTAGACTATGCCTTGAGGGCATGCAAGACAATCTATATCATTTTCACGTGGCTTACCTTTGCAGGATATTCGGCATCAGATGGCAAAACAAAGTATCTGATGCCAAAGTTTTATCTAGAGCAACCTAATATCAGTCCACACACTGGTGATGAGAAGACAGATCTGATGGGCAGGTCATGACACTCATATGCTAGATATTTAAGTAGCTCCTTTCTGGGAAACTTTCTGCTGAATGAAGCATGGAGGGCAGAAGAAATGTTACAAAAACACACTAAAGGCCTCCATGAAGTGATTTGCTATAGATTCAGCCGGCTGTGAAATGCCAGCACAAAACTGTCCTACCTGCCATAGCCTCATACACAAAGAGCTTATAAAGCAAGGCACACTGCTGAAGCACAATGTAAATAATTCATCATCATGGCTGCTGTTTGCATTTATTTATTTTGTGGATGTTTTTACTGTTTTTTAAAAATTGTTTTATAATTTTAGAATTTTAAGCCATTCAGAGTGACTTGGTTGAGTTGGGTCACTATAGAAACTGAAGAAATAAATAAGCTTAAGTGTGTGGTACATAAATCCAGAACCACTTGTGCAACAACTGCAGGGCCTATACATGTCTGTCTAAAATGTGCAATAACATTCTATGTCCAAATTGACCTGATCTTCTTTGGACATGCCATATATAGTCTTAACGTGATTTTACAAAATGGTGTTGACATCTTCATCAATGATGATGGTCGAACAACACCAGAAGTTTGTATTTTCTACATTTTTTCTTTGTGTGCATCTTGCATTTATGTTAACGTACTTATATTTGTTAATCATAGTTCAATTAAAACAATAAATAAATAAAAACTTTAAGGAGGACACAGTGAACCTTCCTTCTTCCTTCCATAGCCCATTGCGCATCGCTACCTTCACTCTGCTAATCATGGCCAGAAGCCAGCAATTTGGCAATGGTTACCTGACTCAACTGTTTGGGAAAAAAATGCTGTAGGACACATTCCCCACTGGCTAACTGAGTTGGCTTTGTGACCAATCAGCTAGTTTATCCCTGGCAATCGTTTTCTTGGCAATCCCTTTCCTGCAGTCATCTAGAGTAATATTGTTGAATTAAATATGAAGCTGGGGGGGGGGGGGGTAAGGAGGACGGAAGGTTGCACATGCAAGACGAATCTCCATTTTCCCTTCTTTTTCAACAATAAGTAAAATTCTAATAGTGTTGCCCCTCAAATGTCTTATCAAATTGAGGAGTGTAAGCAAGACACTTAATCTCTTAGCATGCTTGCTTTGTACAAGGCTGTGAATACAGGGAAGATAAAGATAGGCTCTGTTTACAGCATTTGAAGATACTTGGGCAGTTGCATTTGCCCTCAGTGCTTAGCATCCTTTACAGTATTTATTTAGAAATGATGATTTCTCACTTCCCCCACCCAGGTTTCCTTCCCCACTCTTTTAATTAGCACAATTTGGCTGTGCAATTTTAGACCATTGATGCACACCATTGGCAGCTAGGTTACTGCCTTTAACTACCCTAAGGCTTTAACATATGGTTTGTTAGAAAACAAATCTGGCATTATTGACAGATAGCAAAAACACCCTGCAGAAGGTTGCAGCAAGAGCATATCAATGTGAGCAACATTTAAAATAGTTGCTAATGATTGCAGTCTTGCTGCAAGACAGAGAGCCAAGGGTTTTGAAAATAACATGGTAACAATAAAGTTAGAAAACCATATCTATGCTCCTATTGGCAAAAGAACTTGTCCCATGTACACACCCTGAATAAGTATAAGGGATCTGTTAGTGCTTCCAATTTTATATTATGTCGGCCACTGGCATTGCCTGTACACAGTTTGTGGTAGCTAAGAAGGTTTCAGGTACAGGTAATCCTCAATTGACAACAGTTCATTTAGTGACTATTCAAAGTTACAACAGCACTGAAAAACATGACCATTTTTCACACTTATGACCATTGCAGCATCCCCAAGGTCACATCATATACATTTGGATGCTTGGCAATTGATTCATATTTATGACCATTGCAGAGTCCCGGGTTCATTTGATCCCCTTTTCAGACCTTCTGGTAAGCAAAGTCAATGGCGAAACCACATTTACTTAACAACCAGGTTACTAATTTAAAGGCCCTGTCACACTGCCCAACGGATGCAAAACATTTGTGAAAAGGACACAGCAGAGGAGAAAAATGTTCCATCTGTTGTTATCTGCTCTCAAAAGGGGCAAAAATTTGCATAACCAGAGCAGATAACACGGAAAGGAACGGACGGGGGGAGGACGCAGAGCGGATGGAAAGCAGATGCGGAACGGAAGCCTAGCGGATGGAAGCGGATGAGAGTGGATGGCACATCTGCAGGGCTTCCGGGGGGCTCAGCAAAGCGGTCATGGAACGGATGAAGCGGATGCACAGCGGATGCACAGTGGATGAAGCGGATGCAGAGTGGAAGCCTAGCAGATGCACAGCGGAAGCCTAACAGATGCCTAGCGTTAATTGCGCATGCGGGGAGGATGCATTGCATAAGCCCCGCAGATATAAGGGAAGCAGCTCGGAGCAGGTCACCATTCAGAGGAAAGACCTGCTGCCGGACGGATTGACAGCCTTGCCTGCCCTGCCTGCATGCCTGCCTGCAAGCCTTGCTGCCAGCCTTGCTGCCAGCCTTGCTGCCAGCCTCCCTGCCAGCCTTGTTGTCTGCCTGCCTGCCAGCCTTGCTGCCAGCCAGTCTGCCTGCAAGCCTTGGTGCCTGCCTGCCTGCAAGCCTTGGTGCCTGCCTTCCTGACAGCCTTCCTGACAGCCTTGGTTCCTGCCAGCCTCCCTGCCAGCCAGCGACCCCACAACCATGGGGAAGAACAGAAAGCCTCAGCTATCTGCTGCCAGCCCTTGCAAGAGGGACAGGGCCACCATCCCACCCCCTGGCCCTCACTCTGGTTCTGCTGGGGCTTCTGTAGCACGGGCTCGCTCTTCTGAGGTGGGAGCTTCTGCTGCTTCTGCTTCTGGAGGAGCTGATGATGCAGGGTATCAGACAAGCACTCCAGCACCAGCCACCTCCACAGCACCTGGACCCTTCACCCCTGAGACTGAATGAGCAAGAGGAGTGCCAAAGACTCATTTTTGTTTTATAGCTTGTTGTTAATAAAGTCTATCTTTGATTCACACACTTGCTTCATTTCTTTCTTTTAATAAAGTCTTGGTGGAAACTTTTAGAAATGGTTTAAGCCTTTGCATGCTTGAGGGATGGGTTAAGATAGCAGTGGGATGGGCAGGGATACCTGTGGGATGTGTAATAGCTGTGGGATGGGTAAGGATAGCAGTGGGATGGGCAGGGGATGGGTTAAGATAGCTGTGGGATAGATAAACCTCCAGTGCAAGCATAGTGGGACTGTATGGTCCACCCTCCCAGGTGCCACACATATGGCCCTTTATTATCAATAATAATGTAATCATTCATCCACACATGTCAACATAAACACAACTCTTTATTAAATGCCTTGTTCATTGTAGGCCCACCCAACATACATGTCCCAATCTCATCAGTGTGATGAGACAGGCTGAAGGAAGCATCCATTGGTCATCTATCATCCTGTCTTGCCACTCCACTGCTCCAGCTGGGGAGTTGCAGCAGTGTCTCAGGAGGTTGTGCTGCTTCTTCGCTTCACGTGAGGCTCTGTTGGGGCCTTGCACATCCTCAGTGTCTATCAGGTTTTGCCCTTGCCTCCATTCCCCAGGCTCCATGTCCCCATTGCCTTGTTGGAGGTCCATGAGCCTGTTCTGCAACACTGGGTAGTGGGTGCGCATGAGATTGTGCAGGATGCAGCAAGCTTCCATGATCCTCCTCACGGTCTCTAGGCGATGCTGCATGGTGGTGAGAAGTACCTGGAACCTGTTGGCCAGGATGCCAAAGGCGTTCTCCACCACCCGCCTTGCCCTGGACAGCCTGTAGTTTAAGATCCTCTCTTCACGGGTGAGGCATTTGGAGGTGTAGGACTTCATGAGGTAGGTTCTGAGGGAGAAGGCATCATCCCCCACGATGAAGTAGGGCACATCTTGCGTGTCGTTGGGTGGGGGTTCTGGATCTGGGAAGCCCACGATGAGGTTGCATTCCAGCCCCTCCTTGAGGTCACTGGCATTGTATACCTGGGCATCTGAAGCTGACCCATTGCCTGAAGCATAGATGTACATGAACTTGTCGTCAGCATCGACCATGGCGAAGAGGATGATGCTGAAGAAGCCCTTGTAGTTGAAATAAGTGGACCCCGACTTGGCTGGCGCTTTGCAGGCCACGTGCTTGCCATCGATGGCTCCAACGGTGTGTGGGAAGTTCCACCTCTGATACCACTGCTCTGCAGCTTTCTTCCATCTTTCTTCAGTGGAGGGGCACTGGAGGAGCTCCTCCATGTATTCTTTGATGAAGGCCTGCACCACTTCTCTGACCACAATGCTGATGGTGTTGTGTGGCACCCTCCAGCCATACTGCATGCTCCTGTAGGTGGTCCCTGAGGCCAGGTGGAGCAGAGTCAGTGCCACCTTGAGCCCAGGTTCCAGGCTGGGCCGGAAGTTGGTGTTTGCCTTGGTCATCCTGGGTGTCAGCTGCTGCACAACTTCGTCAAACATGGCTGGAGGCATCCTCATGAAGTTCTGGACTGCACGAGTGTCTTTGTTCCTGAGCTCACCATCAGCTTGTTGTAAAGTCCGTACTCTGCTCTTCTGGCAATCCATCTTCGGGTCCAGACGCTTCTTGGCCACCTCCTTTTCTTCCCGTAGTAGAGTTCACAGAGCCTGTAGATGGCTT
>BLBF01000018.1:17102478-17191203 GCA_015471245.1 Laticauda colubrina
CTATTCTATTCTATTCTATTCTATTCTATTCTATTCTATTCTATTCTGGTGTCATGGTGTCTGATGAAAAGTGGGAATTGCCTTGGGAAACAGGAGGAAGAGATGCAAACTGTACAACTGGCATGTAAAAAAATTGCAGTTCGCAGAAGCACAAGTGGCATTGGAACTGTTTCAGAAGGGATCCTACTTAGTTTTCCAGATGGCAAAAGATAGAAAGGGAGAATATTTGCTCGATGTAATCTTAATACAATTTAGCTCTTGGTTGTGTTTTTTTGTCTAGGCGAACTTGCAGGGTACTCGCAAGTCTTGCAAACTGATGTGTTAGGGAGAGAAAAAGAAAAGGAGGAAGCATGTAGTGACTTTAAGGAGGCATGTAGAGCTGAGCATTGTATTTTTAAGGCAGTAAACATTCCCTCACTGAGTGATTCTTAATTTAGTTTGCCAATCTAGCTTCACTAACTACTGTAGCATAAAAATAGTTGTAATAGCAGTCCGCTTGACCAGAATTAAGGAAATGTTTCAAACTTTAAGAAGGTAAAAAAAAAAAATTGAAAAGGGGTAGTTACGTTCCGCAAATTTTTTATTGTTTTTAAGACAAATATAAACAAACACAACATAAAAACATCAAGCCATCTTCCATATATGTGCATACAGTGTGTCAGTTGGTTTACAAATTGTTTTGTGCTTCCACTTCTTCTTCAATTACAGTTACTTTGTATATGTTCTCATAGTCAATCAAATATTCCTAAATACATTCATATAATTGTTAATCAATCATTTGACAATACTATTATTCATTCATGTTTTACAAGTTGATCCATATTTTACTGAATTTGTTTTTTGACAGTTCATATTATCACCTCAAATCTATCCTATAATCATTTTGTAGATATAATAAAAAAATACATCTTGTTATATTCATTATGTTCTAAAAATCTGCATATTTCATTACCATGTTTTATTATCTAACTATTGATAGAATCAATCCCAAATTTTATAAAATTGTTTATCTTCTTGTTCTCTGATTTCAAATGTCAATCTACTCAATTCACCACATTCCAATATTTTCTTAATAGCTTCCTCCTGTGTTGGTATTTTCTCATTTTTCCAGTTTTTAGCAAATGCAACCCAAGCTGCTGTTAATACATTTACAATCAAATATTTCAGTTCTTTACTATATATTTCAGGTAAAATTCCCAATAAAAATATCACTGGTTTCAAGTCTATATGCTTTTTTGTCATTTTTTCCAACCATGTGTAGATTTTAGTCCAATATGTCTGTTAATTCTCCCTCTATCATAACCTTTGGTGTTTGCTTATGATATATAGCTTCTATTGCTTGGATAAATTTTCTAGCAAAGCCCATCTATTCCAGCAGTAACATGAATCACCAATTCACATTATCAAATGCCTTCTCTGCATCTAGAAATGTCAGAGCTGTTTGTTTTTCAGGATGTGCTTCGTAGTATTCCAAAGTGTCCAAGATTACTCTCATATTATCTTTAATTTGTCTCTTTGGCAGAAATCCATTTTGATCAGGGTGAATAAAATTATTTAGGTATTTTTTAAGTCTTTCTGCCAATATTGAAGCAAAAATTTTATAATCTGCGTTTAGTAGGGAAATCTATAGTTCTTGATTTGTAATGGATCGGCCTCCTCTTTTGGGACCAGTGTAATATAAGCTTCTGACCATGATTTCAGTATCTTCTTCTTTCACATAACTTCATTCATAACTTCTAGCAATGGAAGATTCAATGATTCTGTAGTGTTTTGTAAAATTCCACTGGAAGTCCATCTTGGGATGGTGCCTTTTCTGTTGTTTTGCTTCTTAAGTGCTTCAGTTAACTACATCATCGTTATATTGCTTTCTGACATTATTTCAATCTCTTTAGGTATCTGGGGTAGGTTAACATTCTGTAAGTATTGTTTAACACTTTCATCATCAATATTCTCTTGTGTGTATAGTTTCCCATCATGGTCTCGTATAATTTCCTCCTTCTCCTTACTTCCATAGCAAACTTGGCCTTGATCATCTATTAATTACAATATTTTCCTTGATTCTTTCTCCTTTCTCAGTTTATATGCTAACCATCTACCTGGTTTATTTGCATCTTCAAAATAGTTCTGTTTCGCACCTCTGATTTTCTGTGCTAATTCTTCTTTTTCCATTAATCCCATTTTATGTTTAATTATATCCATTTTTAACTTGATGTTCTTTTTTCTGTGGCATTTTCTGTAACTCTTTTTCAAGTCCTTTAAACTCATCCTCTAATGTCTCAGAGACTAGTCTTTTCATGGTATTTATTTTCCTTGTATAGTCTATTATCAAGCCTCTGGCATATGCCTTCATTGTATCCCAGACATTCTGCGCTGATGTGTCTTCTTTTTTATTTTCTTTAAAGAAAAAAGCCAGTTCTTTCTCCATCCTCTATACGAAGTCTTTTTCTTTTAGCATAGTATTATTTAATGTCCATCTAGATCTTCTTCTTTGTCCTTCTTTGTCATTTTTAAAAAGGATTTAGGGAGGGTCATTCTGTTTTGCTTTGTTGTTTTCTGTGTTGTATAGTTCAATTTATTGTCTACAATTCCATTAAAGTCTCCCATCATAATGATATTAGCATAGTCCAGTTCAATTATTTTCATCTGCAATTTTCTATAAAATTCTTCTTGATTGTCATTCAGGGCATAGATTGCGATCAGGAGTGTTTTTATATTATTGTCCATTATTTCCACCATTAATAATCTTCCATCGTCATCCGTATGGATCAATTTCACTGGGATAATATCTTTAATAGTATAAAACCACTCCTCTTTTTTTGCATTGTGTCAAAGAAATAAATATTTTCCCTAACTTTGGCTCTATCAACAATTGTTCATGTTGCTTTTTAATATGTACTTCTTGCAGGCAGATTATATCAAATTTTAATTTCTCTAATTTATGGAAAGTTTTCCTTCTTTTAAGGCCCTGTCACACTGGCCGACAGATGCAAAATGTTTGTAAAAAGGACACAGCGGATGAGAAAAATGTTCCATCCATTGTTATCCGCTCTCAAAAGTGCCCCAAATTTGCATAACCAGAGTGGACAACATGGAAAGGAACAGACGAGGGGAGGACCTAGGGCGGATGGAAAGAGGATGCTCCACGGAAGCCTAGCATATGGAAGTGGATGGGAGCGGATAGCACATCTGCAAGGCTTCTGGGGGAGCACAGCAAAGTGGACGCAGAACAGAAAGAGCGGATGCAGAGCGGATACCGAGCGGATGAAGCAGATGCAGAGTGGAAGCCTAGCGGAGGCCTAGCGGAAGCCTAGTGGATACCTAGCATTCATTGCGCATGCGGGGAGGATGCATTGCATCAGCCCCGCGGATATAAAGGGAAGCAGCTACAAAGAAGGTCACCATTCAGAGGAAAGACTGGCTTTCAGACACAGCTTGCCAGCCAGCCAGCCAGCCAGCAACCCAACAACCATGGGGAAGAAAAGGAAGCCTCTGCCATCTGCTGCCAGCCCTGGCAAGAGGGACAGGGCAACCCTCTCACCCCCTGGCCCTGACTCTGCTTCTGCTGGGGCTTCTGCTGCCCAGGCTCAATCTTCTGGTGCTGGGCTTCTGCTGATGCTGCTTCTGGAGGTGCTGCTTCTGCTGATGCTGCTTCTGGTGGTGGTGCTTCTGCTGGTGCTTACTCTGCTGGCACTGCTCCTGGTGCTGGTGCTTCTGCTGGTGCTTACTCTGCTGGCGCTGCTCCTGGTGCTGGTGCTTCTGCTGGTGCTTACTCTGCTGGCGCTGCTCCTGGTCCTGCTGGTCCTGCTGGTGCTTACTTTGCTGGCGCTGCTCCTGGTCCTGCTGGTCCTGCTGGTGCTCCTGGTCCTGCTGGTCCTGCTGGTGCTCCTGGTCCTGCTGGTGCTCCTGGTCCCGCTGGTACTGCTGGTGCTCCTCGTCCTACTCCTGGTTCTGCTGGTGCTGCTGGTGCTGCTGCTGGTCCTGCTGGGCTGCTGGTCCTGCTTTTGCTGCTACTGTTGTTGCTGCTGCTGCTGCTGGTGGTGGTGTGGAGGAGCAACCCCTACAACCTCAAAGCCCCTCTGATGAGGGCCCATATGGCCCTGCCAAAGGGAGGAAGAGGCAGACGCGTGAACGGGAGAGGAGGCAATACACCATAGAAGAGGAACATGAGGAGGAAGTGCTGGAGTGGCTGAGGGAGAACAAGTATCTTTGGCAGAAGGGACACAAGCTCTATAGAGACACCAAAAGGAAGCAGGCTGCTTGGAGAGAGAAGGCGGAGAGCCTGGGCTACACTTCGGAGGTGCTCCTCGGCATGGGGAAGCACATGCACACCTGGTACGGGAAGCTGCACCTCAAGAAATCTGGCCAGGCCGCGGTCAAGCTGATGGACAGAGAGACCTACGTGATGGCCAAGTGCAGCTTCTTGGAGGGTGATATCTAGCCCCTCTGACAACCCTCTCTCTCAGGCAGCCTGCTGAGAGCCAGTCCTCCTCTGGCAAAGAGTCAGCTCCTGTGTCCAGGCAGGTATCTGTGGAGTGTGCCACAATGGACACCCCCCCCCAACAGCTGTACTACCCGTGGCGGAGCACGTGGAGGACCCCCTGATTCAGTGGGAGAAAGGAGACGGCACTTCCACCACAGCCCAACCCACATCCACCCCCAGCTCCACCTCCACAGAAAGGCAGAGAGGCAGACCAGAGGGGCAGAGCCACACTGTCCTGCGGGAGATAAGAGGCACCATAAAGAGCAGCATAGATATCCTCTCTCAGCTGGTACACACCGACGCCCCATCCTCCAACCGCAAGTCCTTCCTCACCTATGTCAACCAGACCCTCATGAACATGTCAGAACCCCAGTACCAGGTGGTGAAGGACAGGATCACCGATCTTCTTCACAACCCTCCAGACCAAGATGAACCTGCTCCCACCCAGTCCAGGCCTGCTCCTCCACCCCAGGTGATGTCACTGCCCTTCCAAGGCTTTCTACAGGCCCTCACCTACCAAGGCTACGGCTACCAGGAGGTCCACCAGCACAGGCAGCCCTTCCCAGTCCAGGCACATGTACATCGGATGCCACCGGTGCCACTGATGCCACCAATGCCACCCACATCACCGATGCCAGCTACGCCATAGATGCCACCGATGCCACCGATGCCACCGATGCCAGTCCTCACCCAGTTGCAGACCAGACATCCCCACTACACTGCTCCTTCCTCCACCCCACAGCCAAGCCCGGCCTTCACCGCTGAGACTGGGCACGCCTCTGAGTGACCAATAAGAGTGCCAGAGACTGGGTGGCTACCTGTTGACTTTATTTTTGCTTTGGACACTTGACTTGGATCATTTTTCTTTTACAGCTTGTTATTAATAAAGATTATCTTTGCTTCACACACTTGCTTCATTTATTTTATTAAATAAAGTGTTGGTGGAAACTTTTAGAAATGGTTTAAGCCTTTGTATGCTTGTGGGATGGGTAAGGATAGCAGTGGGATGGTCAGGGATACCTTTGGGATGGCTAATAGCTGTGGGATAGATAAACCTCCAGTGCAAGCATAGTGGGACTCTGTGGTTCACCCTCCCAGGTGCCACACCTATGGCCCTTTATTATCAATAATAATGTAATCATTCATCCACACATGTCAACATAAACACAACTCTTTATTAAATGCCCTGTTCATTGTAGACCCACCCAAGGTACATGGCCCAATCTCATCCGTGTGATGAGACAGGCTGAAGGAAGCATCCATTCATCATCTATCATCCTGTCTTGGCACTCCACTGCTCCAGCTGGGGAGTTGCACCAGCGTCTCAGGAGGTTGCGCTGCTTCTTCCCTTCATGTGAAGCTCTGTTGGGGCCTTGCACATCCTTAGTGTCTATCAGGTTTTGCCCTTGCCTCCATTCTCCAGGCTCCATGTCCCCATTGCCTTGTTGGAGGTCCATGAGCCTGTTTTGCAACACTGGGTAGTGGGTGCACATGAGATTGTGCAGGATGCAGCAAGCTTCCACGATTCTCCTCACGGTCTCTGGGCGATGCTGCATAGTGGTGAGAAGTACCTGGAACCTGTTGGCCAGGATGCCAAAGGCGTTCTCCACCACCTGCCTTGCCCTGGACAGCCTGTAGTTGAAGATCCTCTCTTCACGGGTGAGGAGTCTGGAAGTGTAGGGCTTCATGAGGTAGGTTCTGAAGGAGAAGGCATCATCCCCCATGATGAAGTAGGGCACATCTTGTGTGTCGTTGGGCAGGGGGTCTGGATCTGGGAAGCCCATGATGAGGTCGTGTTCCAGCCCCTCCTTGAGGTCACTGGCTTTGTATAACTGGGCATCTGAAGCTGACCCGTTGCCTGAAGCATCGATGTACATGAACTTGTAGTCAGCATTGACCATGGCGAAGAGGATGATGCTGAAGAAGCCCTTGTAGTTGAAATAAGTGGACCCTGAGTTGGCTGGCGCTTTGCAGGCCACGTGCTTGCCATCTATGGCTCCAACGGTGTGGGGGAAGTCCCACTTCTGATACCACTGCTCTGCAACTTTCTTCCATCTTTCTTCAGTGGAGGGGCACTGGAGGAGCTCCTCCAGGTATTCTTCGATGATGGCCTGTACCATTTCTCTGACCACAATGCTGATGGTGTTGTGTGGCACCCTCCAGCCATACTGCATGCTCCTGTAGGTGGTCCCAGAGGCCAGGTGGTGCAGAGTGAGTGCCACCTTGAGCCCAGAGTCCAGGATGGCCTGGATGTTGGTGCTCTGCTTGGTCAACCGGAGTCTCAGCCGCTCTACAACTTCGTCAAACATGGCTGGTGGCATCCTCATGAAGTTCTGGAATGCACGAGGGTCTTCGTTCCTCAGATCCACCATCAGCTTGTTGTATAGTCCATACTCTGCTCTTCTCCCGATCGATCTTCGGACCCAGACACTTCTTGGATGCCTCCTTTTCTTCCTGTAGAACAGTTTAAAGAGCCTGTAGATGGCTTCGCACTGTTGCAGAACGATGGTGGCTACCAAAAGGACTGTGTTACGATCCATGGTGGACATCAATGCATGCTGTGGAAGAGCAAGAGCCAGATGAAGGCTGCAGAGGTCTGCACCGCAGGGCTGCTTGACTGAAAGTGAGATCCAGGTGAGTTCCTCCCCCTTTTTATAGGCAATACAGGTTTTCCACTAGGTGTCCTTTTGTATCCTCTTGGCATCCTCTAGACATCCTTAATATCTGAGATATGTCCCCTCTGCGAACGTTTTTTCCATTTTAAATGCTTTGTATGCGAGCTGCATCCCCTTTCATCCTTTCTCCATCCGTGCTACTAACGCTGCGCATCCATTTCACATCCGTTCTGCTTCTTTCCTGTGTCCATTTTCCGCTGGAGCAAATTTGAGTTGCGGCGGATGCGCAGTGGATGCCTAGCAGATATAGAGGATGCGTAACAGATGATGACGGATGTAGAACGGATATTCCCCCTATGCATTGCGGATGCAGAACAGACGCGTTGGATACGTTTTCTGCTCAAAAAGTTTTGAGCAGCTCAAAAGTTTTTGAGCGGATGGAACCTCAGTCGGCGGATGGATAGAAAGGATGAAAAATGGAGGCAGTGAGTACAGAATGGATGAATCGCGTTAACCAACAGATTGCAAGTGTTTCTTTCAGTTTTACATCCTCTTTCCATCCGTTGGTGCAGTGTGACATGGGCTTTAACAGCTGAGTTAAGTCCGTTTATGTTAATTGTAATCAGTTTTTTCTCTTCCATGATTATACTTTAAAGGTAGATTTGGCAGCTCTTGTAGATCTTGGTTCATATTGTTCCTTAACTTCCACCTTTCTGCCTACTGCACCTTCTTCTTTTTCAGTCATTATTTGGCAGTTCTCTTGGAATTCAATTAGTGACATTTCTTTTTCTGTTTCTTCCTCTTTCTCTCCAAAGTATTCAGTATAAAATAATTCAGCTTTCTCAATTGAGTCAATTCTGTGTCTCTGTTCTTGCCATGTGAACATTAACCCTTCTGGAATCAGCCATCTATAATTCACCTAAAGTAGAATTTTAGTCAGGAATCGGTATTTTCTTCTCATTTTTCTCACTCTTCTGGGTACTTGTTTCAGGGCCACAATCTCCTTATCTTTATATTTCAATGTTTTTTCTCTTGCCACCTTCAATATTTGCGTTTTAATGGCTTTCTTTGTAAATCTGATGTGAATTTCTCTTGGTAAGCTATTTCTCATTGCATATCTTGTGAAGACTCAAAAAAACTTGTCTATTCCATCCATCATCTTCTCTTTGGTTATCTCTAGAGCTTCAGCCAAGATTTCTACCATTATCTCAGCTAAGTTTTGTCCCTTTTCTTCATCTATGTTTTGGAATCTGAGATAAAATTCTCATCTATCCATCTCCCATCTTAGCATCCCACTTTTATCTTGTTCAACCATTGTTAATCTGCCATCAATATCTCCAATCTTTTTATCTCTTTGTTTATCTTCTTTTTCAATTTTTTGGAATCTCTCATCATAATTCATCATCATTTGTTTAATATTCTCCACTTTTTCATCAGTTTTTTCTATTCTCTTTTCTATATTCTCTGTTCTTGCTTATATGCTTTGAATTCCTTGCATTATCATCTGCAGTGTCACCTTTTCCTGTTCTTTTTCTTGTTGTAACATCATCTGTATTGAGCGTTGTCCTCCAGATGGTGAAGAGGAAGAAGTAGGAAATGAAGAACCAGCAGCTGTTAGTTTCCTGCTCATTTCAGACAATTCAAAATCTTCAGGTTCTTCTAGACCTTAATCCACTTGTGAAATAACCAATTCTAATTCCAAGTAAAAATAGTGGGAAAAAAGAAGCAAGATAAAAAAAAAAATTCTTCAGGTTCTTGTATACCTTAATTAAATTGATTAGTTAAATAACAGTAAAAATTCAAAAAAGGAAGAAAAAACCATAAACAGAAAAAGGAAAAAATGTTAAATCTTGTAGAAGGCAGAAAAATAAAAATTAACAAACTAAAGAAGAAAAAAAAAGAAATTCTTCAGGTTCTTCAACACCTTAATCCAATTAAAAAGTCTCAGGTATAAAAAGATGTACAAAAAAGGAAGCCACCAAAAAAAAGAACAACCCCAATATGGAAAGTAAATTAAAAAAAAATACAGGGGAGGAAGAGAGAAAAAAGAAAAAAGATTACTCCCTTATAAAAAAGAAGGAAAACATTAATACTAAGACTTTTCCTTCAAAATAAAATGCAGAAGTAAAAATTAGGTTCCAAAAGCAAAAAGAAAGACAAAAGCAAGTTCCAAAAGGCCAAAGATCCAAATGACTATTACAAATAATAAATTGATAAGGAGGAGGTTTGAGGAATAACTCAGCTTAAAAAAGAGAAAAAGAGCACACTGCACCTATTTAGTTATCCAAGGCTTTTGTTAAGTTTTATAGCTCTCTTCTTTGGAGTCTTATTGTCTTTTTTCTGTATACTTCAACACCAGACTCCACTTACGGATAGAAACCCAGAAGAGCACCTGCAATAATATTCTCCCATGCCCTTCCCTCTATCTTATCAGACAGGATCAAAGTCCTTGAAAAGAAGTCAGAATTCTTTCTCAGCTTTATCTGGTCAAGAGAGAGAAAAAAGAGAAACAATATTTCTAAGCTTCTAGTTGGCAGTGTTACAAGTTCCCTCTGTTTTCACTTTCTCCTTACTTTTCCAAACAAATTATTATAAAAATTAATTAAAAAGGAAAAAGGGTTCAGAGAAAAAAAATTTAAAGGGGAATCTCTAGCCTAAAATATTATAAAGATAAAAAGGAGAAGAGACAAAGGAGAAAAAATAAGGTAGAAAAAAAAAGACCAGTCCAGCTCAAAGTAAAAATTATATATGAAGAGTCCAGAAAAAAAAAAAGAAAAAATTAATTTGACTTCCCATTTAAAATCGCTGCTTAATCACTTCTGTCTGAGATTTTACAGATTCTTTCTTTTCCTTAGGGTGTCCTTTTATATTTTAAATTAAAGAAAAAGTTCTCACCAAACTGGCACAGTTTCTCTTTCCGTTCTCTTTTGTTTTGGAACTGTCCCAACTTCGGCAGCTTTAATGGCTGCCTCTTTGCCGCTGGCAAAAAGAGCTTCTCCTGGATCTGCCAGAGATTTTGCAATATCCCTGGGATCGGCAGCATGTGCTCATTACATTCACCGTCTCTTTGGGACAGTTGAGGTCCATTTGGACCATCCAGGAGCAAAGATATTGGCAGCAATCTCAGACTTCCAAGATCGCATGCCGTATCATCGCAATACCAACTCCGCCCTCCCCACATTCAGCAAAATTGAGGAAAAAACACTGAAGGAGCTAGTTTATTCCAAATAAGTAATATCAGACCTGCATTAATTCTCCTTTCTTTCCTTTGTAGAATTATTTGTCTCAACAATCCTGGAACCTTAGGCATATATTATCTCTTAATTTTTCACCAATTCTTCTCACAATTGTTCCCATGACTTCATTGCTAAAAAGCTCGGTGTCCATGTTAGATACATGAGAAACTGGTTCATAATGTTACTTAATAGCTCCACAATGGTCTGGAAGAAATTTTCAGAAGAGGGCTATAGGATATTATCTTTGCCCTTGAAACCATCAACATTTTTATATTCCCTCTTGCAGGAGGGAATTGAAGGGTTTCTTATGAAATGTGTTGATAAGCTGAGATGCCGTCAATATAAAAAAAGCAAAAACTTGAAAGCAGAAGTACCCAAGTTCTTCCATAATTTAGATTGGTCAATCTGTATTTGCAGTCTTGTGTTCAATTCTAGATGATATATTTTAAATCGAGTGCTATCAAACTGAACTGCATCCAAAGAATAATTCTGAGAATTTCAAAACCAAATCCTTTGGCAGCATTGGACAAAATTCAAAAAGTCAGGGCATATGAATGTTTTTGAACCTTTCAGAAGGCTACAAGAAGTTGTGATGATATCATCAGCAGGGACTATTTTTGACTCTTTATTCTCATCTTCTGGTTTGTAAAACACCTCCAAAATTCAACATTGATTTTCATCACAAAATGGTAAGATTTCAGTCCATGTCAGCCCATAAAATAGGCCAGGTCCACACCATATTGCAGAATCGGTGGAACAAGCAAGCTCTAATTTTGAAAATATTATCCAAATAATCACTGAATTCTGGCAGCACAGTCTTGGGAGCTCTTAAGCAAGTTTAAGTACCAGAGCATGCCATGAAGCATGTAAGCTTCAGTTGTCTATCTGAGTCCCACAAGAAAAAGCTGAAAGACCTTGTTAGTCTGGAGAAGTGAAGATTAATAGCTATTTTAAGGTATTTAAAAAACTGTCATGAGGAAGATGAAGTAGAGCTCTTTTCTATCGCTTCAGGAAATGGAACTAGAACCAATAGACAGGAACTGCAAGAAAACATTTCGGTTAAATATTAAGATAAACCATCTAAGTATAGAAATAGCTGAGCAATAGAACAGAGTGCCTTATGGATTTTGGTGGAAAAAGATTCCACTTCTCTTGGCATATTTAAACAATAACTGGAGACTCATATGCCATGGCTTGCAATGCAGATTTTGAAATAAAAGGTGGATTGGATCAGATAAATGTTTCTCAGCCTTGGCAACTTTAGGATATGTGGACTCTCAGGATTCTCCAAATAGCATGCTGGCTGGGAAATTCTGGGTCTTGAAGCCAACAAGTCCTAAAGTTGTCAAGGTTGAGAAACATAGCACTAGATGTTATCAAGGATTCCTTCCAATTCAATGATTGAATATTTCTGTAGCTCTGAAGCGTTCTCAGGCTTTGAGTTGATTCTGCCCATGCAGATGGACCATTGGCTATCAAATCTAATGGGTATCCTATTTCTCCTGGGATTTCACTGAACAACAGTAAGATTCTTATTGCATTGTAGTTTGTTCATTGTCTCCTCTGAAGTTGCCACTCAGTCCGATAATACCTTAGGTGTTGATCCATTTGATTTTTTTGGAGAGATGCCTAAGAGATTTTGTGGTATAGAACTGGAAGTTGTTTGATAATTTATATTTCACTGAACATGAAGTCAGTGTAGTATGATTAACTAAGATATTTTAGCAAATTGCTTATGTCACCTGAAACTTTTTCCTCAGTGCTTTGAGATTCTATGGATTCAGGAATCAGTATTCTAGGAACCTACTTCCTCACAAACATTTCACTGGCTGAAGACGTGGTGGTTCAACCAGATTCCCATCAGTATAGTTTTTGATATATAGAATGTGAGGAGCAACAGTGGTATTGAAAATGGACCCTAAGTGTGCCCATGCAGGGATGTGAATGGGGAAATGTAGGACAGTATAATTGGATAAAAGTATATAAAGCAAGTTTTTTCACCTAATGGTTTCAATGGGCTTTTATCTTTTCACTGGAGTGGAATACACACATAGTTTAAAGTTCTAAAGTGCAGCAGACTTAGCGAGAAATGTGTGGTCTTTCTTTAATTCAGGAATTTCTGTCTATATGCACAATAAAACATGATTGCCAAAAGGGGAATGTTCATTTTTTTGCATGCAAAGGCAGTTCACCTGAACAGAAATGATGAGAATTAACAACAGGAGATCCATCTCACTATCCCATTCTCCTTCTGAACTTGCCTGAAGCATCTGGCTGTCCAGCACCAGTAGAGAAAGTATTGGGAAAGATGGATCATTAATCTGACAGCAGGGCCATTATCTTGTTCTGTTTTTCATTTGCTACAAAACAAAATAGCTTTGTAGGAACAAAATCATTTCCTAGAACTCTTCTTTTTTCTCTTCCACATAAACATATACTTTATGAACATCTGCACAGGCAAAGAGTACCCATAAGTAATAATAGGATTCACTTGTGTTTTGTACACCATTCAATATTATCTGCTTTTAGTAAGAAAATAAGGATCCTAATATTAAAAAAAAATCTTCAGTTTAGTATCAGTTTGGAAATTAATTGTTTTTGCCTGGATATAGCTTTACTCTGATTATCAGAGTAAGAAGGTGATGAAAATGTCATGCAGGATGAGCTTGATTGTTTCCAACCTTTGGGCAAAACTAAGAAGATGTAGTGCCTTGTTCCACTTTCATCATTTGGAACCAGATGATCATTCTACAATAAGCAATTTCTCCAGATGTATCAGATTACAAATCTCATTACTAGCTAACAGGATCAAGATCTAAATTGTTGGATAATCAAAGAGCATCAGGATACCTGGTTAAATAATTTATCTAATTACAGAACACTTCAGGACACTCAACTCCTCCATTTATCAAATTGTTGGATCTTTTGATTTCCTGTTTTTGGTTCCAGTCAAATGCTCGGTAAACCTTCCATGATTTCCCCAAATGAAGTTTTTGGCATCCTAGATATCCAGTCTGCCATAGTTCCCTCCCATTTGTGTGTCTCTCCTCTCTTACTCACACACTCATTCTGATATTACCAATGTGCATATGCCATGTATAAACATTACAGGAAAGCAAGCTTCAATAATCATGCGCATCACTGAATTAAGCCTCTTTTTCAGTTTTAAATAGCAATGGTATAGCAAAGAAATTTGCTTGTGATTTCCTGGATCTGGGGAACCACAGTGGAAATTAGTTTTTGAATGCTGGTTCTGACTAAGTTCTCCTGTTCAAATTATTCCCTCCCTTGACCTAATCTGTCTTGACTAATTATGAAATTAAATGTTTACTCTGTGGGGGAATATATAAAATGTATTAATTCATTTATGTATTAATTCAACATATGTAACTCAAACCAGTGACTCTGGGCAGTCAAATAGCAGTCAAGAGAAATTATAAAAGTCACTGTCAGCATAACTAGAAATGGGACCCTTCACACATGAAGGACTGCAGGCTCAGGTACATAGCCAGGTTTTCAAAGTCTTCTGAAAGGCCAGCAGGGGCCTAATTTCAGGATGGAGGGTGTTCCAGAGGGGCAGGGGTTATTGCAGAAAAGGCAAGCTTCCAGGTCCTTCCAGCCAACATTCTGACGTTGTCTAGTTCAGGGCTGTCAAATTCCAGGCCCGTGAGTCAAATGCATCACGTGCTGGCCATGCCCATGCCTCGTTTAACGAAGGGAAAATAGTCCCAATACATCACATGATGCTGCCTTGATGATGTGAATTTGATACCTTTGGTCTAGTTGCACCCAAACAAACTTCATAAACATAGGAATTTCTCTAATGTAGACACTGAGGTGCAGGACTAAATGCAGTCCCCCCCCCCCAAGTATAAGCATACTCACAAATCTCACAGGATATGAGTCTGAAGGGCAGTTGAAAGAAATTTAGGAAATATTTTGCTACGACAAACATGCATGTATTTATTTAGCAAATTCACATAGCTGTCCATCTCATAAAAAGTAACTAAAAAATTACAAGCAGAAAAGCTGTTAAAGCCACATCATAATATAATCCCCACATCAGATATAAATAACAACAAAACAAAAACAGAAACAGAAACAAAGGGATAACTCTTAATATCCCCAACCCTCCTCAATAGCCCATAACAGATATCAGCACTTAAGAGATAAAGAGATGGCTAGGTCTATTCAGAAGCAAATATCTTCACTCAAGATTCTTCAGGGCAAAGCCATTAAGCCATGATAGGAATTGCCCAAAGCCCCTTCATTACATCACTCAGCAAGATTCAACCAAGCTTGGGACTCAAAAGACAACCTACAAAGTTACCCCTGCATGGCCCCGTGGGAGTCTGACAACCAATCAGGATACATTTCTTGCCATAGGAACAGGAAGCAAGTTCAAAGCCCAACATAGATTATAAATCTCTCTCCCTCTCTCACCTGTGTGCTCTTTTTGCCCAAGACCTCAAATTTTGTGATCCTGCTGTCCACCATCTTTCCAAGGAATCTCCATGTTTCCAGTGTCTTTCTCCCTACTTGGAACTGAACCCAGATAGACATTTCTTCCAACAATTCATTGAGTAAATAGAGCGAATTCTTTTCTATTTATTTTTAACATAATCTCAAGAAAGCCATTTTAATAGTTTTCAGTGACTCAGCACATCTTTTTCTTGACACCAGATTCACAATCTTAGGCTAATTGTCTTGGTGTTCAGCCTTGTTTTCTTGTTCCTATATATATCCTTGTTTTTTTCCAGATGTTTCACTAATCTTTAAATACCATGATAATAAAGGAGGTCCAGGCAGATATGAATATGTACTGTATCTGCTATAATGGCAGTTCTTAAAATAGTTGGTACAGATGTTGTTAGCTTTAGCTTTGTGCTAAATTTCAAAGGCATAATCATACTGAAAACTTTTTGTTTTTTCATTTAATAAGGAAAGCTCAGATTCATCTAACAATTCAGAAAATTTAATTCCAGTAACCTGCCTCCTCCAGAAAGTTGTCCTATGTATAAAATAATGAATCAAAATTGCATGAAATAAAATGTTTTTAGATGCAATTCCATAACACAGAACCTGAGTACTAAAATATGCAGCTTCTGTCTTTTTAGACCAGAAGTAAATTTTTAGTCCACTGGCAAAGCAAAGAAAACTAATCTACAGTTATCAGAAGCATTCCACATAATTAAATTCTCAGCACATCTGCAAGTAGCAGCTGCAATAGTACTTCAGCAACATGCTGCTCCAAGTTTGGGATTTGCTGTTTTTTCAAATAGGCCACCTATTGAAAAAAAATCTCACATAGAACAACATTCCCCAAGGAAAAAAATGGTTATTATATTTTTATATTGATATGCAAATCTTCATGGCTTTTAAGAACATATACAGCTCATAAACCAGAAATTCTTCTGCTCATGAAAAATTCAGCAATGCTTTAAAAGGCAGTTTAATCCAAGGATAGGAATGAGAAGTAGAATATAAGGTTCAAGAGATCTATTTACATTAGCTGGCTCGATGCAAATAAAAAATGTTATTATATATTATCTATGCACAGCTTCTCTCTGTATTAATTTAATATGAAACAATAATATAGAGTTCTGGCTTATAAGATAAAATTATCAAAACAATTGCTTTAGATCTATAATTCTTATCAGCTTCAGCCAATATTTCCAATGATCAGCAGACATAAGATCTTGTCGTCTGTAATCTGTGGAGAACTTATGCATTCTACGATATATGCCCCCCCCCCAAAAAAAAAAGTATGTCCCTTTCAAGTAGAAAAGGGGAAGGGGTGAATTAAATGAGATTTTTAATATATGATTCCACACTCATTTGAGGGAGAACCATCAAAATGGGGAAATTATTGGGGAAAGCATTCTCAAAATGCAAGATTAATGGTTAGGGCCATGTCTTCCAGTTAGAATACATTGTCCCAACTATTAATCTTTCATTTTGAGAATACCTCCCCCTGAAGTTCCCTGATCTCTCAGTTGTGTAGAGGAAATGACAAAAAAAGTGAGAGATCTGAAGAACAGTAGCTATCATCCAGTAGTAGTAAATTATATGGCTGTCTTTTTAATCTCCCTTGGCTATTGTAGGTTATTGGGTATAGTTGTTTGTCTTACAAGCTTGTAGCTTTCATATGCTCCATAAGTTCTTGAGGGTAACTTGACCATTTACAAACCAACTATATGGTTCCTCTTTATCTGGTATGGCTTAACCATCAAGGAAATGACACAGAACCCCCAGCTGATGATTGGATTTTATTCTATTTCATTTTTTGTTTCAAGAGAAAATGCATGTTTGAAAGGCCAAACTATTCCCCTTTCAATAAACTTAAGGTTCCTGTTATAGTTTACATCGTTTTTTAAATGATTAAACAAACAGCTCTTGTCACTTGAGGTAGGAGGAAGATCAACTGCCCCTTTTATTATTTGCACTTCTGTGGCAGGCCTTTTGTCATACACTGGCCTGATTCCTTGTAGATGAAGTTTCAATTCCTTCAAAGCTATATGTAAAAAAGATGGCTGGTAGGTTTGCTTCTTTGGATTGTAACTTAAGAAAGTAATGTGGAAGTTGGTATCAACTAGTCTAGTTGAACATTTTGCCTAATAATAGGCCCAACCTTAAGCATATTTTAAAGCAGGAGTCTCCAACCTTGGCCACTTTAAGACTTGTGGACTTTAACTCTCAGAATTCCTCAACCTTTGCCCGTGGCTTTAAAAAGCTTTTTATTCCTGAAGCAGTCCTAGCCAAACAGGAATTATAGGGGGTGAATTTGTAGAGCAAACACTTATAGTTAAAGGACTGAGTTGTAGTCTTATTCCTGAAGCTAACTGCTTTTACAGATCAGACACTGAGCCATTTTTACAAAGGGGAGAGTCTGGTTTATAAGGCAAATTTAAATCTGTTCTCTAAGATTGCAGTATAAATGCCCCCACATATTTTATCAATGTCTATGGTTAATGAATATTTAATGACATTAATATATTTAAGTCTTATCTGTAAAAATGTACTAAGAAGTGACACATTTTCAAGTTATTTGAGCCAGATAGATGGAAAGAACTAGCTATGCTTGGCTGATTTTGAAAAGTTAAGCAAAATCATATGTAGTTTGTACTTAAGATAAGAGAAGACCAGAAAATCTCAAAGTTACAGGCAAAATAGAATAGAATAGAATACTTTATTGGCAAAGTGTGATTGGACACACAAGGAATTTGTCTTTGTGTAAATACAATAATACTTAAAAGAAAAGATACATTAGTCAAGAGTTGAGAATCATAAAGTATGACATTTAATGATAGTCATAGGGTACAATCAGCAATCAAATCATACTAGGAAACAGTCAATATAAACTGTAATGATACAAGTGACAAAGTTACAGTCATACCGACACAAGTGGGAGGGGATGGGTGATAAGGAGTGATGACAAGATTAACAGTAATAGTAGTGCAGACTTTGCAATAGCTGAACAGAGTTGAGGGAATTATTTGTTTAGGAGAGTGATAGCTTTCGGGGGAAAAAAACTGTTCTTGTGTCTAGTTGTTCTGGTATGCAATGCTCTATAGCATCATTTTGAGGGAAGGAGTTGAAACAGTTTATGTCCAGGATGTGAGTGGTCTGTAAATATTTTCACAGCCCTCTTTTTGAAAGCAGGTTGGTAATAATTGTTTTTTTCTGCAGTCCTAGTTATCCTCTGAAATCTGTGTCTGTCCTGTTGGGTTGTAGAACCAACCAGACAGTTACAGAGGTGCAGATGATAGACTCAGTGATTCCTCTATAGAACTGTATCAGCAGCTCCTCAGGCAGTTTGAGCTTTCTGAGTTTGTGCAGAAAGAACATTCTTTGTTGTGCTTTTTTGATGATGTTTTTGATGTTAGGTGTACAAAATCATCTTGGAAGAAAGCAATGTGAGATTACTTAGTTTTGCCAAGAAAACTACATGGCAAGTCTACAAAGTCAGTAGGAATCCAACTTGACTTGAATGAGACTTTACTTTTAAAGCCATTTACTTTTCAATGTCCAAAGGTTTTATGTAGGCAAAATTTCAGTCAGACTATGCTTTATCAAATGTCAGGACCAGAATGTTGCAGTATTTCTATTAAAACCCATAGAAATGATAGGTAAAGATAAACAGTCTTTGGAGAAATGAGATTCTTAAAGTCAAACTAAAACTATGCAGAAAAAAAAATTCTTAGCTTAGGCTTTAACTAGCAATATTGTTCATTTGTGCTGTATTAAAACAGTCTAGTTGATTTTCAGAAACCATTAGTTTATGGACAGCTGGATATTTATAGCAATTTATAAACACAATAAAAAGTTGTACATGGATTTTTTTAAAAAAAATAGATGAGTTAAAATCTGCAGAATGAAATGTCAACTTTTGCAGTGATGGAGGCTTCCCATCTTCAGACTGTACTCTTTTCAAATAAAAAAAGTCAAAAGGTTTCCTCATCTAGCTAAATACTGATTCCCAATTTCAGCAAATATCATGTGCATGCTTGTAGAGTTGTAATTGCAGGAATGTTCCAATCTCAGATGGCAAACCTCAGATAAAGAATCTTTCCAAGCAAATACAACTCAGGCAAAGTCACTAATCTATGGATAAAGGAGGATTAGAGAGGGGAAGTAGACATATGTTAGACTTTAACTAGAGATAATTAATTGTATGGATTACTGTACTAAACAGTAATGAAAGCAGTAACCAATGATGGAGGATAACTAAAAATGTATATAAATGCAAAGACTATACTCCAATAAAGATCATCATCATAATTCAGTTGTTCATGATCAAACAACTCGACTGCCTCGTCATTACAACACATGCTTCTATAGATGAATGTGAATAGTAACATAGCTTTCAGATGCTGATTTAAATGTTGGTTTTGATGACTCTCTCTCCCATCATGAGTCATCACAATTCCATCTTGCTTTGCTTTGATTGTCACTCAGTGTTTCAAATTGTCTTCCTCTGCTTCCTTGTTTGAATCCACAATTGAGTAGTGATTTCAAGCAAACTTCATTTTCTGCACTCCACAATCATGTGGAGTGTATGTGCACATGCTTGTGCCTTCCATGTGTATATGTATATGTTGGTGGCTGCATTTCATTCATACACTTGCCAAAGAATAGCAATATACTGTAGAGCAGAGCAAATCAAATGCCTGGAATCATAGGATAGCTAGCTAGTAGTTTGAATAGAATAGAATAACAGAGTTGGAAGGGACCTTGGAGGTCTTCTAATCCAACCCTCTGCCTAGGCAGGAAACCCTACATCACTTCAGACAAATGGTTTTCCAACATCTTTTAAAAAAACTTCCAGTGTTGGAGCATTCATAACCTCTGGAGGCAAGTTGTTCCACTGATTAATTGTTCTAGCTGTGAAGAGATTTCTCCTTAGTTCTAAGTTGCTTCTCTCCTTGATTAGTTTCCACCCATTGCTTCTTGTCCTACCCTCAGGTGTTTTGGAGAATAGCTTGGCTCCCTTTTCTTTGTGGCAGTACATGAGATATTGGAACACTTCCATCATGTCTCCCCTAATCCTTCTTTTTATTAGAGTAGACATATTGTCAGGCGGAGCTCCATTCAAAATCCAGGAAAGAAATACTTAGACTCTTTAGTTTAGAGAAAAGATATCTTTTACTGAAAGTGAAGTGGTAGCAACCAAAGAATTCTGAATCTGAGAAATTAGGCGTGCAATTCACATATACAAAGTGATGGAAATGTTCCCACCCCCAATAGTTCAGATGACACTTCCAATTAGAAGTTGTGAATATGATCATGTGGGCATCTTCAGGTGATGATGAGGCCTCTGTCTGTTGACCTGGGCATATTTTGATAACGGGTTGCAGTTGCACAGAGAAAAGAAAGCTAAGCGAGAAATAGAAACCTAACTCTATGTATGCTTCCCCCCCCATTTACACAACAGAAGAATGTAACACGTCCAGCTCACTTCCCAGACCTATCCCTTCCTCCCCTCCCCCCCCCATTTCTTATAACAGCCAAAAGATGCAAAGCAATAGTAGAAGATCTTGAAGGCTGACATTCGACCCTCCCAGAAAAAGGAAAACCATCAGTCCTAGAGGAGAGAGAGGAGGAAATATAAAGACAATTATTAATCATTAAACAATTACAAAACAATACACTCCTAAGGCTTATCAGGATACTTGGAATGAAATGCTTTGATCAACTTAGGGGCTTTAACATCGGTTTCGTCAACCCATTCGGCTTGTGAAGAAGGGAAATGTTTCCAGGCTACAAAATACTGGAGTCGACCCCTCCATTTGCGAGAGTCCAGAATTTCTTTAACTTCAAAATGTTGTTAACCGTCAATCAGTATTGGTATGGGAGGGTCAGCCTGGATGGGTCTTAGATCAGAAGTATGTTCAGGTTTTAGCAAACTAACATGGAAAACCAGATGAATTCCTCAAAGAGTTTTGGGTAAGTTCAGCTGGACTGTTGCAGGATTTATAATCTGTTCAATCGTGAAAGGACCAACATACTTAGGACCAAGCTTCTTTGACTTTTGAGTGGTCTACAGGTATCTGGTGGACGGGAAAACCTTGTCGCCCACTTTATATTCTTTCTGTGGGGATCTTTTCTTGTCTGCAAATTTCTTATGAGCTTGATGGGCCTCATCTAATGCTTTGCGTGTCACTGGCCAGTTAAGTTGGAGTTGAGTTATCCATTCATCCAACGAATGGATGTTAGGTTTTTCATGAGGAAGTTCAGGTATGGGAATGAAATCTTGTCCCGAAGCCACTTTAAATGGAGTAAATCCAGTACTACTGTGTACGGAGTTGTTATATGCCACTTCGGCAAATGGTAATAATTCGGACCAGTTATCTTGTTGATAATTTATGTAACATCTAAGATATTGTTCTAACACTGCGTTAGTCCTCTCACAGGCCCCATTAGTTTGGGGGTGGTGGGCGGAGCTTAACCCCTGGGCAGAGCCTATTAACTTCAGGAACTCTTTCCAAAAATTTGAGGTAAACTGGACCCCTCTGTCAGAGATTATACGTTCCGGAACGCCATGTAACCTATAGATATGTGAAATAAACAGTTTAGCCAGCGTCTTAGCAGAGGGAATCTTGGAACAAGGTATGCAATGTACTTGTTTGGAAAACAAATCAGTCACTACCCAGATGACCGTGTTTCCACCACTTTCGGGTAATTCTACTATAAAGTCCATAGAGATTTCCTTCCAGGGAGCCGTTGGTCTAGCTACATTATGTAACAATCCTACTGGCTTACCAGGAGGTCTCTTTGCCGAAGCACAAATTGGACAGCTAGCTACATAAGCTTCAATGTCCTTCTTTAAAGTAGGCCACCAGAATTGCCGCTTAACCAGATGTAAGGTCTTCACAAATCCGAAATGGCCAGCTGCTTTAGAATCATGAGTCTGTTGTAGTATTTGGCCCCTCAGCACCTGTGGCACATACAACTTGGCCCCCACCCAAACCAAACCATCTCTAACTGTATAGTCACTTGAATGAGCCAGGAACCATTCGCCCAGTTTTAAAGCTTCTTTTAATTGTTCGGTTAGGTTATTCGATAAAACCACTTCTTGGTTCTTCTTTTGGGCTCTGGAGATCACTGGGGCGGCTAGATGTTTGGCTGAGACAATTGGGGTTATCACCTCCAGGTGCATACTATTATATTGGGGTAGTCTAGAGAGAGCATCCGCCATGAAGTTCTTCCCTCCTGGAATGTACTTCAATGAGAAATTGAATCGCTTGAAGTACTGGGCCCAGTGAACTTGTTTAGGGGACAATTCCCGGGGCATTTTTAAGGCTTCCAAATTCTTATGATCAGTCCATACCTCAAATGGGTGTTTTGCTCCTTCCAGGAAATGTCTCCAGGTCAGTAAGGCCCAACGAACTGCAAAAGCTTCTTTCTCCCAGACGGCCCATCTCCTCTCGGTTTCAGACAGCTTACGGGAGGTATACGCACAAGGCTGTAAGGTCCCTTTCTCGTTGATTTGAAGTAACACCACTCCAACAGCCACATCACTTGCATCGGCTTGAATCACGAAAGGAGTGTCCATATCCGGGTGCTTCAGCACTGGTTCTGCAGCAAACAGTCGTTTTAGCTTTTCAAAAGCTGCTTGGCACTCCATGGACCACTCCAGCGGCTTTCCAGTCCTTGGCTTCACCTCCCCTTTTATTTTTAAGAGATTTGTAATGGGCATTGATATCTTAGCAAACATCGGGATGAATTGCCGGTAAAAATTTGCAAATCCCAAAAAGCTTTGAAGTTTTTTTCTGGTGCGTGGTGGAGCCCATTCCAGAACGGCACGCACCTTCTCTGGATCCATCTCTATGCCTTTGGATGAAATGCGATATCCCAAATAGTCAATTTTGTCTTGGTGGAATTCACACTTTGACAATTTAGCATACAACTTAGCGGCACACAGTTTTTGTAGAACCGACCGCACTAACTTAACATGTTCATCCAGAGTTTCCGTGTAGATAAGGATATCATCAAGATAACCCAGAACCTCCCTGTATAAATGTTCATGTAACACTTGATTGATCATTTGCATGAATACAGCTGGGTCCCTTGTAAACCAAAAGGAAGAACGTTGAATTGGAAGCAACCCATCGGGAAGTTAAAAGCGGTCTTCCACTCATCCCCTTTCTTAATTCAAATTTGGTAGTATGCTTCTCTCAAATCCAACTTTGTGAAAATCTTTCCCTTCGCTAAATGGGCCAACATGTCCTTCATCAAAGGAAGGGGATACACGTTTTCCACAGAAATAGCGTTCAAATTTCTGTAATCCACCACCAAGCATTTGGAACCATCTTTCTTTTCACGGAACAACACTGGGGCCGCTACCCGGGGTCTAGCAGGTTGAATGAAACCACGTTCCAGATTTTTATCTATAAACAATCTTAGCTCTTCCAATTCCCGTGGGGTCATTGAGTACAACTTTGGTTTTGGGAGCTTCACCCCAGGCAAAATCTCAACAGCACAGTATGTTGGCCGGTGAGGTGGAAGTTCATCAGAGGCCTTCTCACTGAACACTTCTTTTAAATCCTAATACTCTTTGGGAATTTTCTCCTCCCCTTTCATGGGCTCAGTACCTGTGGAAGCTATTTCAATTAGGTCCTCAGGCTTCAGCTGGGATCTGGCCCCTCCTCTCGGTCTCTGCTTTGTGCGTATGTGCAACAACCCCTTTCTCCAGTTAACCTGGGGGTTCCATTCCCGGAGCCAGGGCAGTCCCAGTATTAATGGTTGCTCCATCCCAGGAACCACAATAAAACACAGGGTCTCATCATGCTCTCCCATGACCATTTCTAAAGGTTCCGTGACAAAACATGCGGGGCAACCTCCAGCCACTAATCCATCTAGTTGGCAAAAGGAAATGGGCATCTTCAAAGGTTTTAACTTTAGGCCCATTTTCTTCACTACTTCCGTGTTGATTATACACTTTGTGCACCCAGAATCTAACAGGGCTAGCATTTCCCCTTCGACCCCTGAATTGGGTACCCTCAACTTCACCGGAATGGTCATAGGGTCCACACTTGGACTTACCAGGAAGTCATCTTCTGAGTCGAAATCCTCCTCCTCAGGGGTCACTGGGGTTTTGGATTCCTCTCCTGCGGGAGGGGCGACCTCTGCCGTCTCTTTCGACTTTAGTGCTGTTTCGCGAGGCTTCGCTGGGGATTTTTCTTTCCTTCCTTTGGTGCCCCCTTTGGCTCCAGCTTGATTCTGCAGTTCACAGCCTGGTGACCTTCTTTCCCACAGTGAAAGCAGGACGAGGGGTTGGGTCTTGTCACCAATCCTCCCCTTTGAGATTTAGGAGCCTCTTGAGGATGTGGGGGGGAAAACTTGCTCCACCCATAATCTCCCCGCCGTTTGCTTTGGGTTAAATCAATCTCCACTTCTTCTGCCAGCAAGTACCACATCTGCAAGTCATTGGGGTCTCTTCTAGCAATGCATCTCTGGTACACATCTTCATTTAAACCATCTTTAAACAGTTCTATCAGGGCTTCTTGGGGCCAGCCTTGGAAATGGCCGGTTAACTGTCTAAATTCTTGGGTATAATCAGCCACAGACTTCTGCCCCTGTTTTATGGTTTTCATCCTAATTCGGGCCTTGCGCTCTGCCAGTGGGTCCTCAAACCTAGCCCTCAGTGCAGCCATGAACAGGTTATCGTTCAGCAACTGAGGAGCATTATCATTATGCAAGGTCACCATCCACTCTGCTGCTATTCCCTCCAGAGCCCTGGTGACACACCTCACTTTGGCTGCTTCTGAGGGAAAATCCTCCCCATATTCTTCCATCTGGCTCCAAACCTGAGCTAGGAAAAATCCCAAGGTTTTGGGATCCCCCTCGTATTTTACTTCTAATGGAGGCAGCCTAGGAGGTCTACTCCTTCTAGGAATCACACCTCCCGCTGAAAGCCCCAGGGCTGCTGCTGGATCGGGTTGATTTATGGGAGAGGGAGCTGTTCTGCTTCTTCCAGCTGGGGCTACTTCCCCTCCCCCTTCATACCTTTGTGCAACTTGGGGTTGTTCAAAGGCTTCATTCAGGAGTCTCCTGGCTTGATCCAGTAAGAGTTCCCTCTTTTCCTTCTCTTGCCAAGGCTCCTCTTTTCCATGCCGGTGGGTAGTTGTGACCCCGGGGGGGGGGTTCCTTCTCCGGATCTTTCCAACCAACCCCCACCGACCATCTGGGCTTCACAGCTGGATCCTCTTCCAGATTGAGCTCAGCTAGCGATTGGGCTTCCTGCACCAGCACAGAATCTTGCCCTCCAATGGCTCCTGAATCCTCTTGGTCACTATTTGAAGATGACATAATGTCCAGGCCCCCTCAGAAGAAAATTGGGTATTCTCTCCGGGTGTGCTGGTGGGAAGATTCAGAATAATGTGAGGCGGAGCTCCATTCAAAATCCAGGAAAGAAATACTTAGACTCTTTAGTTCAGAGAAAAGATATCTTTTACTGAAAGTGAAGTGGTAGCAACCAAAGAATTCTGAATCTGAGAAATTAGGCGCGCAATTCGCATATACAAAGTGATGGAAATGTTCCCACCCCCAATAGTTCAGATGACACTTCCAATTAGAAGTTGTGAATATGATCATGTGGGCATCTTCAGGTGATGATGAGGCCTCTGTCCGTTGACCTTGGCATATTTTGATAACGGGTTGCAGTTGCCCAGAGAAAAGAAAGCTAAGCGAGAAATAGAAACCTAACTCTATGTATGCTTCCCCCCCATTTACACAACAGAAGAATGTAACAACTCCAGCTCACTTCCCAGACCTATCCCTTCCTCCCCTTCTCCCCCCCATTTCTTATGACAGCCGAAAGATGCAAAGCAATAGTAGAAGATCTTGAAGGCTGACACATATCCAGTTCCTCATATATCTTCATATATTTTAGCCTCCAGTCCACTAATCATCATTATTGCTCTTCTGTGCACTCTTTCTAGAGTCTCAACATCTTTTCTACACCATGGCAACCAAAACTGAATACAGAATTCCAAGTGTGGGTTTACCAAGGCATTGTAAAGTGGTATTAACACATCACATGATCTTGATTATATCTCTCTGTTTATGTAGCCTGGAACCATGTTGGCTTTCTTTGCAGCTGCTGGCTCATATTTAAATGGTTGTCCACTAGGAATCCGAGATCCCTCTCACAGTTACTACTATTGAGCAAGGTACCACATGTACGGTACCTGTGATTTTTCTTGCCTAAATGTGGAATCTTACTTGTTTTCAACATTGAATTTCATTTTGTTAGATAGCGCCCAATGTTTAAGTCTGTCAAGATCTTCCTGTATCTTAAGCCTATCTTCTGGAGTGTTGGCTATTGCTGCCAGCTATGAATCCATCTGATGGTGATGCTGTCTAACCCACATTTTTCTACTTTATCTAGTAGTAGGTTATGGGCTACTTTATCAAATGTCTTATTGAAGTAAATTTTATCAACAACATTCCTCTGGTTAACTAATTTTGTCACTTTGTCAAAGAATGCAATAAGATTAGTCTGGCATGATCTGTTTTTAACAAACCCATGTTGGTTTTTGGTTATTACTTTGTTTGCTTCTAGGTGTTTGTTGATTTGTTGCTTGATTATCTTTTCCAGAATCTTCCCTGATTCTGAGCTTTTTAAAAATTCTCTTTGATAATCTGCCACAAACTATATTACAATTTGGAATTCTTGCTACATTGGAAGGTGGGAAGAGAGATGGGAAATTATATATTTTGGTTGTGATAGATATAGCAGTGCTAAATGACAGCAACATGAAGAAGAATGAATATGTGAAATTAGAAAAGTACCAGGGTTTGAAGGAGGAACTAGAGAAAATGTGGAAAGCAAAGATCAAAATGCTCACAGTAGTAGTAGGAACACTTGGGGCTGTGACTCTGAAACTTGGAGGGTTGTTTCAACCGATCCCAGGAACAACATCAAAGTTCTCTATCAGAAAAGTGCAATGCTTGTAATAACAAAGATACTGCACAGAACCTCAAGAGTTCTTAAGGGTTCAACTCCAGGGCCTCTAGTAAAAGATCTGAGTTTGACACATACCACCTATAATGATGAGAAGGGAATTTAAACACATGCACAACCCCCCCCCCTCAACACACCCATTATTTCTACAAACTAAGGTGTTTACCATTACAGTGTTATTTAAATAAACCACTTGTACTTATGGCCAGTTATACAATGACCTTGGCTTAGCAAAATATTTCTTACTTCTGAACTTTTTTGTAGTTCAACAGTATCCTATCCTTATTTAATCAGTATTTTGTTTAGCTATCTTCTTTAGTAAATAGTTTCATTTTAGCCTAATGAGGAAAACTGAACCTTGGTCATACTATTCCTTTCTGATTCTCAGTCTGTCCTTTTCAAGGCAACTTGAATCTTTTTTTCCCAGACGGTCTGTTCTTCAGATATCTCTTTCTAATCCTGCCTGCTCCTATTGAGTCTTCAGTTATGGATTCCCCCTTCCACCAGGGATCATCTATCCAATTGTAGTTGGTTTCTTCCAGTAGTTATCGTCCATGCTCCTTGGTTCAGGCAACATCTCTAGTCCACATATCACAAACATATTGCTCACCTTTGTCCACAAAATCTGACTCTCATATTTTTAGCAAAATGTGGATGTGTCTGCTCAAAGGTGCATTAACCTGAGATTGTGTCTTGCAATGTACATGATTCTTTGTATAAAATTGGCAAACAGATACCAATTCTAATCTTGGAACCAATTACTACCAATGTCCACATGCTGGCACTTCATTCACTAGCCAAAGAAAAGGAAGTCCATCTGTTACAATTCCTTTAGTGGAAAAAGCCATACTTTACTCCCCTCTGATCCCTGGAGAGGATTATAAGGATAACTAGACAGTTTATTGACTGAGATACAGAATAGTTCAAAATGCAGTCATTTAATATATTGAAAAAAAATAAGAATGCTGAATTTTTGTGCAATAATAGAAAACTATATTTGAAGGAGTCTGATCACAGATATTTGTGGCTACAAGGAGTATTATACTACCTGCATCTGATACAAAATAATATATTAAATATGTTCCTGTCCATGTAGTAACAATTATTTTGATAAAAAATAATATATCTGCACAATTCAATTACCTATTTAATTTCTGAATATATTTACAAAAATTGTCTGTGGGAAATGCTAAAAAAGTAGAGATTTATTTAATTTATGCCTTCTTTTTTGCTGTTGCATAACAGTTAAATCAAAAGACAGATGGATGAAAACATTTACCATGAATCTCATGGAAGCTAATGATCATACAGTGTGGTGGACATCATATTTTAACTATCACATGAAGCTATATGTATACATATCAGTGATATCAGTTAGCATTTTTATAAACGATGAGTGAAAGGCTGGGTCAACAAACAAACAAACAAAAAAGATGAGACTGTAAAAATATGCAGTATTTTTATAGCAAGAACAATGGCTAAAACAGAATAAGATTTGCATTTGCAATGGCTAAAACAGAATAAGATGTGCCAAAAAATGAGAGGAGTACTAAGCACACCATCTTCAGGTTGTGAATCAAAGATACAACACAAACTAAATAAATACATTACAAATGTATTCATTGCAGCTGGTGATGAAGTTAGAACTTTGGGAGTTGAATAAAAACTTTTAATAATAACCTTGAGAATTTAGAGTACTTGAAATAAACAGCAAAAAACTAACTAAGATTTTGATCTTAGAAAATTATAAACAGATAAGAAAGTTGAAATAAAATTGTGATATTGAAACTTTTACAATAAGACTTTGGAATTAATTATAAATTTATGGAAAAGGAGTTCTATTTTGGTTTTTACAAGATAAAACAAAGATAAGCAATTTCATGATTTCAAAAACTGGACACCAGAAAGATTTACAAGCCTGAAAAATATTGCAAAATGTTATAACAATTAAAATAGTAAAGAAGACTTTTGAAAAATGGAGTCAGAAATATGTAGCCACAATATCAACAATGTGTGATAGAAAATAATAGGGTGAATTTCCAGGAAGAGGAGATGCATTCCAGAGGAGTAAGAGGCAAGTAGGTCCAGTTATTTCGTGTGAGAGAAAGAGGGTGAAGCCAGCCCCTCCCCAATAGTTCCCAGAGTGTATGCTTGATTGGATAGCAATAGCACTTAGACCAGGGGTCTTCAAACTTGACAGCTTTAAGCAGTGGTGGGATTCAAAAAGTTTTACTACTGGTTCTGTGGGCATGGCTTGATAGGTGTGGCGTGGCATGGCTTGGTGGGTGTGGCAGGGGAAGGATAGTATAAAATCTCCATTCCCACCCCACTCCAGGAGAAGGATGCTGCAAAATCTCCATTCCTTCTCCACTCCTGGGGGAAGGTTACTGCAAAATCCCATTCCCTCTCCACCCCACTAACCTACTTTCCAGCTCTGTTCTCCTACACAGGGCAGCAAAAGAAGGCTCAACCGATCAGCTGGGACTTGGGAGGCAGAGAATAAATGGGGCAGGGCCAGTCAGAGATGGTATTTGCCAGTTCTCTGAACTACTCAAAATTTCTGCTACTGGTTCTCCAGAACTAGTCAGAACCTGCTGAATACTACTTCTAGCTTTAAGACTTTTGGACTTCAACTCCCAGAATTACTCCTCCAATCATGTTAGCTCAGGAATTTTGAGAGTTGAAGTCCACAAGTCTTAAAGATGTCAAGTTTGAAGGCCCTTGACTTAGACTTATATACCACTTCACAGTGCTTTACAGCCCTCTCTAAGCGGTTTACTGAGTCAGCATAATAGAAAGCTTCAGTTTGGCAGGATTCTATCTATAGCTGTGGAACAATAAAGAACTTCACTTGGAAGAATCACCACATGTCTTTCTTGGTTCTTGAGCCTAACCCAGTGTCAGTAATGATGTCCTCTTTTATATCCAAAAGATGGTTTTGAAGAAATGAGTTGTAGAACAAATGTCATCTAACAAGATAGAGATTTATTACTGACAAGCTAAGAGAATGACTTATAAAAGAAAATGGCACTGGTTTTACAAAAGATGTAGAACTTTATGCAATAGAACAATAAAAAAGTGAGAAATAAATTCTGTGACATATATGAATGAATTAAAAATTAAGACTGTTAGAAATGAAAAAGAAGGAATATAAAATTGGTTTATTTGATCAAGGTTGAGCAAATAAGATTGCTTATGTTGATCATTCTGGCAACCCTTAATGGAGTTTTTGCTGACAGTAGAGTCAGCAGAAAAGATGACTGCTTTTTGTTTTTGTTTTTCATAGATAAGAGATGGAATATGGATGAAGAGATAAATGATGGTAATCTAAGAGTGGATGAAAAGTCACTAACTTCAGGATGAAAGTTGGAAGTTACTTTATATATTTATTTTTCTTTCTTTATATTCTTATTTTTACTGTACTTTTTATTCCTTCTTTCTATTTTCTTTTTTTTAACTTTAGTTTGTATTAGATTTTTACTATTGTAAACAAAAATTGTTAATAAAATTATGTGCCAAAAAACAAAACAAAAAGGTGAAGCTAGTAAAATCAACTGTAAAAAATGGCTCTATCATAGCTCCTCTACAGTTCCTTTTTCACAAAGAGAACATGTGAATGCCTGGCCATATTTCTGCAGCAGAACAAAGCAATACAGTTTTTGTATTTGGCAACCTGAGAATTCAGCTGTATGACAAACTTATTTATTATGCGTTTCCATAGAACATAGTTCTGCAATTGGATGTCTCCCTGAAAATAAAAGCCCCAAATTCATGCTGCACACAGGAGACACAATGTACCTTTAAAATTCATGAACTTTAACTTCAACATAATAGTGAATTTAAATGCAGTATCAAATTTACTTACAAGGCTAGTATCAACCTTTTGTTATTTTCAGGTAGTTCTCTGTTTCTAAATATGCACTTAACTAACTCTTTCTCTCTCTCTCTCTCTCTCTCTTCCTCCTCCTCCTCCTCCTCCTCCTCCTCCCCCTCCTCCTCCTCCTCCTCCTCCTCCTCCTCCTCCTCCTCCTCCTATCTTAATTAGCTTCACTTTAAATGAGTGATTGTTTTATTTACTGAAGTATTGCCCATGTCTTTCTGAATTGAAAGACTTATTAAAAAAACAAAACAGTCACTGGAAATTGGAGCACATGAAACAAAATGGAATGGAATAATTGATTTTGTTCCAGGCTCGTGAAAGATACAGAGATATATATAGGCTTAGACAAAATACTGAGGTTGGAGTATTTTGCATTTGGAACATCTTGCATACTTCTAATAGATGCTCATTAAAAAGATATGCCTTATATCTTGGCAGTTGCTGCAAATAGCTAGTTAGATGCAAGCAAACAAATGAGCCAAAAGTCTTCATGAAGAAATAATGAACTCAAGATAACCACTGTATCTCCTGCAATTCGTTCCCTTCCGGGATGCATGTGATCGCTCAATTTAGGAATCTCACAATTCCCTCAAGCAATCTTTAGACAAAACAATTCAGGCAACTGATATGCTTCATTTATTTCCCCTCCCTCCCATTCCTCAAAGATGGGAGAGGCCTAACCTGGATGAGGTAACCAAGACTATTGAAAATAAAGATTTCTTTTCCCCATTTCTTCAAGAAATCAATTCTTTAGAAGCAATACATCCCATTCAGCAGTTTCTAAGACATCAACAGAACAGAGGTGTATTAAGGGCCTGTCACATTGGCCGACGGATGCAAAACGTTTGTAAAAAGGACACAGCAGATGAGAAAATGTTCCATCCGTTGTTATCCGCTCTCAAAAGTGCCCCGAATTTGCATAACCAGAGTGGAAAACAACGGAAAGGAATGGATGGGGGAGGACGTAGAGGGGATGGAAAGTGGATGCTCCACAGAAGCCTAGTGGATGGAAGTGGATTGGAGCGGAGGGCACATCCGCAGGGCTTCCGGGGGAGTACAGCGAAGCAGACGCGCAGCGGAAGGAGCGGATACAGAGTGGATGCAGAGCGGATGAAGTGGATGCAGAGCAGAAGCCTAGCGGAAGCCTAGCGGATGCACAGCATTCACTGCGAGGTAGGGAGGATGCATTGTGTCAGCCCCGCGGATATAAAGGGAAGCAGCTTGCAAGCAGGTTACCATTCAGAGGAAAGACCTGCTGCCAGACACAGCTCCAGCCAGCCAGCCAGCCAGCCAACAACCATGGGGAAGAAGAGAAAGCCTCTGCCATCTGCTGCCAGCCCTGGCAAGAGGGACAGGGCCACCCTCCCACCCCCTGGTCCAGACTCTGCTTCTGCTGGGGCTTCTGCTGCTTGGGCTGACTCTTCTGGTGCTGGAGCTTCTGCTGGGGCTTACTCTGCTGGCGCTGCTCCTGGTGCTGGTGCTTCTGCTGGTGCTTACTCTGTGGGCTCTGCTCCTGGTGCTGGTGCTTCTGCTGGTGCTTACCATGCTGCTGGTGCTCCTGGTCCTGCTGGTCCTGCTGGTGCTCCTGGTCCTGCTGGTGCTGCTGGTGCTCCTGGTGCTGCTGGTGCTCCTGGTCCTGCTGGTCCTGTTGGTGCTGCTGGCACTGCTGGCGCTGCTGACGCTGCTGGCACTGCTGGCACTCCTGCTAGTGGTGGTGTGGAGGAGCAGCCCCTACAACCTCGAAGCCCCTCTGATAAGGGCCCATATGGCCCTGCCAGATGGAGGAAGAGGCAGACTTGTGAACGGGAGAGGAGGCAATACGCCATCAAACAGGAACATGAGGATGAGGTGCTGGAATGGCTGAGGGAGAACGAGTATCTATGGCGGAAGGGACACAGGCTCTATTGCAACACCAAAAGGAAGCAGGCTGCTTGGAGAGAGAAGGCGGAGAGCCTGGGCTACACTTCAGAGGTGCTCCTCAGCTGGTGGAAGCACATGCACACCTGGTACGGGAAGCTGCACCTCAAGAAATCTGGCCAGGCCACGGTCAAGCTGACGGACCGAGAGACCTACGTGATGG
This sequence comes from Laticauda colubrina, assembly GCA_015471245.1. Taxonomy (NCBI): domain Eukaryota; kingdom Metazoa; phylum Chordata; class Lepidosauria; order Squamata; family Elapidae; genus Laticauda; species Laticauda colubrina. Next base: position 17,135,238 of record BLBF01000018.1, read on the forward strand.
CCAAGTGCAGCTTCTTAGAGGGTGAGATCCACCACTGAGGAGCAGCCCCTCTCACAACCCTCTCTCTCAGGCAGCCCGCAGAGAGCCAGTCCTCTCCTGGCCAAGAATCAGCTTCTGTGTCCAAGCAGGTATCTGTGGAGCGTGCCATGACGGAGAACCCCCCGACAGTTGCACTACCCGTGGTGGAGCACGTGGAGGACCCCCTGACACAGTGGGAGCAAGGAGAGGGCACTTCCACCAAAGGCCAACCCACATCCACCCCCAGCTCCACCTCCACAGAAAGGCAGAAAGGCAGACCAGAGGGGCAGAACCACACTGTCCTGCTGGAGATCAGGGACACCATCAGAAGCAGCGTAGATCTCCTCTCTCAGCTGGTACGCACCAACGTCCCATCCTCCAACCGCAAGCCCTTCCTCACCTACATCAACCAGACCCTCATGAACATGTCGGAATCACAGTACCAGGTGGTAAAGGGCAGGATCACCGGTCTTCTCTCCAGACTCAGCTGAACCTGCTCCCACCCAGTCCAGGCCTGCTCCTCCACCCCAGGGGATGTCACTGCCCTTCCAAGGCTTTCCACAACCCCTCACCTACCAAGGCTATGGCTACCAGGAGGTCCAGCAGCACAGGCAGCCCTTCCCAGTCCAGGAACAGGTATATCGTACACCACCGATGCCACCGATGCCAGCCACGCCACTGATGCCAGCCACGCCACAGATGCCACCCATGCCACAGATGCCACCCATGCCACAGATGCCACCCATGCCTCACCTCGCTCAGCTGCAGACCAGACATCCCCACTACACTGCTCCTTCCTCCACCCCACAGCCAAGCCCGGCCTCAGAACATCTGTCATCGGTATTGGGGCTGACACCCCATGTCCTGGAGGAAGGGGATCTCAACATCACAGGACTTAGCCAGCTCTCTGAGAGCTTCCTCCACACACCGTCCCTTGTTGTCCTCTCGGGGCCAGGCACCCCAATGATGCCTCAGGCCAACACTGCAGCAGCAGCCACCTCCACAGCACCTGGACCCTTCACCCCAGAGACTGGGCATGCCTCCGAGTGACCAAGAAGAGTGCCAGAGACTGAGTGGCTACCTGTTGACTTTATCTTTGTTTTGGACACTTGACTTGGGTCATTTTTCTTTTACAGCTTGTTATTAATAAAGATTATCTTTGCTTCACACACTTGCTTCATTTATTTTATTAAATAAAGTGTTGGTGGAAACTTTTAGAAATGGTTTAAGCCTTTGCATGTTTGTGGGATGGGTAAGGATAGCAGTGGGATGGGCAGGGATACCTTTGGGATGGGTAATAGTTGTGGAATGGGCAGGGATACCTGTGGAATGGGCAGGGATACCTTTGGTATGGGTAATAGCTTTGGGATGGATTAGGATACCTGTTGGATGGGTAATAGCTGTGGGATGGGTTAGGATACCTTTGGCATGGGTAATAGCTGTGGGATAGATAAACCTCCAGTGCAAGCACAGTGGGACTGTATGGTCCACCCTCCCAGGTGCCACACCTTTGGCATTTTATTACCAATAACAATGTAATCATTGATCCACACATTTCAACATAAACACATATTTATTAAATGCCCTGTTCATTGTAGGCCCACCCAACATACATGGCCCAATCTCATCAGTGTGATGAGACAGCCTGAAGGAAGCATCCATTAAGCATCTACCATCCTTTCTTGCCACTCCACTGCTCCAGCTGGGGAGTTGCACCAGTGTTTCAGGAGGATGTGCTGGTTCTTCTCTCCACGTGAAGCTCTGTTGGGACCTTGCACATCCACAGTGTCTATCAGACTTAGTCCTTGCCTCCATTCACCAGGCTCCATGTCCCCATTGCCTTGTTGATGGTCCACAAGCCTGTTCTGCAACATTGGGTAGTGGGTGCGCATGAGATTGTGCAGGATGCAGCAAGCTTCCACGATGCTCCTCACAGTCTCTGGGCGATTCTGCATGCTGGTGAGAAGTACCTGGAACCTGTTGGCCAGGATGCCAAAGGCGTTCTCCACCACCCATCTTGCCCTGGACACCCTGTAGTTCAAGATCCTCTCTTCAAGGGTGAGGCATCTGGAGGTATAGGGCTTCATGGTGTTGGTTCTGAGGGAGAAGGCATCATCACCCACGATGAAGTAGGGCACATCTTGTGCGTCGTTGGGTAGGGGATCTGGATCTGGAAAACCCATGATGAGGTTGCGTTCCAGCCCATCCTTGAGGTGACTGGCGTTGTATCCCTGGGCATCTGAAGATGAGCCGTTGCCTGAAGCATCGATGTACATGAACTTGTAGTCAGCATCGACAATGGCGAAGTGGATGATGCTGAAGAAGCCCTTGGAGTTGAAATAAGTGGACCCTGACTTGGCTGGAGCTTTTCAGGCCACGTGCTTGCCATCTATGGCTCCAACGGTGTGGGGGAAATTCCACTTCTGATACCACTGCTCTGCAACTTTCTTCCAGTCTTCTTCAGTGGAGGGGCACTGGAGTAGCTCCTCCAGGTAATCTTTGATGATGGCCTGCACCACTTCTCTGACCACAATGCTGATGGTGTTGTGTGGCACCCTCCAGGCATACTGCATGCTCCTGTGCGTGGTCCCTGAGACCAGGTGGCACAGAGTCAGTGCAACCTTCAGTCCAGGGTCCAGGCTGGGCCGGAAGTTGGTCCTCTGCTTGGTCAACCTGGGTCTCAGCCGCTCCACAACTTTGTCAAATATGGCTGGAGGCATCCTCATGAAGTGCTGGAATGCACGAGTGTCTTCATTCCTCAGCTCCACCATCAGCTTGTTGTACAGTCCAAACTCCGCTCTTCTCCCGATCCATCGTCGGACCCAGACAGCTCCTGGACATCTCCTTCTTCTTCTTGCGTAGAAAAGGTGAAACAGCCTGAAGCAGGCTTGGTTCTGGTGTTGAATGATGGCGGCTACCAAAAGGAGTGTGCGATGATCCATGGTGGAGATCAATGGATGATGTGGAAGAGGAAGAGCAAGGCTGAAGAGGTCTGCACACCAGGGCTGCTGAACTGAAAGTGAGATCCAGGTGATTTCCTCCCCCTTTTTAAAGGAAATGTCGGTTTTCCACTAGGTGTCCTTCCACATACTCTAGGCATCCTCCAGACAACCTAAATATCCGAGATACGTCCCATATACAAACGTTTTGTCCATTTTAATGCTTTCTATATGAGATGCATCTGCTTACATCCTTTCTATGTCTGTGCTACTAACGCTGTGTGGACGTTCCTCATGAAGTTCTGGAATGCACGAGTGTCTTCGTTCCTCAGCTCCACCATCAGCTTGTTATACAGTCCGTACTCTCATCTTCTGGCGATCCATCTTCGGACCCAGACACTTCTTGGCCGCCTCCTTTTCTTCGCATAGAACAGGTGAAAGAGCCTGTCGATGGCTTCGCACTGTTGTAGAACGATGGTGGCTACCAAAAGGAGTGTGCGATGATCCATGGTGGAGATGACTGGATGCTGTGGAAGAGCAAGAACAAGAGCAAGGCTGAAGAGGTCTGCACCGCAGGGCTGCTGGACTGAAAGTGAGATCTAGGTGAGTTCCTCCCCCTTTTTATAGGAAATATAGGTTTTCCGCTAGATGTCCTTTTGCATCCTCTAGACATCCTGCAGACATCCTAAATATCCAAGATAGGTCCACTCTGCGAATGTTTTTTCCATTTTAAATGCTTTGTATGCGAGCTACATCCAGTTTCATCCTTTCTCTGTCTGTGCTACTAACGCTTTGTTTCCATTCCGTGTCTGTTTCGCTTCCTCCCTGTGTCCGTTTTCTGATGGAGCGGATGCAAGTTGTGCGGATGTGCAGCAGATGCCTAGCGGATATAGCGGACATTTAACGGATGACGACGGTTGTAGAATGGATGTTCCCCATATGCGTTGCAGATGCAGAACGGATGCGTTGGATACATTTTCCACTCAAAAAGTTTTGAGCAGCTCAAAACATTTTGAGCAGATGGAATCTCAGTCGACGGATGCTGGACGGATAGAGAGGATGAAAAACTGAGTCAGTGAGTACAGAACGGAAGTATCGCATTAACCAACGGATGACAAGTGTTTCTCTCCATTTTACTTCCTCTTTCCATCTGTTGGTGCAGTGTGACATGGGCTTAAGATATTAAACAGAGAGAAAATACAGTAACACTGAAACAGAATTGAAGTAGCCACTTGAAAAACTTTGATAGGGATCGTATGAGGGAGATGATTAAGAACTTTGAAATATATGAATAAATAAATTTTAACAAAATAGTAGAGGCAACTTTAAAGTGTTACTTTCTCATAATTAATGCGGAGTTCACCAACAATTGCCAGCTATTTTTTTATTTAAAAAATGTATTTAAAATACTATTTAATCCTGGGCAGCTCATAAATATCAAGAAAACATAAAAAACAAACAAACTCTTGGTGCCCCCAAAATAATACTTCCCCAAATGTCAGATATGCTGGGCTTCAGTCAGTGTGTGTAGGAAGAGCCAAGTATTGTCCAATAAATGTGTCACAATGGTTAAAGAATTAGTAATCCAAAAGTTCTTGTGGGTTTCAAGGAATTTAAATTTACAAAAGACATTACAATGCAGTTTTCTATTTGGAAGCATACTTTGGGAGAGCCAAATCTCCCATTACGGTGGGAGGGTGGAGCTGGCATTGCGACAATACAGCATGCGATATTGGAGGTCTGAGATCGCTGCTGATATCTTTGTTCCTGGACGGTGCAATCGGATCTAAACTGTCCTGAAGAGACGGCGAATGTAAAGAGCGCATCCTGATGATCCCAGGGATATCCAAAGTCCTGGTAGATCCAGGAGTGGCAAAGAGGCAGCCATTAAAGCTGCTGAAATTGGGACAGCTCCGAAACAGAAGAGAACAGAAAGAGAGAGTGTGCTGGTTTGGTGAGAACTTTTTTTATATATCTTAAGATTTGAAAGGACACCCAAAAGGAAAGAAAGAATCTGTAAACGTTTTGACAGAAGTGATTAAGCGGCGATTTTAAACAAGAACGTGAAAGTAATATTATTTTTTCATTGCTGGATTTTTTATACATGATTTTATATTTTGAAACTGGACTGATTTCTTTTTTTTTCTTGTTATTTATTCTTTTCTCCTTTTTGATTTTATAATATTTTAAGCCAGAGATTTCCTTATAGTTATTTTTTAAATATCTTTTTTCTTTTTAAATTAATTCTTATTATATTTTGCATGGAAAAGGAGAGGGGGAAAGTGAAAGCTAAAGAAACTTTGTAACACCGCCAACTAGAGGCTTGGAAGTATCCTGTTTTTTTTACCAGACAAAGCTGAGAAAGAACTGAGACTTTGTTTCAAGGACATTGCCTGGTTGATTAAGACCCTGTCACACTGAACCAATGGATGCAAAGAGGATGTAAAATGGACAAAAAAGCTTGCCATCCGTTGGAAAATTCGATGCATCCGTTGTGTACTCACTGCGTACGTGTTTCACATGCTCTATCCATAAAAGATCCGTCTACTGCTATTTCATCCGCTCAAAAAGTTTTGAGCTGCACAAAACTTTTTGAGCGGATGAACTTTCCACCGCATACAATCTACATCCATGCCATATACGGGCAACAAACGTTCTACATCCGTTGTCATCTATTACACATCCGATGTATCCTCTCGGCATCCTCTGGCCATCCGTGCAACTCACATCTGCTCCAGCGGAAAGCGGAAAGAGGGAGGAAGCAAAAGGTATGCGGAATTAGTAGCACAGCATTAGTAGCACAGACATAGAAAGGATGTAAGCAGATGAATCTCATATAGAAAGCATTAAAACAGACAAAACGTTCGTATATGGGACGTATCTCAGATATTTAGGTTGTCTGGAGGATGCCTAGAGTATGTGGAAGGACACCTAGTGGAAAACCGACATTTCCTACAAAAAGGGGGAGGAAATCACCTGGATCTCACTTTCAGTCCAGCAGCCCTGGTTTGCAGACCTCTTCAGCCATGCTCTTCCTCTTCCACATCATCCATTGATCTCCACCATGGATCATCGCACACTCCTTTTGGTAGCCGCCATCATTCAACACCAGAACCAAGCCTGCTTCAGACTGTTTCACCTTTTCTACGCAAGAAGAAGAAGGAGACGTCCAAGAGGTGTCTGGGTCCGACGATGGATCGGGAGAAGAGCGGAGTTTGGACTGTACGACAAGCTGATGGTGGAGCTGAGGAATGAAGACACTCGTGCATTCCAGCACTTCATGAGGATGCCACCAGCCATGTTTGACAAAGTTGTGGAGTGGCTGAGACCCAGGTTGACCAAGGCAAATGCCAACTTCCATCCCAGCCTGGACCCTGGACTGAAGGTTGCACTGACTCTGCGCCACCTGGCCTCAGGGACCACGTACAGAAACATGCAGTATGCTTGGAGGGTGCCACAGAACACCATCAGCATTGTGGTCAGAGAAGTGGTGCAGGCCATCATCGAAGTATACCTGCAGGAGCTCCTCCAGTGCCCCTCCACTGAAGAAGGCTGGAGGAAAGTTGCAGAGCAGTGGTATGCCCAGATATACAACGCCAGAGTCCTCAAGGGTGGGCTGGAACGCAACCTCATCATGGGTTTCCCAGACCCAGACCCCCTACCCAACGACACACAAGATGTGCCCTACTTCATTGTGGGTGATGACGCCTTCTCCCTCAGAACCTACCTCATGAAGCCCTACACTTCCAGATACCTCACCCATGAAGAGAGGATCTTCAACTTCAGGCTGTCCAGGGCAAGACAAGTGGTGGAGAATGCCTTTGGCATCCTGGCCAACAGGTTCCAGGTACTTCTCACCACCATGCAGCATTGCCCAGAGACTGTGAGGAGCATCGTGGAAGTCTGCTGCATCCTGCACAATCTCATGCGCACCCACTACCCAATGTTGCAGAACAGGCTTGTGGACCATCAACAAGGCAATGGGGACATGGAGCCTGGTGAATGGAGGCAAGGACTAAACCTGATAGACATTGTGGATGTGCAAGGCCCCAACAGAGCTTCACCTGGAGGGAAGAAGCAGCGCAACCTCCTGAAACACTGGTGCAACTCCCCAGCTGGAGCAGTGGAGTGGCAAGACAGAATGAGAGATGATTAATGGGTGCTTCCTTCAGCCTGTCTCATCACACGGATGAGATTGGGCCATGTATGTTGGGTGGGCCTACAATGAACAGGGCATTTAATAAAGAGTTGTGTTTATGTTCAAATGTGTGGATCAATGCTTACTAATGAAGGGCCAAAGGTGTGGCACCTGGGAGGGTGGACCATACAGTCCCACTATGCTTGCACTGGAGGTTTATCTATCCCACAGCTATTACCCATTCCAAAGGTATCCCTGCCCTTCCCACTGCTATCCTTACCCATCCCACAAGCATGCAAAGGCTTAAACCATTTCTAAATGTTTCCACCAACACTTTATTTAATAAAATAAATGAAGCAAGTGTGTAAAGCAAGGATAATCTTTATTAATAACAAGCTGTAAAAGAAAAATGACCCAAGTCAAGTGTCCAAAGCAAAAATAAAGTCAACAGGTAGCCACCCAGTCTCTGGCACTCTTCTTGGTCACTCGGAGGCATGCCCAGTCTCAGGGGTGAAGGGTCCAAGTGCTGTGGAGGTGGCTGCTGTTGGAGTGCTGGTCTGAAGCACCACTGGGGTGCCTGGCCACGAGAGGACAACAGGGGACAGTGTGTTGAGGAAGCTCTCAGACAGCTGGCTCAACCCCGTGATGTTGAGAGCCCCTTCCTCCATGACATGGTGTGTCAGCCCCAATACTGATGACAGATGTACTGAGGCCAGGCTTGGCTGTGGGGTGGAGGAAGGAGTAGTGTAGTGGGGCTGTCTAATCTGCAGCTGGGTGAGGACTGGCATCGGTGGCATCTGTGGCATGGGTGGCATCTGTGGCGTGGCTGGCATTGGTGGCGTGGCTGGCATCGGTGGCATCAGTGGCACCGGTAGCATCTGATGTATCTGTGCCTGGACTGGGAAGGGCTGCCTGTGCTGCTGGACCTCCTGGTAGCTGTAGCCTTGGTAGGGGAGGGCCTGTGGAAAGCCTTGGAAGGGCAGTGACATCACTTGGGGTGGAGGAGCAGGCCTGGACTGGGTGGGAGCAGGTTCATCTTGGTCTGGAGGGTTGTGAAGAAGATCGGTGATCCTGTACTTCACCACATGGTACTGGGGTTCCGACTGGGGTTCATGAGGGTCTGGTTGAGGGAACACCTAATGGGTTCATGAGGGTCTGGTTGACATAGGTGAGGAAGAGCTTGCGGTTGGAGGATGGGGCGTCGGTGTGTACCAGCTGAGAGAGGAGATCTACGCTGCTCCTGATGGTGTCCCTGATCTCCAGCAGGACAGTGTGGCTCTGCCCCTCCGGTCTGCCTCTCTGCCTTTCTGTGGAGGTGGAGCTGGGGGTGGATGCGGGTTGGGCTGTGGTGGAAGTGCTGTCTCCTTTCTCCCACTGCATCAGGGGGTCCTCCATGTCTTCCGCAGGGGTAGTACAGCTGTCGGGGGGGTCTCCGTCGTGTCACGCTCCACAGATACCTGCCTGGACACAGGAGCTGACTCTTTGTCAGAAGAGGACTGGCTCTCAGCAGGCTGCCTGAGAGAGAGGGTTGTCAGAGGGGCTGCTCCTCGGTGGTGGATCTCACCCTCCAAGAAGCTTCACTTGGCCATCACGTAGGTCTCTCTGTCCGTCAGCTTGACCGCGGCCTGGCCAGATTTCTTGAGGTGCAGCTTCCAATACCAGGTGTGCATGTGCTTCCTCCAGCCGAGGAACACCTCTGAAGTGTAGCCCAGGCTCTCCGCCTTCTCTCTCCAAGCAGCCTGCTTCCTATTGGTGTTGCAATATAGCCTGTGTCCCTTCCGCCATAGATACTCGTTCTCCCTTAGCCACTCCAGCACCTCCTCCTCATGTTCCTCTTCCATGGTGTATTGCCTCCTCTCCCATTCATGCGTCTGCCTCTTCCTCCCTTTGGCAGGGCCATATGGGTCCTCATCAGAAGGGCTTCGAGGTTGTAGGGGCTGCTCCTCCACACCAGCAGCAGCAGCAGCAACAACAACAATAGTAGCAGCAAAAGTAGCAGCAGCAGGACAAGCAGCAGCAGCACCACCACCACCACCAGCAGGACCAGGAGCACCAGGAGCACCAGCAGCACCATAAGCACCAGCTGCACCAGCAGGACCAGAAGCAGGACCAGGAGCACCAGCAGGACCAGCAGGACCAGGAGCATCAGCAGGACCAGGAGCAGGACCAGGAGCACAAGCAGGACCAGCAGGACCAGGAGCAGTGCCAGCAGAATAAGCACCAAGAGGACCAGCAGGTTCAGGAGCAGCGCCAGCAGAGTAAGCACCAGCAGAAGCACAGCACAAGGAGCAGTGCCAGCAGAGTAAGCACCACCAGAATCACCAGCACCAGGAGCAGTGCCAGCAGGGCAAGCACCAGCAGAAGCACCAGCAGAAGCACCAGCAGCAGGAGCAGTTCCAGCAGAGTAAGCACCAGCAGAAGCACCACCACCAGAAGCAGCATCAGCAGAAGCACCACCACCAGAAGCAGCATCAGCAGAGTAAGCACCAGCAGAAGTACCACCTCCAGAAGCAGCATCAGCAGAAGCCCCAGCACCAGAAAGATCGAGCCCGGGAAGCAGAAGCCCCAGCAGAAGCAGAGTCAGGGCCAGGGGGTGGGAGGATGGCCCTGTCCCTCTTGCCAGGGCTGGCAGCAGATGGCAGAGGCTTCCTTTTTTTCTCCATGGTTCTTGGGTTGTTGGCTGGCTGGCTGGCTGGCTGGCTGGCTGGCAAGCTGTGTCTGGAAGCAGGTCTTTCCTCTGAATGGTGACCTGCTTGGGAGCTTCTTCCCTTTATATCCGCAGGGCTGATGCAATGCATCCTCCCCGCATGCGCAGTGAATGCTAGGCATCTGCTAGGCATCCGCTAGGCATCCGCTAGGCTTCCGCTAGGCATCCGCTAGGCATCCGCTAGGCATCCGCTATGCTTCCGCTCTGCATCTGCTTCATCCGCTCAGTATCCGCTGTGCATCCGCTTCATCCACTCGGCATCCACTCTGCATCTGCTCTTTCCGTTCCGCGTCTGCTTTGCTGTGCTCCCCTGGAAGCCTTGCGGATGTACCATCCGCTCCCATCCGCTTCCATCCACTATGCTTCCGTGGAGCATCCGCTTTCCATCTGCCCTACGTCCTCCCCCCGTCCATTCCTTTCCGTGTTGTCCGCTCTGGTTATGCAAATTCAGGGCACTTTTGAGAGTGGATAACAACGGATGGAACATTTTTCTCGTCCGCTGTGTCCTTTTTCAAACATTTTGCATCCGTCGGCCAGTGTGACAGGGCCTTAAATTCCAAAAGGACATGTAGGATAAAATAGCTGGAGATTCTTGGCCTTTAGACCCATCTGTCCATGTGCATGCTTGTGACCTATTAATATCAATAGTCCATGTTCTCATACAGAGTTTTTCTCTGGCAGTCTGTTAAACACCATTGTATCAGATTTGACTCTTGGGGATAATGAGGATAAATGTTCATCGTGTTGATATATCTTTAATCAAGATGATATATATATAGGGCTTCAGTATAAGAATGCATGATGAGTAAATGATTGTTTTATTTATGATTTCATTTTGATTTATATTTAAGGATAAATAAAAATTCCCAGGAAAAAATATAAGAAGTCTAAAATCAGCATTGTCTACTGAAGCTCGTGCATATCAGAGTTCGAATTACTGTCAGAGAACTGAGGTTGTTTTTATTTTATTTATTCATTTATTTATTTTGTCAAGCAATTAATAGATAACAGGTATAAGTAAGTAACAGGAAGAATTATAAGGTAGAAGTGTGTTCTAGTGATTTTCATAATTTTAGACATGTCTTTGTTAATAAACAAGTGATAAAATGTCCTTGCTGATGAGGAAAAGAATTTTACAGTTATATTCTTGACTTATTATATATTTTCTTTTTTGAACTGAAGAATCCATCAATCATTCTAAAGGCCCTGTCACACTGCCCAACGGATGCAAAACGGACACAACGGATGAGAAAAATGTTGTTATAAGCTCTCAGAAGGGGCAAAAATTTGCATAACTGGAGCGGATAATACGGACGCGGGGAGGACGCAGGGCGGATGGAAAGCGGATGCGGAACAGAAGCCCAGCAGATGGAAGCGGATGGGAGCAGATGGCACATCCGCAAGGCTTCCGGGGGACCTCAGCAAAGTGGATGCGGAATGGATACAGCAGATGCAGAGTGGATGCACAGCGGATGAAGTGGATGCAGAGCAGGTGCACAGCGGATGCAGAGCGGAAGCCTAGCGGATGCCGAGCGTTAATTGCGCATGCGGGGAGGATGCATTGCGTCAGGCCCACGGATATAATGGAAGCAGCTCAGAAGCAGGTCGCCATTCAGAGGAGAGACCTGCTTCCAAACACATCGAATGCCTTGCCTGTCCTGCCTGCATGTCTGCCTGCCAGCCTTGCTGCCAGCCTCCCTGCCAGCCTTTCTGTCTGCCTCCCTGCCAGCCTTTCTGTCTGCCTGCCTGCCAGCCTTGCTGCCAGCCTCCCTGCCAGCCTCCCTGCCAGCCAGTCTGCCTGCCAGCCTTGGTTCCTGCCTGCCTGCCAGCCTTCCTGCTAGCCTTGGTGCCTGCCTCCCTGCCAGCCTTCCTACAAGCCTTGGTGCCAGCCTTCCTGCCAGCCTTGGTGCCTGCCTACCTGCCAGCCTGCCTGCCAGCCTGCCTGCCAGCCTTCCTGCTAGCCTTGGTGCCTGCCTGCCTGCAAGCCTTTCTGCCAGCCTTGGTTCCTGCCAGCCTCCCTGCCCGCCAGCAACCCCACAACCATGCTGAAGCACAGCAAGCCTCAGCCATCTACTGCCAGCCCTGGCAAGAGGGACAGGGCTACCATCCCGCCCCCTGGCCCTCACTCTTGTTCTGCTGGGGCTTCTGCAGCACGGGCTCGCTCTTCTGGGGCTGGGGCTTCTGCTGCTTCTGCTTTTGGAGGAGCTGATGACAAGCACTCCAGCACCAGCCACCTCCACAGCACCTGGACCCTTCACCCCTGAGACTGAGCGACCAAGAGGAGTGCCAGAGACTCATTTTTGTTTTATAGCTTGTTGTTAATAAAGTCTATTTTTGATTCATACACTTGCTTCATTTCTTTTTTTTAATAAAGTCTTGCTGGAAACTTTTAGAAATGGTTTAAACCTTTGCATGCTTGTGGGATGGGTGAAGATAGCAGTGGGACGGGTTGAGATAGCTGTGGAATGGGCAGGGATACCTTTGGGATGGGTAATAGCTGTGGGATAGATAAACCTCCAGTGCAAGCATAGTGGGACTCTATGATCCACCCTCCCAGGTGCCACACCTATGACCCTTTATTATCAATAACAATGTAATCATTGATCCACACATTTCAACATAAACACAACTCTTTATTAAATGCCCTGTTCATTGTAGGCCACTCAACATACAGGGCACAATCTCATCAGTTTGATGAGACAGGCTCAAGAAAGCATCCATTAAGCATCTATCATCCTGTCTTGCCACTCCACCGCTCCAGCTGGGGAGTTGCACCAGTGTTTCAGGAGGTTGCGCTGCTTCTTCCCTTCACATGAGGCTCTGTTGGGGCCTTGCACATCCTCAGTGTCTATCAGGTTTCGCCCTTGCCTCCATTCCCCAGGCTCCATGTCCCCATTGCCTTGTTGGAGGTCCACGAGCCTGTTCTGCAAGACTGGGTAGCGGGTGCGCATGAGATTGTGCAGGATGCAGCAAGCTTCCATGATCCTCCTCACGGTCTCTGGGCAATGCTGCATGGTGGTGAGAAGTACCTGGAACCTGTTGGCCAGGATGCCAAAGGCATTCTCCACCACCCGCCTTGCCCTGGACAGCCTTTATTTGAAGATCCTCTCTTCACGGGTGAGGTATTTGGAGGTGTAGGGCTTCATGAAGTAGGTTGTGAGGGAGAAGGCGTCATCCCCCATGATGAAGTAGGGCACATCTTGTGTGTCGTTGGGCAGGGGTTCTGGATCTGGGAAGCCCACGATGAGGTTGCGTTCCAGCCTACCCTTGAGGTCACTTGCATTGCATACCTGGACATCTGAAGCTGACCCATTGCCTGAAGCATCGATGTACATGAACTTGTAGTCAGCATCGACCATGACGAAGAGGATGATGCTGAAGAAGCCCTTGTAGTTGAAATAAGTGGACCCTGAGTTGGCTGGCACCTTGCAGGCCACGTGCTTGCCATCTATGGCTCCAACGGTGTGGGGGAAGTTCCACCTCTGATACCACTGCTCTGCAACTTTCTTCCATCCTTCTTCAGTGGAGGGGCACTGGAGGAGCTCCTCCCTGTATTCTTCGATGATGGCCTGCACCACTTCTCTGACCACAATGCTGATGGTGTTGTGTGGCACCCTCCAGCCGTACTGCATGCTGCTGTAGGTGGTCCCTGAGGCCAGGTGGTGCAGAGTGAGTGCCACCTTGCGCCCAGGGTCCAGGCTGGGCCGGAAGTTGGTGTTTGCCTTGGTCAACCTGGGTATCAGCCACTGCACAACTTCGTCAAACATGGCTGGAGGCATCCTCATGAAGTTCTGGAATGCACAAGTGTCTTCATTCCTGAGCTCCACCATCAGCTTGTTGTACAGTCCGTCCTCTGCTCTTCTGGCGAACTATCTTCGTACCCAGATGCTTCTTGGCCGCCCCTTTTTCCTCCCGTAGTAGAGTTCACAGAGCCTGTAGATGGCTTCTCACTGTTGTAGAAGGATGGTGGCTGCCAAAAGGACTGTGTTACGATCCACGGTGGACATGACTGGATGCTGTGGAAGAGGAAGAGGCAGATGAAGACTGCAGAGGTCTGCAGCAGGGCTGCTGGTCTGAAAGTGAGATCCAGATGTGTTGCTCCCCCTTTTTATAGGCAGTATAGGTGTCCCTTTGCATCCTCTAGGCATCCTCTAGGCATCCTCTAGACATCCTTAATATCCGAGATTGGTCCCCTCTGAGGACGTTTTTTCCATTTTAAACGCTTTGTTTCTGCTAGGCATCCATTCTGCATCCGTTCTGCATCTGTTCCGCTTCCTCCCTGCGTCCGAGTGGATGGAGTTGCACGGATGCGCAGCGGATGCCTAGTGGATATAGCGGATGTTTAATGGATGCAGAACGGATGCGTAGCGGATGCGTAGCGGATTCAGAATGGCCGAATTGGATACATTTTCCGCGCAAAAATTTTGAGCAGCTCAAAACTTTCTGAGCGGATGAAACATCAATAAACGGATGCTGGACGGATAGAGAGGAAGCAAAACGGAGACAGTGAGTACATCACATTAACCAACGGATGGCAAGCTTTTTTGTCCATTTTACATCTTGTAATGGGGAAATTAGCAGGTTGTTACTTTCAAGTTATTATTTTTTTTATTAATTTTTAATTTATAAAGCCTTTATACTACATTTAGTTCCCTTTTATAGTCTCTACAGACAGTGAAAATAATCTCTTACTTCTGTCATTAAGAATTATATTAATTTCAGTCAAAACATTATTAAAATGGTTTGGGGAAAAAAGATCCCTAAATTTCAGTCAATGTATTTTAAAGTTGATAATTATCTTTCCCAGAGAAATATTTAAATAGATTTTAAAAGAATCAAGAAATCAAATTTCCATAATTCACAAAGGCAGTGCATGTTCTCTCCCTCCTTCCAGACTGATTCTATTCATGCTTTGGGAAAGGAAGAAAAAAATTCAGTGCCATTTCTCTTCTTGCAACGTAGTCAAAAAACAAAATGAGAACCACTTGATAGATCTGGTTTTCAGTGGATATTACTAATTCATCTATATGAATTTCCATTTATGTGAGAAGGGGAAGGAAGAACCATCTTGACAGTTATGGCAAAAGGGAGGTATCATGGGATACTCTCAAGGATAATGTCTCTGCTTGAAAGCAGCCTTCTGTTTAGCCCACAGTCTCTCCCTTCAGAACCTGATGGATGATCTTTGGTGGCCCTGGGATAGAGACATTGCTTTTGAATGCCAGATCAGTGTGTTACAAAACTGCCTTCCTCCATGATCTTATCTCAAAGGAGGGCATCAGACTTGAATGACTTACTGAGAGCCTGTTGGGCCCGAGTAGGAGGATTCCCCCTTTAGAAATGTAACCACTCAGATTTCAAGTTTCAGCCAAGCATCCAGGAGACAGGGTGTAGTGACTCAGTATAACCGCAATTACACACACACATCTTTTAAAAACAAGATTTATTTTATTGCAATGTTGGGAATTGTTTTCATTCCCAGCTGGAATTAATCTCAAATAGTCCCTAGAGATAAGCACACATCTTTCAGTTCTGTTAAGTATCAAATGAACAGAAAAGAAACAAACTGAAGTAGAAAAAAAAACCAACCAAAGTACAAAAAAAAAATCAAATTACAAAGAGCTTCAAGAATGACTCTGAACTGATCAAACTACTTTGCTTCCTGCAAAGGTATTGTCATCTTGGCCTGACCTTTATACTTATGGGAGGGGCAATCACCTCCCAGCCTTACCCCTGAGTCACCCCCTTTGTTTCAGCTGCTCTCGCCTTCTAGCAGCTCTGCGCACAGCCTCCCCTGGCTCCTCTGCTTCACTGCTGCCAGATTCTGAAGACTCCAAAGGCAGCACCCCACTCCAGAAGGTCCTGGCCCCATCTTTGCAACAGACACAGGACCCTCATCCGAGTCTTCTCCAGACTCTCTGACTCTTCTTCACTGTCCAATTGCACTTCCGTCTGTACCAGCTGCAGGTGAACCACAACACATTGCACATCAGAACAACTAAACACAAGTACAGTTTTTTCCCAAATGCCATCACTCTGCTAAAGAAATAATTCCCTCAACACTGTCCAACTGTTTACAAAATACCTTATGAATCTTGACTCTTGATAAATGTATCTTTTCTTTTATGTATACTAAGAGCATTTGTACCAAGACAAATTCCTTGTGTGTCCAATCACACTTTGACAATAAAGAATTCTATTCTATGGCAATCATGGACCTACCCAAGCTATTGATGGCTCGATGAATACCAATGGCTACAACTGGAAACTGGGTTTTTTTTCTTGGGGTGGTTGAGATCTGATCTCTCAGTCATTATTAACTTCAGTCAGCCGAAAAGTGCTTTTCCAAAATGAAACTGAACTTTCTTGGTTTTTTTTCTTTTGAAAACATTACATTTCTCATCTAAGAAGCTTCTTCAAGTCTAACACTACAGATTCTTGGATGAGAAGTGAAATGTTTTCCAAGAAAAAAAGTCAAGAAAGTCCAGTTTCCTTTTGGAAAAGCACCTTTGGGAACGACCTGGACGATTGAGAATCTCCATAGATATTAATATCAGCCTATTGCCAGACAGGTCACTATCTGATTGTCTTTCAACTCACCAGCCAATCTTTTCAACCTAGAAGCATTCTCTGTAGAGAAACAGGATCCATTGGATTGACCTATATCAAGAGATTGATTAAACCTATGAGGTTCCAGAAAACCTCTTGTTGTTTTTCCATTGAATAATTCAGCTGAGACACTGGTCTGTTTGCAATGGGAGCTTGGCTGGGTCCTTAGTTAGAACATATTGTTTCTATGCAGCATCTCCTCCATACTGACCCCAGGTTACCCTATAGTTTACTGAGGATCTCTGGCACATGATTCATCAGAAGATATACCTGGAGTGCTGTTGGAAGAAGAGACAAACCAGTCTAACCAAACATACAGTAGGTAAGAGATCATTTTGGGGAGTATTTGTGGTGATAAGGGTAGCAAAACATCAAAATTTACCCTTACCTCAATAACTTATCCTCGACCCAATAGTTTTCAATAACTATCAACCAAGCTCCAATCTTCCCTTTTTGGGAAGATTGTTGAGAAGATAGTCTGCAGAGGAAATGCTATAAAGATCCAATTCAATCAGGTTTCAAGCCAGCTGAGACAGCTTTGATCATACTTGTTGAATGCTTGTGGTGGAGCTGGGATGGTGATGGCATCCATCCTTGCATTCCTTCATTTCTCAGTAGCTCTTTTTTTTTTTTTGAAAATTTTTTTATTAATTTTTTAACAAACAAACATATACCAACAAAACACAAAACATAGAAAATATAAAATTTCTTTTTGGACGGCAGTTTGATCCAGACATAAATTCAAGTTCATGCTTACTTTTATATAGCAATTCCATTTCTTATTTACTATTTTACATTTTCTATATAGCTTCTCCCCTCTTTTCACTCTCTTAATTCTATTATATTTATTTCATCTCAATTTAAATCATTATACT
The DNA here is from genome assembly GCA_015471245.1 of Laticauda colubrina. Classification (NCBI taxonomy): domain Eukaryota; kingdom Metazoa; phylum Chordata; class Lepidosauria; order Squamata; family Elapidae; genus Laticauda; species Laticauda colubrina. The sequence goes on from BLBF01000018.1 coordinate 17,152,524, forward strand.
TATATCTTTTGTCTGTCCTGTTTCAGCTGTCTATTATTTTTTCTCATTAACACAAAATTTCTTCTGTAATGACTGATTGGAGTATAATGCCTTGTCATACTTATCCTTCCCCTAATTTTAAAGCTTAACATAACACATAATTTTCATTCGGATTCTGCGTAATACATTCTAAAAATAAACTCAATATTTTAAAACAGAAAGAAAAAAGTTTTTTTTTTTGATATATAATATAATTAAAACAACAATCCATAGCAATTGAAATTATATCATTAAAATTAATATTCATTTAAGTCTTAAACATTTTACACAATCCTTTCTAAATAAATATCATACTTCTATGGGAACACTTATAGATTTTGCTTAGTTACTTTCTTTAATTCAATTCTCTCATATTTAATTTCATTTATTTTATTTAAAAAAAAATTTCACTAAGTTACATTAAATATTTTGTCCCATTTTATAATCATATATTATTCCAATTTTCTAACATTATTTCAAATACAGATACAACAACACAATCTTATGTACCTTTGCAGAATCTCTTTTTCAGTTATATGTTTACCCATTATCTCTAAATAAAATCTGTTTCTTTACATCTAGTTTCAAACCTTTGTAGCTTCTCTTCCCTTCTTTCCTCCCTTGTTTCTCCCCTCTACCCTTTTTACCCCCTTGTCTCTTAATCTCCACCCTCTTGTGTATTCCTCTTTTCTGTTGCTTTCTGATATTGTGTCCACTTTTCACCTTGTTTTTCCCTTTTTTGGTTGTTTTTTAAGTCTTAAATTTTCCATTCTCTTTCTCCTCTTTCCCCTTTCTTCCCCAAATAAAGTTGCTTGTTCATTAAGGATGGTTTCTTCTTCATCCCAATCTTCTTGTTCTTGTAGTTTCTCATATGTAGAAATTGCCATTTCTAAAAAATGAAAAAGAGAGCCAAAAGAATCCTTCCCTTCTTGTTTCTCTTGATTATATTTTATAAATTCCATTTTCAGTTCATCCATAAGTAATGCCATTGTAAAAAAAAGAAAAAATTTAAACGACCCAAATGATTTTAATCATTCAAATAAGAATTTCCAAAAGTCCCAAAGTCACCAAGCAATCCAAATACACACAGTCTATTTCATTTAACACTTTCTTCTTTTTCTCACTTTTTTTTCATTTTAATGCTTCAAAAAACTTCAAATTCTTTTTGACCTTCAATCCATCTGATAGAGTAGTCAATTATGATCCAAAATGGAAAAATCCAATAATAAAAAGACCCAAAAAACCAAAGAAGAAAAAGGATAAAATAAAAAGCAAAAATAAAAATATTACTAAAATTGAACACTGCACTTTATTTATTTATCCAAGGCTCTTATTATGACTCTCTTCTCCAGCAGCTTCAAAGCCAAGCCTCAAGTGTTGAGATATTGATAAGAGTCCAGGAAAACACCTGTAATAATATTTTTCTGTGCTCTCCCTCCATCTTATCACATTAAAATGTCCTTGAGAAGGAGTGTTTATACATTTCTCCCCAACTCAAATAAAGTACTTTCAAGCCTCTAGTTGGCAGTGTTGCAAGGTCTCTTAATACTTTTTCCCCCCTCAGCCAGAAAAAAGAGTAATGTATACAAAACTCAGAAGAAACAAAGGGGGCCTCTATCCTAAAGAAAATTAAAAAATCAAAAGAAGCATAAAAATATATATAAGAAAAAATTCAATCTGGTTACCTACAAAGTCACATTAAAGTCCTCAGAAAAGAGAAAAAAAAAATAGTAAGGGAAGAATCCAAGCCTCAATTTGACATCACTTAAAAAACGCCGCTCAACCAGATTCCAGTCAGACGAAAATAAAGCCACAGGTTTCTTCTTTGTTCAGGATATCCTTTCAGGTCTCAGCCAATTTGCAATACAAAAGAAGTTTCTCACCCAGCCGACACACCCTCGCTCCAGCCACTTTCTTTTCGGAGCTGTCCCAACTTCAGCAGCTTTGGAGGCTGCCTTTCCACCGCCAGCAAAAGGGCTTCTCCCGAATCAAACCAGAGATTTGTGATATCTCTGGGATCCTGGGACTGTGCCCTTCACAATCCCCGTCTCTACGGGACGGTTTAGGTCCGTTAGGACCGACCAGGGGTGAAAATATCAGCTGAGATCTCAGAGCCCCGAGATCTCAGCTGTAGCACCGAGACGAAGCTCCGCCTTCTCCCCATTTCTCAGTAGCTCTTGATGCTGTCAACCACACTGTTGTTCTGAATTGACTCCATAAATTGGGGACTGGAAACATTATTTTATATTGGTTCTCTTCCTTTTTCTGGGACCAGTTGCACTTGACGTTGTTTTCCTTTCTTCCCATCCAGTTTTGTCATTCTGGCATCTTTACTTTTTATTTCAATTAAACAATGCCATCTGAAAGAATTTTGGAAGCACACCTGCTCTCTGGAATGAGATTCCTTGTGAAGTCTGATCTAGATTTTTGGTGATAATAAATAAGACTGTCTTTTAGACTACAGGTTGCTTTTCTTTTTGATGTTTTAAACAATATGTAAACTGCCTGGAGTCACTGGAAGTCATACTCAGAATTATTAAATAAATAATAAAGAGCATACCTAAACAAACCCCTTATAGATAGATAAAATAATGTTCATTGAAGCAAATATGAAATATTTAGGCCAATCCATATGTACAGAGATGACTACATGTATTTATTTGTAATACAGTTTCAAACTGTGCTGAAAAACTATTGAGTGTAGGAGAAGATTCACTATGAGCAAAGCATGATGTTACTTTATTTCTTGGACTTTTTTTCTCTTTTTTAAAGGAGGGTGTTTTAATGAAATAAAGAACTGGCTATGTAGTCATATATATGGTATTGATATTAGTCAAGTTCATGAATTTGTCTGAACAGATAAAGGTTTTCCAATACTGAAGTTTTCTGTTGGCTCAGGCCTTTATTGTGTTAGAAAGACAATTCGACATTGTTGACCATGAAACTTTATAGTACAGATTTATGGATTCCAATTTTAGTGTGAAGTTTTTCTCTTCACTGAATTGATGCTCCTCCATAAACAAAGATGCATGGTTTATTACTCTTCAGCCAAGGTCCTAAAACACTCACAACACTCTCTTAACAGTCCTATATTTTTCCCCTCTGGTTTCCTAAGCTAAAATTAGAGAGCAGTGTGGCTTGGAAATGCCATATCACAATTATTGAATTGTTGTTATTTTTCTTTTCCTTTTGCTTTCAAATCAAGAGATATGTAAAAATAAATAAATTTGAACTATCTATCTACAATTAGCAATTCTATTATCTTCTCCATCCTAAATCCTTAAGCCCCTGTCACACAGCACCAACGGATGGAAAGAGGATGTAAAACGGAGAGAAACACTTGCCATCCATTGGTTAACGCGATGATTCCGTTCTGAACTCACTGCATACATTTGTCATACGCTCTATCCGTCCAGCATCCGTCGAATGATATTTCATCCGCTCAAAAAGTTTTGAGCAGAAAATGTATCCAACGCGTCTGTTCTGCATCCTCAACACATATGGACAACATCCGTTCTACATCCGTCGTCATCTATCTGCTAGGCATCCACTGCGCATCCGCGCAACTCAAATCCGCTCCAGCGGAAAACAGACACAGGGAGGAAGCGAAACGGACGCGGAACGGACACAAAGCATCAGTAGCATGGACGGAGAAAGGATGAAAGCGGATGCAGCTCACATACAAAGCATTAAAAAGGAAAAAACGTTCACAGAGGGGACGTATCTCAGATATTTAGGATGTCTGCAGGATGCCTAGAAGATAAAAAGGACACCGAGCGGAAAACCTATATTTCCTATAAAAAGGGGGAGGAACTCACCTGGATCTCACTTTCAGTCCAGCAGCCCTGCGGTGCAGACCTCTTCAGCCTTCATCTGGCTCTTGCTCTACCACAGCATCCAGTCATCTCCACCATGGATCGTCGCACACTCTTTTTGGTAGCCGCCATCGTTCTACAACAGTGCGAAGCCATCTTCAGGCTCTTTCACCTGTTCTACGTGAAGAAAAGGAGGCAGCCAAGAAGTGTCTGGGTCCGAAGATGGATCGCCAGAAGAGCAGAGTACAGACTATAACAAGCTTATGGTGGAGCTCAGGAACGAAGACAATGTGCATTCCAGAACTTCATGAGGATGCCTCCAGCCATGTTTGACGAAGTTGTGGAGCGGCTGAGACTCCGGTTGACCAAGCAGAGCACCAACTTCCGGCCCAGCCTGGACCCTGGGCTCAAGATGGCACTCACTCTGCATCACCTGGCCTCAGGGACCACCTACAGGAGCATGCAGTACAGCTGGAGGGTGCCACACAACACCATCAGCATTGTGGTCAGAGAAGTGGTGCAGGCCATCATCGAAGAATACCTGGAGGAGTTCCTCCAGTACCCCTCCACTGAAGAAGGATGGAAGAAAGTTGCAGAGCAGTGGTATCAGAAGTGGAACTTCCCCCACACCGTTGCAGCCATAGAGGGCAAGCACGTGGCCTGCAAAGCTCCACCCAACTCAGGGTCCAATTATTTCAACTACAAGGGCTTCTTCAGCATCATCCTCTTCGCCATGGTCGATGCTGACTACAAGTTCATGTACATCGATGCTTCAGGCAATGGGTCAGCTTCAGATGCCCAGGTATACAACGCCAGTCACCTCAAGGAGGGGCTGGAATGCAACCTCATCATGGGCTTGCCAGATCCAGACCCCCTGCCCAACGACACACAATATGTGCCCTACTTCATCATGGGGGATGACGCCTTCTCCCTCACAACCTACTTCATGAAGCCCTACACTTCCCGACTCCTCACCCGTGAAGAGAGGATCTTAAACTACAGGCTGTCCAGGGCAAGACGGGTGGTGGAGAACGCCTTTGGCATCCTGGCCAACAGGTTCCAGGTACTTCTCACCACCATGTAGCATCACCCACAGACTGTGAGGAACATCGTGGAAGGTTGCTGCATCCTGCACAATCTCATGCGCACCCACTACCCAGTCTTGCAGAACAGGCTCATGGACCACCAACAAGTCAATGGGGACATGGAGCCCGGTGAATGGAGGCAAGGATTAAACCTGATAGACACTCTGGATGTGCCAGGCCCCAACAGTGCTTCACGTGAAGGGAAGAAGCAGCGCAACCTCCTGAAACACTGGTGCAACTCCCCAGCTGGAGCAGTGGAATGGCAAGACAGGATGGTAGATGCTTAATGGATGTTTCCTTGAGCTTGTCTCATCACACTGATGAGATTGGGCGATGTATGTTGAGTGGCCCTACAATGAACAGGGCATTTAATGAAGAGTTGTGTTCATGTTGAAATGTGTGGATCAATGATTACATTGTTATTGGTAATAAAAGGCCAAAGGTGTGACACCTGGGAGGGTGGACCATACAGTCCCACTATGCTTGCACTCGAGGTTTATCTATCCCACAGCTATTACCCATCCCACAGGTATCCTAACCCATACCACAGCTATTACCCATCCCAAAGGTATCCCTTCCCATCCCACTAGTATCCTTACCCATCCCACAAGCATGCAAAGGCTTAAACCATTTCTAAAAGTTTCCACCAAGACTTTATTGACAAAAATAAATGAAGCAAGTGTGTGAAGCAAAGATAATTTTTAATAATAACAAGCTGTAAAAGAAAAATGACCCAAGTGTCCCAAGAAAAGATAAAGTCAACAGTTAGCCACCCAGTCTCTGGCACTCTTCTTAGTCACTCTGAGGCGTGCCCAGTCTCAGGGGTGAAGGGTCCAGGTGCTGTGGAGGTGGCTGCTGCTGCAGTGTTGGTCTGAGGTGTCATTGGGGTGCCTGGCCCCGAGAGGACAACAGGGGATGGTGTGTGCAGGAAGCACTCAGAGAGCTGGCTCAGTCCTGTGATGTTGTGAGCCCCTTCCTCCAGGACATGGGGTGTCAGCCCCAATACCGATGACAGATGTTCTGAGGCCGGGCTTGGCTGTGGGGTGGAGGAAGGAGCAGTGTAGTGGGGCTGTCTAGTCTGCAGCTGAGCGAGGTGAGGCATGGGTGGCATCTGTGGCATGGGTGGCATCTGTGGTTGGGTGGCATTGGTGGCATCATTGGCATCAGTGGCATCGGTGGCATCAGTGGCATACGATGTACCTGTGCCTGGACTGGGAAGAGCTGCCTCTGCTGCTGGAGCTCCTGGTAGCCATAGCCTTGGTAGGTGAGGGCCTGTGGAAAGCCTTGGAAGGGCAGTGACATCACCTGGGGTGGAGGAGCAGACCTGGAGTGGGTGGGAGCAGGTTTATCTTGGTCTGGAGGGTTGTGAAGAAGTCCGGTGATCCTGTCCTTGATCACCTGGTACTGTGATTCGGACATGTTCATGAGGGTCTGGTTGATGTAAGTGAGGAAGGGCTTGCGGTTGGAAGATGGGACGTCGGTGTGTACCAACTGAGAGAGGAGATCTACGCTGCTTCTGATGGTGTCCCTGATCTCCACCAGGACAGTGTGGCTCTGCCCCTCTGGTCTGCCTCTCTGCCTGCTTTCTGTGGAGGTGGAGCTGGGGGTGGGGATGGGGGTGGGGATGGGTTGGTCTCTGGTGGAAGTGCCCTCTCCTTGCTCCCACTGCGTCAGGGGATCCTCCACACGCTCCGCCAGGGGGAGTGCAGCTATCGGGGGGGTCTCCATCGTGGCATGCTCCACAGATACCTGCCTGGACACAGGAGCTGACTCTTGGCCAGAAGAGGACTGGCTCTCTGCGGGCTGCCTGAGAGAGAGGGTTGTCAGAGGGGCTGCTCCTCGGTGCTGGATCTCACCCTCCAAGAAGCTGCACTTGGCCATCATGTAGGTCTCTCGGTCTGTCAGCTTGACTGTGGCCTGGCCAGATTTCTTGAGGTGCAGCTTCCCGTACCAGGTGTGCATGTGCTTCCACCAGCCCAGGAGCACCTCCGAAGTGTAACCCAGGCTATCCGCCTTCTCTCTCCAAGCAGCCTGCTTCCTTTTGGTGTCTCGATAGAGCCTGTGTCCCTTCCGCCAAAGATACTCGTTCTCCCTCAGCCACTCCAGCACCTCATCCTCATGTTCCTCTTCGATGGAGTACTGCCTCCTCTCCTGTTCTCATTCTCGCATATGCCTCTTCCTCCCTCTGGCAGGGCCATATGGGCCCTCATCAGAGGGGCTTCGAGGTTGTAGGGGCTGCTCCTCCACACCACCACCACCAGCAGTAGCAACAACAACAGTAGTAGCAAAATCAGGACCAGCAGGACCAGCAGCACCAGCAGCACCAGCACCAGCAGCACCAGCAGCACCAGCAGCACCAGCAGCACCAGGATCAGCAGCAGCAGAGTAAGCACCAGCAGCACCAGCAGGACCAGGAGCACCAGGAGCACCAGCAGGACCAGCAGGACCAGGAGCAGCACCAACAGAGTAAGCACCAGCAGAAGCACCAGCACCAGGAGCAGCGCCAGCAGAGTAAGCCCCAGCAGAAGCCCCAGCACCAGGAGCAGCGCCAGCAGAGTAAGCACCAGCAAAAGCACCAGCACCAGGAGCAGCGCCAGCACAGTAAGCACCAGCAGAAGCACCAGCACCAGGAGCAGCGCCAGCAGAAGCAGCAGAGCCAGCGGAAGCTCCACCACCAGAAGAGTCAGCCCCAGCAGCAGAAGCCCCAGCAGAAACAGAGTCAGGGCCAGGGGTTGGGATGGTGGCCCTGTCCCTCCTGCCAGGGCTGGCAGCAGATGGCAGAGGCTTTCTCTTCTTCCCCATGGTTGTTGGCTGACTGGCTGGCTGTCTGGCCGGCTGGAGCTGTGTCTGGAAGCAGGTCTTTCCTCTGAATGGTGACCTACTTGCGAACTCCTTCCCTTTATATCCGCGGGGCTGATGCAATGCATCCTCCCCGCATGTGCAGTGAACGCTTTGCATCCGCTAGGCATCTGCTAGGCATCTGCTAGGCTTCCGCTCTGCATCTGCTTCATCCGGTAGGCATCCACTCTGCATCTGCTCTTTCCGCTGCGCGTCCACTTCACTGTGCTCCCCCGGAAGCCCTGCGGATGTGCCATCTGCCTCCATCCGCTTCCATCCACTAGGCTTCTGTGGAGCATCTGTTTTACATCCTGGCTACATCCTCCTCCCGTCCGTTCCTTTCCATTATTGTCCGCTCTGCTTATGCAACTTCGGGGCACTTTTGAGAGCAGATAACAATGGATGGAATATTTTCTCAACTGCTGTGTCCTTTTTACAAATGTTTTGCATCCGTCGGCCAATGTGACAGGCCCTTAAACTTTAATCCTTAACTTAAGCCTGGTTAGATACTGATGTACGATGACATGTTTCTCAACTTTGGCAACTTTAAGAGAGCTGGACTTCAACCTCCTGAATTCCCCAGCCAGTGTAGCATAGCTGGCTTCAGAATTCTGGGAGTTTAAATCCAGACATCTTAAAGTTACTAAAGTTGAGGAAAAACTGGACTGGACTGTCATTGGAACCGCTACCTGGTAATTACTTCAATTAGTAATTTTCAATCATTTCAAAAAAAATAAAACATTGATCCGACAGAGTCTATTCAATCTGCCAAAGTAGATATCAGATATAAATGGAATGCCCCCCTTTTTAAATTTCCTTTCTTATAGATTCTTACTATTGAAAATATTTATCTGATGCCAGCAGAAGGGAAGTTTGGCATTTCCTCTCCTCTGAACATTATGCCAACATGGGACATGTTGAAGGGGAATATGGTGGTAATGCGATATCAAATAGAAGGACCACTAATGACTGCCATACTTTTTGTCAGCTATTTTTACAAAAACCTGCTGTGATTTTTCACTTTGTTAAGGCAAGAAAGGAAAGGAAAACAAAAGAATTGCTCTTCAATGAATTCACAATCAAATTTATCTTTATGTATTTTATTTACACCTCTAGGACAAGGTTGCAAAAACTTTATGCCATGAGCTACTGCTAGCACATCTTCTGCAGATGGCAGATTCTGCAACAAAAATCCTGGAAAAAAGTTTTATAGGGCTAGAAAATAGACATATATATTGGTTTTTATTCTCCTTTTATGCAAGATGTCACTAAAGAATCCCCCAGGCTGGTCTAAAATGCTTCCTGTCTATTTGTCTTTAGAGAATAAAGCTTGCCTTTCTGTTCTAGGCAGTTGTCAGTTTGAGGCAGCTTTTTAGTCAAGAGTTGTCAATACCACATTCTATTCAGATCATTCTATTTTTTTTTCCATATTGTCTCTTGTTTTTAAGCCTCATGACACAAGGACAAGCAGAAATTGATGTTTCCCTGGATAGCTTCTGTTGTGTTGATATATACTAAATACTTGGTGCCTGCCTTAGTTTGAGACTTTCTGAAATGCAGCTTGCAAATTTAAAACTTATTCATTCATATTCAAAGATACAGATTCATCGGGGTAAGAAAATTCTGGCTTTGTTTTGAGTACATTGTATCTTCAACACAACACTTTTACTAGGAAATAATGGGTTTCCTTGTTAAATTGTTGACCAAGGTTAACTTCATTGCTTTGTTTCACTCCATGGAAAACCTTGCAAGACCCCAAATGAAATGCTGGTTTCATAGATGCAGAGAGGGAATTTCAAACTTGGATGAATTATGAACATATAATAAAATACTTTTGTAGCAATCAAACACAAAAGATTTATGTGCAAAAGGTTGTTTTGATGCATTCATTGAATCAGATATATGTTCTGAAGTAGACTACAAAAACATGCTTCATCAGGGACCATGAATTATTGCTTGCAGATAAATCATGAACTGAGCCCATAGGCTTCAAAGGAAGATTTTACTATGTGTCTCAAGACCAAATTCAAGTCAGAGCTAAATTAGTACTCTACATGCAACTAATATATTCATTTATCATTTATTATTACAGCTATACCTGCTGTAATCAACCAAAATCTCAATAGTTTACAGTATATGGTATACAACTGCAGCAGCTGGAACATTAACATTATAAATAATAAATTTGGAGTCTCAGCGGTTTTCTATTCACTTTTAGCTAGGATCATATAAATGCACAATCAGGCTTCCACAGTTTTAGGAGTATGCCCATGACAGTCATTGCACCCCATCAATTATGTGGTCCATCTATCTCAATAAGTATGGTTACTTGTCAATATTCTGACAGGTAATAGCAATTCCAGTTTTCAGAACATATTTTCCCCCATGGGCCAACCTAAAAACAGGGGGCAATTGAACCTGCCTTCTTTTGTGCAATAAAAATTACTTCTATGACCAGGCTGGGTCTATCCATAGCTGGAAGATGATTTGCATATAAACACCCAAATGAATGCTGTGTAGGATTCTCATTTCAATCCAGCATTATGAACTATGCACACAAAACTCTTTAAGCATAGTCATAGCAACCATAATCATCCATATGAAGAGTGTGAGAAGAGTTGGGAGCTATATATTTTCCTCATCCTTCTTTTTTAAACAACAGACAGGATTAGTGCTCGCTTATATTTTGCACTAGCACTTTTATCATAGAAAGTTAGATTCCTATTAGCAACTGTGGCCACTCATAATGGGCCTTTGTATTAAAAACAACACAAGCCCATGGCTTCTGCCCCCAACACCCAAATGCATAGGAAAATACATCTTCATAATGTCAGGTGAGGGAAGGCTGACTTATAAGAATGGGATTTCAATATAGCAAAGTTAAGTAACATTTTGTAAAGTGCTGCAACATAATTTTTCAGTAATTAATCTTTGAAGAATGGACTCTCCAGGAATCTGCAAAAGCTACTGATTCATTTGTAAACCAGAAAATGTTCCTCAAGATGAAAAAAAACTCATAATGAATCCTATTTAAAGATACTTCAAGTATAAGGATAAGAGAAACCATGAACCTTTCTGTATCAATGCTAGTAAAGCCCTTGTCACACTGCACCAACGGATGGAAAGAGGATGTAAAACGGACAAAAAAGCTTGCCATCCGTTGGTTAACGCGATGCTTCCGTTCTGAACTCACTGCCTCCATTTTGCTTCCTCTCTATCCGTCCAGCATCCATTTATTGACGTTTCATCCGCTCAGAAAGTTTTGAGCTGCTCAAAACTTTTGAGTGGAAAATGTATCCAATTCGTCCGTTCTGCATCCACTAGGCATCCGCTAGGCATCCGTTCTGCATCCGTTGCACATCCGCTATATCTGCTAGGCATCCGTTCCACATCCACGCAACTCGCATCCGCTCGGACGCAGGGAGGAAGCGGAACGGATGCAGAACGGATGCCTAGCGGATGCAGCACGGAAACAAAGCATTTAAAACTGAAAAAATGTTCGCAGAGGAGACCTATCTCGGATATTAAGGATGTCTAGAGGATGACTAGAGGATGCCTAGAGGATGCAAAGGAAAACCTATATTGCCTATAAAAAGGGGGAGCAACTCACCTGGATCTCACTTTCAGACCAGCAGCCCAGCTGTGCAGACCTCTGCAGCCTTCATCTGACTCTTGCTCTTCCACAGCATCCAGTCATGTCAACCGTGGATCGTAACACAGTCCTTTTGGCAGCCACCATCGTTCTGCAACAGTGCGAAGCCATCTACAGGCTCTGTGAACTCTACTACGGGAAGGAAAAGAGGCGGCCAAGAAGCATCTGGGTCCAAAAATGGATCGGGAGAAGAGCAGATGGATCGGGAGAAGAGCACAAGATCAGCTTGTGAAGACCATCACAAGCTAATGGTGGAGCTCAGGAACGAAGACACTCGTGCATTCCAAAACTTCATGAGAATGCCTCCAGCCATGTTTGATGAAGTTGTGCAGCGGCTGACACCCAGGATGACCAAAGCAAACACCAACTTCCGGCCCAGCCTGGAACCTGGGCTCAAGGTGGCACTCACTCTGAGCCACCTGGCCTCAGGGACCACCTACAGGAGCATGCAGTACGGCTGGAGGGTGCCACAGAACACCATCAGCATTGTGGTCAGAGAAGTGGTGCAGGCCATCATCAAAGAATACCTGGAGGAGCTCCTCTAGTGCCCCTCCACTGAAGAAGGATGGAAGAAAGTTGCAGAACAGTGGTATCAGAGGTGCAACTTCCCACACACTGTTGGAGCCATCGATGGCAAGCACATGGCCTGCAAAGCTCCAGCCAAGTCGGGGTCCACTTATTTCAACTACAAGGGCTTCTTCAGCATCGTCCTCTTCACCATGGTCGATGCTGACTACAAGTTCATGTACATCGATGCTTCAGGCAATGGGTCAGCTTCAGATGCCAGTCACCTCAAGGAGGGGCTGGAACGCAACCTCATCATAGGCTTCCCAGATCCAGACCCCTTGCCCAACGACACACAAGATGTGCCCTACTTCATCATGGGGGATGATACCTTCTCCCTCAGAACTTACCTCATGAAGCCCTACACCTCCAGACTCCTCACCCGTGAAGAGAGGATCTTCAACTACAGGCTGTCCAGGGCAAGACAGGTGGTGGAGAACGCCTTTGGCATCCTGGTCAACAGGTTCCAGGTACTTCTCACCACCATGCAGCATCACCCAGAGACCGTGAGGAGGATCATGGAAGCTTGGAGGCAAGGGCAAAACCTGATAGACACTGAGGATGTGCAAGGCCCCAACAGAGTCTCACATGAAGGGAAGAATCAGCGCAACCTCCTGAAACACTGGTGCAACTCCCCAGCTGGAGCAGTGGAGTGGCAAGACAGGATGGTAGATGATTAATGTATGCTTCCTTCAGCCTGTCTCATCACACGGATGAGATTGGGCCATGTACGTTGGGTGGGTCTACAATGAACAGGGCATTTAATAAAGAGTTGTGTTTATGTTGACATGTGTGGATCAATGATTACATTAGTATTGATAATAAAGGGCCATAGATGTGGCACCTGGGAGGGTGGACCATACAGTCCCACTATGCTTGCACTGGAGGTTTATCTATCCCACAGCTATTACCCATCCCACAGGTATCCCTGCCCATCCCACAGCTATTACCCATTCCAAAGGTATCCCTGCCCATCCCACAGGTATCCCTGCACATCCCACAGCTATGACTCATCCCAAAGGTATCCCTGCTCATTCCACAGGTATCCCTCCCCACCCCACTGCTATCTTAACCCATCCCACAAGCATGCAAAGGCTTAAACCATTTCTAAAAGTTTCCACCAAGACTTTATTAAAAAAAAGAAATGAAGCAAGTGTGTGAATCAAAGATAGACTTTATTGAACAACAAGCTGTAAAAGAAAAATGACCCAAGTCAAGTGTCCAAATAAAGTCCACAGGTAGCCAGCCAGCCAGTCTCTGGCACTCCTCTTGGTCACTCGGAGGTGTGCCCAGTCTCAGGGGTGAAGGGTCCAGGTGCTGTGTAGGTGGGTGCTGCTGGAGTGCTGGTCTGAAGCACCACTGAGGTGCCTGGCCCCGAGAGGACAACAGGTGACGGTATGTTGAGAAAGTTATCGAACAGCTGGCTCAGACCCGTGATGTTGAGAGCTCCTTCCTCCATGCCATGGGGTATCAGCCCCAGTACCAATGACAGATGTACTGAGGCCAGACTTGGCTGTGGGGTGGAGGAAGGAGCAGTGTAGTGGGGCTGTCTGGTCTGCAGCTGGGTGAGGACTGGTGTTTGTGGCGTTGGTTGCATCAGTGTTGTGGGTGGCATCGGTGGCATCAGTGGAACCGGTGGCAACGGTGTCGCACAACTCTGTGCCTGGACTGGGAAGGGCTGCTGCCTGTGCTGCTGGACCTCCTAGTAGCCATAGCCCTGGTAGGTGAGGGGCTGTGGAAAGCCTTGGAATGGGAGGGACTTCACCTGAGGTGGAGGAGCAGACCTGGTCTGGGTGGGAGCCGGTTCCTCTGGATCTGAAGGGTTGTGAAGCAGCTCGGTGATCCGGTCCTTCACCACCTGGTACTGGGGTTCTGCCATGTCCCTGAGGGTCTGGTTGGCATAGGTGAGGAAGGGCTTGCAGTTGGAGGATGAGGAGTCGGTGTGGACCAGCTGAGAGAGGAGATCTATGCTGCTCCGGATGGTGTCCCTGATCTCCAGCAGGACAGTGTGGCTCTGCCCCTCCTGCTGTCTGGCTCTCTACCTTTCTGTGGAGGTGGAGCTGGGGGTGGATGCGGCTACGGCTGTGGTGGATGCACCATCTCCTTTCTCCCACCGCACCAGGGAGTCCTCCATGCGCTCCACCACAGTTACAACACCTGTCTGTGGGTTCTCCGCCATGGCACGCTCCACAGAAATCTGCCTGGAGGCAGGAACTGACTCTCAGCCGGAAGAGTACTGGCTCTCAGCAGGCTGCCGGAGAGAGAGGGTAGACAGAAGGGCTGCTCCTCGGTGGCGGATCTCACCCTCCAGGAAGCTGCACCTGGCCATGACGTAGGTCTCTCTGTCCATCAGCTTAACCGTGGCCTGGCCAGATTTCTTGAGGTGCAGCTTCCCATACCAGGTGTGCATGTGCTTCCACCAGCCGAGGAGCACCTCTGAAGTGTAGCCCATACTCACCGCCTTCTCTCTCCAAGCAGCATGCTTCTGCTTGGTGTCCCTGTACAGCCGGTGTCCCTTCCGCCACAAATAGTCATTCTCTCTCAGCCACTCCAGCACATCATCCTCGTGTTCCTTCTCAATGGAGTATTGCCTCCTCTCCCGTTGTCGCATACGCGTCTTCCTTCCTTTGGCAGGACCAGATGGGCCCTCATCAGAGGGGCTCCCAGGTAGTAGGGGCTCCTCCTCCACACCACCAGCAGCAGCAACACCAGCAGGATCATCATCATCATCATCATCATCATCATCATCATCATCATCACCAGCAGGATCATAATCATCATCAGCAGCAGCAGCAAGATCATCATCATCATCAGCAGCAGCAGCAGCAGCAGCAGCACCAGCACCAGCACCAGCAGGACCAGGATCAGCAGCAGCAGAGTAAGCACCAGCAGCGCCAGCAAGACCAGGAGCATGAGCAGGACCAGGAGCACGAGCAGGACCAGCAGGACCAGCAGGACCAGGAGCAGCTTCAGCAGAGTAAGCACCAGCAGAAGCACCACCGCCAGAAGCAGCTTCAGCAGAACCTCCAGCACCAGAAGAGCGAGCCCAAGTAGCAGAAGCCCCAGCAGAAGCAGAGTCAGGGACAGGGGGCGGGAGGGTGGCCCTGTCCCTCTTGGCAGGGATGGCAGCAGGTTGCTGAGGCTTTCACTTCTTCCGCATGGTTGTGGGGTTGCTGGCTGGCAGGGAGGCTGGCAGGCACCAAGGCTGGCAGGAAGGCTGGCACCAAGGCTGGCAGGAAGGCTGGCAGGCAGGCACCAAGGCTGGCAGGCAGGCAGGCACCAAGGCTGGCAGGCAGACTGGCTGGCAGGGAGGCTGGAAGGTAGGCTGGCAGCAAAGCTGGCAGGGAGGCTGGCCAGGAGGCTGGGAGGCAGGCTTTCAGGCAGGCTGGCAGGAAGGCTGTCAGCAAGGCTTGCAGCAAGGCTTGCAGGCAGGCATGCAGGCAGGATAGGCAAGGACTCGATGTATCCAGCAGCAGGTCTTTCCTCCGAATGTGACCTGCTTGGAAGCTGCTTCCCTTTATATCCATGGGGCTTACGCAATGCATCCCCCCCGCATGCGCAATTAAAGCTCGGCATCCATTCGGCTTCCGCTGTGCATCCGCTAGGCTTCCGCTCTGCATCCACTTCATCTGTTGTGCATCTGATAGGCTTCTGCTCTGCATCCGCTTCATCCGCTGTGCATCCGCTGTATCTGTTCCACGTCCGCTTTGCTGAGGCCCCCTGGAAGCCCTGCGGATGTGCCATCCGCTCTCATCTGCTTCCATCCGCTGGGCTTCCGTTCCGCATCCGCTTTCCATCTGCTCTGCGTCCTCCCCGCATCTGTTCCTTTCCGTGTTATCCGCTCTGGTTATGCAAATTTTGCCCCTTTTGAGAGCAGATAACAACGGATGGAACATTTTGCTCGTCCGTTGTGTCCTTTTTACTAATGTTTTGCATCCGTTGGGCAGTGTGACAGGGCCTTAAAACATAACCAAGTATGACAATATCATTTCCAATGTTTCGATATAATGGCTTGTGTTTTTCTTTAAGCTTGTGTAAAATAGTATTACTGTATACTACATACATTCTAAAATGCACCAAGAAGAACAATTTTGTTTGACCTGTAGTCGTATTCCTTTGTTTTTTTCACATCATTTTGTTAAGGTTTGTTGCTTTTGGGGTTAAAATCTGGAAGAATATTTTCTAATTGTAAGACTACCATGAATGATTCTTTGTAGTGTGAAAGGAACAAAACAAGAAACAACCCAATTGATGGCACAGTAGTTAGAATGCAGTATTGCAGATTAATTCTTCCAAGTGCCAGCAGTTCTATTCTCACTGGCTCAAGGTTCATTCCACCTTCTATCCTTGCAAAATCAGTAAAATTAGGGCCCAGATTGCTGGGGGCAATATGCTGACTCTATTAACTGCTTAGAGAAGGGTGTAAAGGACTATGAAGCAGGATATAAGTCAAAGTGCTATTGTTATTGATGATCCTTGCTTCTTCTATAGATCTACTGCAAATCCTGCTCTGCATACATATATACAATCCACTTAAAATAATTCACTACCTAGAATTGAGAAATAATTAAATAGCAGGGATTTAAAATAAGATAGATTAAAACCTTTCTATGTGATGTAATAAAATCATTCTAGGTCAAATTATAGAAAAAATAAACTTTTCAGAGCTTCAGTTACTTACTGAAATAGTTGTGAAATGTAGAAATGCTCCTGCGTTAGTTTCTAAGGACTCCTAAAATTTTTAATAAACAGAATAACTCCACCCACTAACAGAAAAAAAGCCAGTGGATGGGTCCAGAAAATATTATCTCACTCCACATGTCTAGAAACATTAATATGATTTGTTTACAGACTTCAGTTGTGGCTCTTGCTCTTTAAAATCTCAAATATTTCTTGAAGTATTGATGGAGCAGAAATGATATAATACCCATCAAATCACCATCCATCAAGGGTAATCATATTATTAACTGTGTGTCACATTATTCTGCAGGTTGCTTCTTGTTCTCCCTATCTATCTAAACAGCTGAACATGTTTGCTTCAATCTCTCCAGTTGAAAAATAATTTCCTCCTAAATATACCATTCAGATTTTGAGACCTGATTCAAAACTCTTCAGTATGCCATTTTCACAAATTATTAATGAAATGAAAAGCAGATTATTCTGCATACAGATGGGAGGTTGTACAACTTGCCTTGTGGTGTAACCACAACAATCTGGAACTGAACACACCCAAAATCTTAGAAATGATGTAAACTGTTTCAACTCCTACTCTCAAAATGACGCTATAAAGCACTGCACACCAGAACAACAAGACACAAGGAGAGTTTTTTTCTTGAATGCCATCACTCTGCTAAACACTCTCCCTTAACACTGTCCAATTATTTACAAAGTCTGAACTGCTATTACCATTAATCTTCTCATCACTCCTTATCACTCATCCCCTCCCACTTGTGACTGTATGACTGTAACTTTGTTGCTTGTATCCTTACAATCTATATTGACTGTTTCCTAGTATGATTTGATTGCTTATTGTACCCTATGGCTATTAAGTATTGTACCTTATGATTCTTGACTCTTGACGAATGTATCTTTTCTTTTATGTACACTGAAAACATTTGCACCAAGACAAATTCCTTGTGTCCAATCACACTTGGCCAATAAAGAATTCTATTCTATTCTGCCAACGAGATTAGCAAGAATTTATCCCAACAAAGTCCAAAATGCTGGAAATGTAAGGTTGACAGTACATTTTATCATATATGGTGGCTATGCCCTGAGACTTCGACATTCTGGATTCAAATTAAAAACTGGATTCAAGAGATTACTGGTTATCAGATTGAGCTCAGACTGGAAATCTTCCTTTTAGGAATTATTAAAGATAGAATACCAACAGAAACAAAATATTTATTGCTCTGTATCACAACAGCCGCCAGAATAGCCTTTGCACAGGTATGGAAAACTCCCAATATTCCTAAAGAAGAACTGATATTACAAAAGTAACAGAAAGTGCCAGAATGAATATGGTAACATTGAAATTGAAAGAAAGAGATGACTCTGATTTTTACCTAATCTGGAATAAATGGTATGATTGGTTAGCAAACAGAACTAAAAAAATAAGACACTTATAAGAAACTTAACTGTAAGAAACCTTAAGAATGTGAAATGTAAATTTGTAAACTATGTAAGAATATAGGAATAGTGATTATAGTTAAAGTTATTAATATTAGATAAATATACAAACAATGTGTTAAGATATTTATGATAACAACATGTATACAGGTAAAACTTGAAAAATTAGAATATCGTGCAAAAATTCATTTATTCAGTAATGCAACTTAAAAGATGAACCTAATATATGAGACAGATTCATTACATACAAAGCAAGATAGTTCAAGCTATGATATGTCATAATTGAAATGATTATGGCTTACAGCTCATGAAAACCCCAAATCCACAATCTCAAAAAATTATAATATTGTAAAAAGGTTCAATACTCTTGGCTCAAAGTGTCCCACTCTAATCAGCTAATTAAGCCATAACACCTGCAAAGGGTTCCTGAGCCTTTAAATGGTCTCTCAGTCTGGTTCAGTAGAAATCACAATCATGGGAAAGACTGCTGACCTGATAGTTGTACAGAAAACCATCAGCGACACCCTCCATACGGAGGGAAAGCCTCAAAAGGTAATTGCAAAAGAAGTTGGAAGTTCCCAAAGTGCTGTGTCAAAGCACATTAATAGAAAGTTATGTGGAAGGGAAAAGGGTGGAAGAAAAAGGTGCACAAGCAGCAGGGATGACCGCAGCCTGGAAAGGATTGTCAGGAAAAGGCCATTCAAAAGTGTTGGGTACTTTCACAAGGAGTGGACTGAGGCTGGAGTCAGTGCATCAAGAGCCACCATAGACAGACAGATCCTGGACATGGGCTTCAAATGTTGTATTCCTCTTGTCAATCCACTACTGAACAACAAACAACATCAGGAGCATCTTATCTGGGCAAAAGAAAAACAGAACTGGTCTGTTGCTCAGTGGCCCAAAGTCCTCTTTTCCGATGAGAGCAACTTTTGCATCTCATTTGGAAACCAAGGACCCAGAGTCTGGAGGAAGAATGGAGAGGCACGCACTGCAAGATGTTTGAAGTCCAGTGTGAAGTTTCCACAGTTTGTCTTGATTTGGGGAGCCATGTCATCTGCTGGTGTTGGTCCACTGTGCTTCATTATGTTCAGGGTCAACGCAGCCCTCTACCAGGAGATTTTGGAGCACTTCAAACTTCCTTCCACAGACAAGCTTTATGGGGATGCTGACTTCATTTTCCAGCAGGATTTGGCACCTGCCCACACTGCCAAAAGCACCAAAACCTGGTTCAATGACCGTGGGATTACTGTGCTTGATTGGCTAGCAAACTTGCCTGACCCGAATGCCATAGAGAATCTGTGGGGCATTGCCAAGAGAAAGATGAGAGACATGAGACCGAACAATGCAGAAGAGCTGAAGGTCGCTATTGAAGCATCCTGGTCTACTATAACACCTCATCAGTGCCACAGGTTGATATCTCCCATGCCACGCCACACTGAGGTAGTAATTGCTGCAAAAGGGGCCCAAACCAAGTACTGAGTACATATGCATGCTTATACTTTTCAGAGGTCCAATATTGTTCTACATACAAATCTTGTTTTTTTGATTACATATAGTATTCTAATTTTCTGAGATTGTGGATTTGGGGTTTTCATGAGCTGTAAGCCATAATCATCTCAATTATGACAAATCACAGCTTGAACTATCTTGCTTTGCATGTAATAGGTCTATCTCATATATTAGTTCACCTTTTAAGTTGCATTATTGAAATAAATGAATTTTTGCGCAATATTCTAATTTTTCAAGTTTCACCTGTAGATGTCAAGAATGTTGTTGAAACTATGATGCTTTATATTGAAAATTAGAAACTCAGTAAAAATGTATTTTTTAAAAAAGAATTCTATTCTGTTCTAAAACTGTGCCAAAATCTGTTTTCCAACTTTCTGAAATATTTATATTCTTTCAAAAGAAAAGTATGTTTTTCCATTAACTGTTCCAGAATCTAAAAAGTGTTAGAACTTTCTCTGATGATGCTGTTGAGCTCATTTTACTATAGAAGAAGCTCCTGTTGTAGCTTTCTGTTACACACACATCCACACACACATACCAATCTCTCTGCAGCTTTCACTGTGGTTTATGCTTTCCAATCTGAAAAAGGCTTCAAGATACCTTCTTGGCAGAAAAGTATCGTAACTTCAATTGCACTGTTAGCATAGCTGAGTTGCACTGTGCCACAGCAAAAAGAGCCATCTATTTTTAAATATATAATATGGGAAAAGATTTGGAACTGGTGGACAGCATGGCTTCCTTGTCTTTTCCACCCAACTTCACCTGCTAGTAAGGATTAGCAGCCATCATTAGCTCTCCAGAGCACAAGAGTGTAAAGGCCCTGTCCCACTGCACTTACAGATGCAAAGAGGATGTAAAATGTTAAAAAAAAGCTTGCCATCCATTGGAAAACGCTATGCATCCGTTGTGTACTCATTGCATACGTGTTTCATATGCTCTATCCATCGAGGATCTGTCCACTGCGATTTCATCCGTGCAAGACGTTTTGAGCTGCACAAAACTTTGTGAATGGATGAACTTTCCGCTGTGTACGATATAAATCCGCGACATACGAGCAACAAATGTTCTATGTCCGTTTATCATCCATTAAACGTCCGCTGTATCCTCTCTGCATCCTCTGGACATCCTCACAACTCACATCCGCTGCAGCTGAAAATGGAAAGAGGGAGGAAAGAAAGGGTTCATGGAACGACTACACATCGTTCATAGCACGGAAATAAAAAGGATGCGTTTGCATCCGATATACATCCACGCAGCATCCCCTTTCTTTCCTTTAGGCATACGTGATGCATCCACTTCATCCGCTGTCATCCACTAGGCTTCCTATGAACATCTGTTTAACATCCCCGCTACATACTACCCATGTCCGTTCTTTTCCATTCTGTTTATGCAAATTTTCACCACTTTTTGAAGCGGATGACAACAGATGGAACAGATGGGCAACAGAAATTTTGCTCGTCCGCTGTGTCCTTTATGCATACGTTTTGTGTCCATCGGCCAGTGGGACCTAGCCTTAAGAGAGCAGTAGTAATTTGAAGAGCTCCATCCCATTTTATTCTATCTCCATGGTATACCCACTTACCACTCAGCTGGATTGGGGGTGGCATATGAGGTCTATCAACCTTCTGGGTAATTAAACAATATTTTTCATGGATCAATATATTGTATTAATACTTTATTTATGCAAGATCTAATTCATGCCATGACGTCACCATCAATGTATAACTCCATTTCTCTTGTCCATCCATGTCTTTGCTCTTCCTTCTTCTTCTCCCACAAATTATGTACATAATATGTATCAAATGAACCAGATTATCATTGCCCAAAATTTAGGCAACAACACATTTATTATTTTTTAAGAAGTTATTTTACATGAAATTTTAACTCTAAGTTGGACTGTTCAGAGAGCTATATGTATTACTGCTTTCCATGCCACAGAATTAATTTAAATCTACTTGTAGTCCCATGGTCTTGGTGAGCCTGATCAGTCCACAAAGTTAAGTTTTCAACTTTCTATGAATAAATATACTGAGGGAAAAGTATACAAGATTTATGGAAGTAATAATGATTAAAAACAGATGCCAATATTTATGGTGGAAATACAGAGCACCTTGTCATGGTAACCACTATTTACAACAAGATCTTAGGAAACAGGATGTAACAATCATCTGGAAATCAATAGAAAAGTCATTACTAACAGGATTTTTAAAATTGACATGAATTGCTTAAGAGCTCTATAAATAAATAAAAACAGATATGAAACAGGAAAGAGACAGATTGCATTTGTTCAAAAATAGTGTTTATTTCAATGCAATTTTGGAAATTAAGAGACACACAAAAGCATCCATGCTATGGTTTAGTGCCTATTAGCCTGTGAGATAGAGGTAATGATCAGATTTGAGCTTATTTCCTCAAATGTGCTCATCAGCTGCAAAAGAAAGAAATGAAAAAAAGACATGGTTTGGGCAAGGGTGATGCAGTATATTCTAGAAAGAGGTGCCCTGGAACACCAAACAAAAGCACTGCATTTGATCTGCCATAAGATCAATATATCCTGATATTTGTTTGGCTTCAGCAGAATCTTTTCTCTACAAGTGCAAATTTTGGAGCCCTCATTAACCAACACTTGATTATATACTTTAAACCTTACAATGAGGAATAAATCTTGAGGTTTTTATCCTTCCTATACATTCCTTTGCCCCATACTAGTTTAGTTTAGTTTATTGTCATTGCACCTCATAAAACTAAATCAAACACCATCTTCAGTGCACATCATGACCATAACCATGAAAATAAACACAAACCTACATCCTTCACCCTTCACACATTAACGGAAACCCCTGACACCACACCAACACTGCACTATACAGCAGAATTCAAAAGAGCTACTGCCCTGGGATAGAAGTTGTTTTTCAGCCTTTTTGTCCCTGTTTTTATTATTCTGTACTGTCTGCCAGACAGTAATAGTTCAAAAGAAGGGTTCCCAGGATGAGATGAATCTTTGAGAATGTTTCGAACTTTCTTAAGGCAGCGGAAGCTATAAAGCTCTTCCAAAGAGGGGAGAGGGCAAGCAATGATCTTCTGGGCAATGACATTAACCCTCTGGAGTGCTTTCCTATCTGCCCCTGTGCAATTGGCAAACCATATAGAGGTGCAGTATGTTAAAAAGCTCTCTATGGTGCAGCAGTAGAAGGTCACTAGCAGTTTCTCATTCAGTTGTTGTTTTCTGAGAAGTCTCAGGTAGTATAATCTCTGCTGGGCCCTTTTGACCAGGGCTGCAATGTGGGCAC
Source organism: Laticauda colubrina (assembly GCA_015471245.1). Classification (NCBI taxonomy): domain Eukaryota; kingdom Metazoa; phylum Chordata; class Lepidosauria; order Squamata; family Elapidae; genus Laticauda; species Laticauda colubrina. Next base: position 17,175,424 of record BLBF01000018.1, read on the forward strand.
CCCAGGTCAGATCTTCTTTTAGGGTAACACCCAGAAACTTAAAACTGGCTACTTGTTCCACTCGGTCTCCATCGATCAGCAAGGGTTGGATGTCTGATCTGTTCCTTCTATAATCTACTATAAGCTCCTAACATGAGTGGGAATGCAGTCATGCACATAAAGAGTATAGAGGAAGAGTCTCAACACACAACCCTGTGGTGTACCAGTGTTAAGAAAAAGGGCTGAAGAGGTATGATTACCTAATCTGACCCTCTGTGAGTAGCCATATAGGAAATCCATAATCCAAAAGCAGATTGAATTAGAAAACCCAAGGTCCAGAAGTTTAGACACTAGTCTATGTGGAAGAATCGTGTTAAACACAGAACTAAAATCCACAAAAAGCATTCTCATGTAGCCCTCCTGCTGTTCTAGATGAGTCAGAGCAGTGTGAAGAGTGATGGTTATAGCGTCCTCTGTAGATCTACTTTTTCTTGCATACTTTTTCTGTATGCAAACTGGTGTTTATCAAATGTATGTGGAAGACCAGAAATGATGTGCCAGCAGACCAATTTCTCAAAGCACTTCATGATGATAGGAGTGAGTGCCATTGGTCTGTAATCGTTGAGGTTATTCACAGGGAACTTCTTTGGCAGCAGAACAATAGTGGAAGCCTTCAAACAAGATGGAATAGTGGACTGGGATAAAGACTGATTGAAGATCCTGGTAAAGACTCCAGCCAACTGATCAGCACGGTCTTTAAGCACTCAGCCAGAGATAATGTCAGGACCAGCAGCCTTTCTAGGGTCCACAGCCCTCAGAATGCTCCTCACCTCCTGTTCCTCCACAATGAGGTGGGGGCTACAATTGGCTGGTAGTTGTATTTTATCTGTCTCTGATGTCTCCACTTCAAAGCGAGCAAATAAATGATTCAGTTCCTCTGCCAATGAAGCATCCCCCTCAGCAGGGATGACATTGGTAAGTTGATGGTTTGTAATTTGTTGAATCCCTCACCATGCCTGCCTCATGTTATTGCTATAAAAATTATCCTCAATCTGCCTCTTATAATCAGTCTTGGCCTTCTGAATACCTTTCTTCAGATTAGCTCTGGTAACACTGTATCTTGCCCCATCACCGAACCTAAAGGCCTTGGTCCTGTCATGCAAGAGCTGCTGGACTTCCTTGGTCATCCAGGGTTTCTGATTGGGATAGATCGTAAGACATTTATCCACAGTTATACTATCTGTGCAGTGTTTGATATAGCACAGAACAGTTGCAGTGTATGCCTCTAGGTCAGGGTGGTAAAAGATGTCCCAATTTGTGTTCTCAAAACATTCCTGAAGTTGTTGGGAAGCATCTTCTGGCCAATATTTCACTGTGTTTATTATAGGCAGAGCCCGTCTCCTAAGAGGGATGTAAGCTGGTGCTAAAAGCAATGATATATGGTCTGATTGTCCCAAATGTAGTAATTTTATAACCTTATAGCCATGTTTGATGTTTGTGTATACCTTGTCCAATATGTTTGCTTCTCTAGTAGCACACTTAACATGCTGATAAAATTTAGGGAGCACTTCTTTTAAATCAGCTTGATGAAAGTCCCCCACTATGATATGCACAGCATCAGGATACTTATTCTGCCGATTACTAACAATGTTATACAAGAATCACAAAGTTATGGTAGTACTGGCTTCAGGTGGGATAAAGACTGCAGTAATCAAAACCAAGCTAAATTCCCATGGAAGATATATGGGTCTACATTAAGTGTCATATACACTCCATGGAGCAGTGGCTGTCTACAGTCTTTGTATTGATACACCAGCTTTTGTTCACATAAAGGCTTAAACCTCCCCCTTTGATCTTGCCAAAATCTCTGCTCCTATCCTGCCAGTGAGCTATGTAGCCTTCCAGCTCAACAGCTGCATCTGGAATGAGTGAATGAAGCCAAGTTTCTGTGGTTAGCAAAACACAGCAGTTCTTGATGAATTAGTTCATCCATTTTGTTAATCAGAGATCTTGCATTGGTAAGAAATATACTTGGAATTGAAGGCTTGTGTGGAAACTTACTCAGCCTAAAGAAAACCTCAGCACAGCATCCTCTCTTCCTCTTCCTGTTCTTCTTTCTCCGCCTCTTCCTCCTTCCTACAGGGATAGTGATCCATGGCTCCCCCAGCGGCCTAGCGGCCTCCTTCAGAATATTATGAGAATGTATAAAATCATCCATAATAGCCTTTTCACATTTCAGTCCAATTTGTAACAAGGCTTGTCGACTATAGATGCTCCTTGCCCCATAGGATTTAATCAAGGAAAGGATCCAAAACACACAGAGAATCATACACACCATACACTGAAAGAAGGAGTGGTTAGCCACAGCATCCATGTGGACAGCCATCCTGAAAACTGTTTATCACACTAAGACAACATTTACACAGATAGGGCAAACTGAGATAAATTTTCCCACCCATATCTCTCAAATCCCCATCTCCTCAGTTTTCTGTCCGTCCAGAATATACATTGGATGGAGATGGTTGTGTTATTATATACTAGTTCAACTATTCCAAGGTTGGCTATCATAGTGGTTTGTGGTCAAGTATTTGTGGCCAAGTGTCTTGAAGAATTACATGTGGTTTTTTATATTGCCATTTACGATTTGTGTCCATTTGTTCTTTTTAGTTGAGAGTTGTCAGTTCATCTAATGAAAAATGTTGGAGACATTGGTGATAGATGATGGGCATGTGCTATGTTGAATGAGATATCTCCTAGAGTAATTTACTTCCAGACAAACTTAGAACAAAACAGAATTCTGCTTGTTGTCACAGATAGCTCTGCGATAAAATCATTCAAGTATGATTTAACTGCTATTAATAAACATATGGAAAATCACTGTCATACTTCTTTTATGTTCTCCAGATCATTGTAGATGATAACAGAATCTTTTGTTTAAAATCTGTTTTTGCTTACTATAAACACTCATTCTAAAATTACTCAGAGAGCTGATGTCTTCTTTTCATGGGATGTATTCATGCAAAAGTTTGAGTCACTCATCTGGGATGCTTTAAGTTGGACTTCTGCACTGAACAGAAGAACATGCCTGAAGAATCAACAATATAATTCAAGGATTCTATAAACAGCTGCTAAGTAGCAATAACAGATCAACAGAGTAGAGATATCAATAAATGGAATCAAACTCTGAGGCAATCAGTATAAATTCTGTTCTATCTATTCTGGAAATATTATTATAGGAATTAACAATATTATCCTTAATGTTAGAGTTGTGTTCTCCAGACAGCAAGAAAATTGTCGGTGGAATAAGCTTTGTGGTTCTCCTTGTGGTGTTAAATAGTGGTAAATATTATATGACCTGCATTAATCTGAAGTCAAGTGTTTTACGTCTTGTTTGTAGATATGGTGCAATTCCAATCCTATTAGATTATCTTTTGAAATATACAGGTGGATGTCTGTAAATATTTAATTAGCATTTTGTATGAATTTTACTGAACCCTCTTCTTTAATCCAAAATAAATCTTCTCTTAAGACCCTGTTTATCTTCAACATAGACCTCAGAATATTCAGAGTGCCAAAAGATGTACTCATTTTCTAATACATCTTATTCTGTTCTGGTGAAAAGCAATAGAGATTGTAGGTAATCCTATAACCCAGTTTGAAAAATAATGTAATTGTATGTATGTAATGTAATGTATGTAATGTACATGTAATGTAATTACATTACAAAAATGTAATGTAAATAATGTAACATTATCAGTGACTTGATGGCTGAAATTTATGCAGACTACAGATGACAAAAAACTGGGAGGGATGGCTCATACTTTAGATGAAAGAGAGGAGATTCAAAAAAGATCCAGAGAGGCTTGGATAGTCAGCTGAAAAAAAATAAAATGTACAGTTCTACATATGAGTAGGAAAAAAATATAGGGCACAAATATTACAGGGATTCAATGTGGATTTCTTCTTAAGCTCACAATTGTTTCACTTTCCTGCCAATGGAAGTGGGCTGAAGATAAGGAACAAAAATTGACCATAATGGGAGATTTGGCTATCCCAAAGTATGCTTCCAAATAGAAAACTGCATTGTAATGTCTTTAGTAAATATAAATTCCTTAAAGCCCACAAGAACTTTTGGATTACTAGTACTAGTTTTTTTTTATAAAAAAATATTTTATTGGTTTTAAAACAAACATAAACAAACAAAACATAAAAACATTAAGCCATCTTTCATATATATACAGTGTGCCGGTTGGTTTACAAACTGTTTTGTGCTACCATTTTGTAGTCTTCAATAACAATTACATTATATATCCTCTCATACTTTCAATCAAATATCAAGTACATTAATATCTTTATTAATCAATCATTGACTATACTTTTATTCATTCATGTTTTATAAAATAATCATATTTTACTTAGTTTATTTTATAACAATTCATATTATCCTCCCAGATCTATCCTAGAATCATTTTGTAGATTTAATTAAAAAAAGGGAAAAAAAGAAAATACATCTTTATATATTTACTATTTTCTAAAAATCTACATATTTCATAACTATGTTTTTATCTAACCATTGATAGAATTGATCCCAAATTTTATAACATTGTTTATCATCTTGTTCTCTAATTTCAAATGTCAATCTACTCATTTCAGCACATTCCAATATTTTCTTAATGATCTCCTCCTGTGATGGTGTCTTCTCATTTTTCCAGTTTTTAGCAAATACAATCCTAGCTGCTGTTAATACATTTACAATCAAATATTTCAAATCTTTACTGTATATTTCAGGCAAAATTCCCAACAAAAAAAAACCTCTGGTTTCAAGTCTATCTGCTTATTTGTCATTTTTTCCAGCCACATGTGGATTTTAGTCCAATATTTTTTAGCGTCCGAACATGTCCACCACATATGGTAAAATGAACCAGGTCTCATGACATTTCCAACACTTTTTGGACTTTCTTGAACATTCTTGCTATTCTTGTCGGGGGAAAGTGCCATCTGTAAAGCATCTCATACAAATTTTCTTTATGTGCTGTTGACATTGTTATTTTATAATTTTGAGACCACAATTTTTGCCATTTCTCTAAATCAATCCCATATCCAAAATTCTTCCCCCAAGCAATCATAGTTTCTTTAACTTGTTCTTCTTCTAATTTAATTTCTAATAAATATCCATATAATTTTTTAATCAACTTTTCATCAGCACCTGTCAAAATCTTATCTAAATCAGTCAATTTATCATAAAAACCTTCTGTTTTAAAATCTTTATCATACCTTGATTGTATTTGCGCATATGAAAACCAATTCATCTTTATACCTTGTTCCTCTAATTTTTGCATCGATTTAAGTTCACCCTTTTCATTCAGTATTTCACCATTTGTTTGTTCCTTTTTGTATATTATAGGATAAGAAAATGCTTCAATAGTCAATAACCAGACTGGAATTTTCAAACAGCATTGTCTGTTAGTCTTCTCCCAATTTAACCACAGAGACTCCCAAATATATATATAAAATATAAAGACAAATATAATGTCTTCTAAAGTACCCCTGTATTTTAGTTCCTTTGTACCATAAAAAAGCATGCCACCCCAACAACAGATCGTGTCCTTCTAATGTCAACAATCTAATATTTCTTAATGTTATCCATTCCTTTACCCACATCATTTTCGTAGATTGATAGTACAACTCCCAATTAGGCAAACCAAATCCTCCTCTTATTCTAGCGTCTTGCAAAAGTTTTAACTTTATTCTCGCCTTCTTACCTTGCCATATATATTTCAACACGATTTTATTTAAATCTTCAAAATAATCTTTTCCAAGCCTAATTGGAATTGTTTGAAATAAATATAAAATTCTGGGTAACATATTCATCTTGATTATTGATATTCTCCCTATTAGTGACAGTTGTAAATTTTCCCATTTTGCCAGATCTAGCGCTATCTGCTGCTTAACTTTAGTATAATTATTCTCTTTTATTGTACTGCATCTTGCTGTCAAATATATCCCCAAGTATTTGATCTTATTCGTGACGTGGATTTTCAATAGGTCTGCTAATTCTTCCTTTTGTCTTGATGACAAGTTCTTTGTCAGAATCTTTGTTTTATCTTTATTTATTTTGAAGCCAGTCACCTTTCCATATGTCTCTATCTTTTCTATCAGTTTTGGTGCTGTTTCTAGTGGTTCTTCTAAGATGAATACCAAGTCATCTGCGAATGCTTGCAGTTTAAATTCTTCCTTTTTAATTTTCATCCCTTTTATATCCTTTTCTTCTCTAATATTTCTGTTTAACACTTCCAAGGTTAACACAAACAACAAGGGTAACAGTGGGCATCCTTGTCTTGTTCCTTTTCTTATATCAATAGTCTGTCAATTCTCCCTCTGTCATTACGTTTGCTGTTTGCTTACGATATATAGCTTCTATTGCTTGAGTAAAATTTTTAGTAAAGCCCATCTGTTCCAGCAGTAACATGAATCACCAGTTCACATTATCAAATGCCTTCTGTGCATCTAGAAATATCAAAGCCTATTATTTTTCAGGATGAGCCTCATAGTATTACAAAGTGTCCAAAATTACTCTCATATTGTCTTTAATTTGTCTCTTTGGCAGAAATCCATTTTGATCAGGATGAATAAAACTGTTTTATATTTTTTAAGTCTTTCTGCCAATATTGAAGCAAAAATTTTATAATCTGCATTCAGTAAAGAAATAGGTCTATAGTTCTTAATTTGTAATGGATCTGCCTCCTCTTTTGGAATAAGTGTAATATAAGCTTCTAACCATGTATTAGGTATCCTCTTCTTTAACATAACTTCATTCATAACTTCTAACAATGGAAGGTTCAACGATTCTTGTAATGTTTTATAAAATTCTGCTGGAAATCCATCTGGGCCTGGTGCCTTTTCATTATTTTGCTTCTTGAATGCTTTAGTTAGCTCCATCATCATTTATTGCTTTCTAACATTGTTTCAATCTCTTTAGGTATCTGGGGTATTTTAGCATTCTGTAGATACTTTTTCTTTCCTCATCAATATTCTCTTGTGTATATAATTTCTCATAATAGTCTCGTATGATTTCCTTCTTCTCTTTGCTACCATAGCAAACTTGGCCTTGTTCATCTATTAATTGCAATATTTTCCTTGATTTTTTTCTCCTTTCTCAATTTATATGCTAACCATCTACCTGGTTTATTTGCATCTTCAAAGTAGTTCTGCTTAGCACCTCTAATTTCTGTGCGAGTTCTTTTTCTATTAGATCTATTCTATGTTTAGTTGTATCCATTTTTAACTTGATGTCCTTTTTCTGTGGCATTTTCTGTAATTCTTTTTCAAGTCCTTTATACTCATCCTCTAATGCCTTAGAGGCTAATCTTTTCTTTTCTTTTCTTTTCTTTTTTGAAGAAAATTTTATTGATTTTTAGAAACAAATATAAACAAACACAACACAGAACATGAAAACATAAAACCTCTTTTCTGAAAGCAGCCTGATCCCGGGTTACATCTCTTTGTACAGACACCAATTCAAATTCATGCTCCTTTTTATATACCATTCCATATCTTATTACCATTCTACATTTTCTATATAGCTTCTCCCCTCTTTTAACTTTCTTAATTTTATTTTTATTTGTTTCATCTCAAATCAGATCATTATATTTATATTCTTTGTCTGTCCTATTTCAGCTGTCTATTATCTTTTCTCATTAAACAAAACTCCTCCTGTGGTCACTGATTGGAGTATGACGACTTTATATCTTTCCCCTAAAATTATAACACTTAATATAGAACATAACTTCCATTCGGATTCTGGGTAGTATATTAAAGCTACACACTACATTTTAAAAAGAAAAAGAAAAGAAAAATATAAATATATAATATGATATAATTAAAACAATGATCTATACCAATTCAATTCTATCATTAATGTTAATATTAATTTAAATTTTAAACATTTAACACATTACTTTTCAAGTAGATATCATGCTTCTATGGGAACGTTAATAAATTTTCCATAATTACTTCCCCCCCCCCCACTTCACTTGCATTTTAAAACATTATGTCATTAAAATGTTCCCGTTCCTTTCTAAATTAATTCTCTCATTTAATTCATTCCATTTATTTTATTCACAAATGTTTCACGTTGTTTCCAATTTTCTAACATTATTTCTTAATGCAAATATAACAATACAATCATATGTACCTTTGCTGAATCACTTTTTCAATTAAATTTTTACCAATTATCTCTAAATAAGTCATGTTTCTTTACATCTTGCTTCACACCCTTGTAGCTTCTCTTCCCTTCCCTTCTCCTTTGCTTCTTCTCTCTGCCCTTTTTACCCCCTTGTCTCTCCACCTCAATTTCCCTTTTCTGTATTCCCTTTTTCTGCTGCTTTCTTACATTATATCCACTTTTCACCTTATTTTTCCCATTTTTGGTTGTTTTTTTAGTCTCAAATTCTCCATCCTCTTTCCCCTCTTTCCCCTTTCTTCCCCAAGTAGAGTTACTTGTTCATTTAAAATGGCTTCTTCTTTGTCCCAATCTTCTTGTTGCGTAGTCTTTTCTTGTAATTTCTCGTAGGTAGAGATCGCCATTTCTAAGACTTGAAAAATGGAACCAAGAGAGCCCTTCCCTTCTTGTTCCTCTTCTTTAAGTTTTTTAAATTCTATTTTCAGTTCATCCACAAGTGATGCCATTGTAGAGTTTTTTTTCTTTTAAAACAACCACCCAAGTGTTTTTAATCCTTCAAATATAGTTCCAAAAGTCCAAAAGTCAGCAAGCAATCCAAATACACACAAGCTGTTTCTTTTGACACCTTCTTCCTTTTTTTACTTTCTCTTCCTGGGGTTAGCATTTAGTTACAAAGTTCCAGTTAAAATGTATCTTTTAGAAGTCCTGTTAAAATTTAACTTTAGATTCTTTCGATTCCAGGCTATCTCCTCCTTCCAAATCCTGTTCTTATTCTCTTCCTCTCCCTTCCCACTTACAGCAAAAAAAAAAAAAAATCCTTCTTTCCTTTTATATTCAGAAGTCTTTATTATCCCCTTGGCATTAAATTTTCCAGCTAAAATACCTGTTGATGCCAAAGCAGATTTTTCCAATTTCTCATTCATCTCTGTTCGCTGTCAACGTAAGGAAAGAGAGTGAAAAATTTTTTTTCCCTTTTCACTTGCATTCGCTGCTTCTGAATCTTCTTTGGGAGCGATGTATCCTTTTTTAAAATGTGAGTTCCAGGATGCTTTAATTGTTGTTTCTTATCCCAGTCAGCCAAAACTTTCACTTCAGCACTTTCTTCCTCCTGCTTCTTTGAGGTGGCCATTTCTGGCCGCCGCTCTACCACCTTCGGGAAAGGGAGTTTAGCCAGCTGAGGAGGAAAGATGCAGCTTTCCTCGACCCTGCTGGAATCTTCCCTGTCTTCACCGAACTCTATGGGGTGGCTTAGCCCTGAAGTCAGCAGGGTCAGGGTGCTCCGGCCGCACGCCCAGGCAGAAACCGTGCATAATCACAGATTCCTGCCTGCCACCGAAGCCCTGCAAACTGGAAGTTCAAGAGACTAATGTTTTCATAGTATTTCTTTTCCTTGTATAGTCTATTATCAAGCCTCTGGCATATGCCTTCATTGTATCCCAGACATTCTGAATTGATGTATCTTCTTTTTTGTTTTCTCTGATGAAAAAAGCCAGTTCTTTCTCCATCCACTGTGTAAAGTCTTTTTCCTTTAGAATAGTATTATTTAACGTCCATCTAGATCTTCTTCTTTGTCCTTTCCATTTAATTGTCATTGGACTGTGATCTGCCCAAATACTTGTTTCAATATTTACTTCTTGAATATTGGTTAACAATTCTGTTGACATCCATATCATATCTTTCTGGACCATGATAAATGTCTATTTGAATAGAAGGTGTATTGTTTGGTTTTAGCATTTCTTTCTCTCCATGTATCTTTTAAGTTTATTTCATCCACCATTTTAAAAAAGGATTTAGGGAGGATCTTTCTGCTTTGCTTTGTTGTTTTCTGTGCTGTATAGTCCAATTTATTGTCTACAATTCCATTAAAATCTCCCATCAGAACTATATTAACATAGTCCAGTTCAATTATTTTCATGTGTAATTTTTTGTAAAATTCTTCTTGATTGTCATTCGGGGCATAAATTGCAATCAGGAGTGTTTTTATATTATTAACTATTATTTCTACCATTAGTATTCTTCCATCATCATCAGTATATATCCATTTCATTGGAATAATATCTTTAATATCTAGGACCACTCCCCTTTTCTTGTCAAAGAAGTAAATATTTTCCCGAATTTTGTCTGTCTCAGAAATTGTTCATGTTGCTTTTTAATGTGTACTTCTTGTAGACAAATTATATCAAATTTTAATTTCTCTAATTTATGAAAAAAATTCTTTCTTTTAACAGCTGAATTAAGTCCATTTATGTTGATTGTCATTAATTGTTTTTCTTCCACGGTTAAATTTTTTAGTTAGGTTTAACAGCTCTTGTAGATCTTGGTTTGCATTGTTCTTTAGCCTCCTCCTTTCCGCCTTCTGCACCTTCTTCTTTTCCAGTTGTCATTTGGTAGTCCTCCTGGAATTCAATTAATGAGATTTCTTTTTCTGCCTCTTTCTCCCCTTTAAAAAATTCTGCGTAAAATGATTTAGCTTTCTCAAATTAGTCAATTCTATACGTCTTTTCTTGCCATGTGAACATTAAACCTTCTGGAATCAGCCATCTATAAATCAACTGTTTTTTACGTAACAATTTGGTCAAGAATCGGTATTCTCTTCTCATCTCTCTCACTTTTCTGAGCACTTGTTTCAAGACCACAATCCCCTTATCTTTGTATTTCAATGTTTTCTCTCTTGCCACGTGCAATATTTGTGTCTTTATGGCTTTCTTTGTAAATCTGATGTGAACTTCTCTTGGTAAACTATTTCTCATCGCATATCTTGTAAATAAACCTCAGCTATTCCATCTGTCATCTTCTCTCGAGATGTTTCCAAAGCTTCAGCCAATGTTTCTATCATTATCTCAGCTAGGTTTTGTCCTTTTCCTTCCTCTGTGTTTTGAAATCTGAGATAAAATTCTAATCTGTCCATCTCCCATCTCAGCATACAACTTTTATCTTGTTCAACCACAGTTAATCTGGTTACAATATCGCCAATCTTCTTATCTCTTTGTTTACCTTCTTCAATTTCTTGGAGCCTCTCATCATACTTCATCATCATTTGTTGGGTGCTCTCCACTTTTTCATCAGTTTTCCCTGTTCTTTGTTCAATGTTCTCTGTTCTTTGTTCAGTATTCTCTGTTCTTTGTTCAATGTTCTCTGTTCTCTTTTCAATATTCTCTGATCTTGTTTGAATATTTTGAATTCCTTGCATAATCATCTGCAGGGTCACTTTTTCCTGTTCTTTTTCTTGCTTTAACATTGTCTATATTGAGCATTGTCCTTCAGATGGTGGAGAAGAGGAAGCAGAACTTGAAGAACCAGGAATTGTTAACTTCCTACTCATTTTGAGAAATTCAACATCTTTCAAATTCTTCTAGATCTTAATTCAGTTGTGAGATAACCAATTAAAATTCCAAGTAAAAATAGTGGAAAAAAAGAAAAAAACCAATTGGTAATAATAATTAAAAAGAAAAAAGGAAAAAAAATTCTTCAGGCTCTTGTATACCTTAATCAAATCGATTAATTAGATAGCAATAAAAATTCAAAAGTAAAGAAAAAGGGCATAAGCACACCATAAACAGACATGAAAAAAAGAAAAGAAAAATTGTAGAGTACCCAAAAAGGCAAACAGGTGAGGAAAAAGACAAAAAAAAAAAAAAGGAAGAAAGGAAAAAGAAAAAGATTCTTCAGACTCTTCAACACCTCTATCCAATTAAGAGATCTCAAATATAAAAATATACATAAAAAGAAACCATAAAGAAACCAATATGAAAGGTAGACAAGTTCCAGAAAGACAAAAATTCAAATAGCTATTATGAACAAAAAATAAATAAATAAACTGATGAGGGGGGTAGCACAGCTTAGAAAAAATGAAAAAAAAAACAAAACCACACTGCACTTTGTTTAATTATCCAAGGCTCTTATTATAGCTCTCTTCCCCAAAGGCTTATCACGTTCTCTTTTCCTAAGATTCAAGAACCAGACTCCAGCTTCTGATAGAAACTCAGAAGAGCACCTGCAATAATACTCTCCAGTGCTCTTCCCTCTATCTTAAGGCTAGGTCACACCAGCCAACGGATGCAAAACGTATGTAAAAAGGACACAGCGGATAAGCAAATTTTCCATCCGTTGTTATCCACACTCAAAAGTGCCCCAAATTTTCATAAACAGAGCAGACAACAACGGAAAGGAACAGACGTGGGGAGGATGTAGAGGGGATGTAAAGCGGACGTTCGTAGGAAGCCTAGCGGATGAAAGCGGATGGAAGCAGATGACACATCCGCAGGGCTTCCAGGGGAGAAAAGCAAAGTGGATGCGTAGTGGAAGGAACGGATGCGTAGCGGATGCATAGGGGATGACTCGGATGCATCACGGATGCCTATAGGATGCATAGCGGATGCCTAGCAGATGCAAAGCGTTCACTGCGCATGTGGGGAGGATGAATTGCATAAGCTCCGTGGATATAAAAGGATGCAGCTCGCAAGCAGGTCACCATTCAGAGGAAAGACCTGCTGCCAGAGACATCTTGAGAGAACACCATGGGGAAGAAGAGGAAGCCTGTGCCTACTCCTGCCAGCCCTGGCAAGAAGGGAAGGACCACTATCCCACCCCCTGGCACTGACTCTGAAGCTTCTGCTGTTGCTGCTGCTGGTGCTTCTCCTGCTGCTGCTGCTGCTGCTGGTGCTTCTCCTGCTGCTGCTGTTGCTTCTCCTGCTGCTGCTGTTGCTTCTCCTGCTGCTGCTGCTGCTTCTCCTGCTGCTGCTGCTGTGGTGGACCAGCCCCAAGGCCCTCAAAGCCATGCTGCTGAAGGCCCTGAAGCCCCTGCCAGAGGGAGGAAGAAGCAAGGCAAGGAGAAGGGGGAGAGGAAACAGTACTCCATTTCCAAGGACCATGAGGAGGAGGTGCTGGAATGGCTGAAGGAGAACGAGTACCTGTGGAGGAAGGGCCACAGGCTCTATTGCGACACTAAGCAGAAGCAGGCAGCATGGAGACAGAAGGCGGAGAGCCTGGGCTACACTTCAGATGTTCTCCTGGGGTGGTGGAAGCATATGCACACCTGGTATGGCAAGCTGCACCTGAAGAGATCTGGGCAGGCCGCTGTCAAGCTAACTGACTGGGAGACCTATGTCATGGCCAGGTGCAGCTTCCTGGAAGGTGAGATCCGCCACCGAGAAGCAGCCCCTCTGTCAACCCTCTCCCTCAGACAGCCCACAGAGAGCCACTCCTCTTCCAGCCAGGAGACAGCTTGTCAGTCTTCAAGATCTTCTGCTATTGCTTTGCATCTTTTCGACTGCCATAAGTAACGGGGGGTGTAAAAGGGAGGTAGGAATAGTTGGGGAAGTGAGCTGGAGGAGTTACATTCGTCTGATGTATAAATGGAAGGGGGGAGCATAAAATAGAGTTAGGTTTCCATTTCTCGCTTAGCTTCCTTCTCTCTGCGCAACTGCAACCCGTTATCAAAATATGCCAAGGTCAACGGACAGAGGCCTCATCATCACCTGAAGATGCCCACATGATAATATCCACAACTTCTAATTGGAAGTGTCATTTGAACTATTGGGGGTGGGAACATTTCCATCACTTTCTATATGTGAATTGTGCGCCTAAATTCTCAGATTCAGAATTCTTTGGCTGCTACCACTTCACTTTCAGTAAAAGATATCTTTTCTCTAAACTAAAGAGTCTAAGTATTTCTTTCCTGGATTTTGAATGGAGTTCCGCCTGACATTATTCTGAATCTCTCCCCACCTGCCCACCCAGAGAGAATACCCAATTTTCTTCTGAGGGAGCCTGGACATCATGTCATCTTCAAATCGTGACCAGGAGGATCTGGGAGCCATTGGAGGTCAAGATTCTTTACTGGTGCTGGAAGCCCAATCGCTAGCAGAGCTCAGTCTGGAAGATGATCCAGCTGTGAAGCCCAAATGGTCGGTGGAAGTTGGTTGGAAAGATCCGGAGAAGGACTCCCCCCCCCCCGGGGTCACAATTACCCGCCGGCGTGGAAAAGAGGAGCCTTGGCAAGAGAAGGAAAAGAGGGAACTCTTGCTGGATCAAGCCAGGAAACTCCTGAATGAAGCCTTTAAACAACCTCAAGCTCCACAAATGTATGAAGGGGGAGGGGAAGCAGTCCCAGCCAGAAGAAGCAGAGCAACTCCCTCTCCCATAAATCAACCCGATCCAGCAGCAGCCCCGGGGCTTTCGGCGGGAGGTGTGATTCCTAGAAGGCGTAGAGCTCCAAGGCTGCCTCCGTTAGAAGTAAAATATGGAGGGGATCCCAAAGCCTTGGGATTTTTCTTAGCTCAAGTATGGAGCCATATGGAGGAGTATGGGGAGGATTTTCCCTCAGAAGCAGCCAAAGTGAGGTGTGTTACCAGGACTCTGGAGGGAATAGCGGCAGAGTGGATGTGACTTTGCATAATGATAATGCTCCTCAGTTGCTGAATTATAACCTATTTATGGCTGCACTGCGGGCTAGGTTTGAGGACCCACTGGCGGAGCGCAAGGCCCGAATTAGGATGAAAACCATAAAACAGGGGCGGAGGTCTGTGGCTGATTACACTCAAGAATTTAGGCAGTTAGCAGGCCATTTCCGGGGCTGGCCCCAAGAAGCCCTGATAGAACTGTTTAAAGATGGTTTAAATGAAGATGTGTACCAGAGATGCACTGCTAGAAGAGACCCCAATAACTTGCAGATGTGGTACCTGTTGGCAGAAGAAGTGGAAATTGATTTAATCCGAAGTAAACGGCGGGGAGGTTATGGGTGGAGCAAGTTTTCCCCCTCGTGCTCTCAAGAGGCTCCTAAACCTCAGAAGGGAGGAATGGCGGCAAGACCCAACCCCTCGGCCTGCTTTTGATGCGGGAAAGAAGGTCACCGGGCTGTGAACTGCAGAGTCAAGTTGGAGCCAAAGGGGGCGCCAAAGGAAGGAAAGAAACCTGAAAAATCCCCAGCGAAGCCTCGCGAAACAGCACTAAAGTCGAAAGAGACAGCAGAGGTCGCCCGTCCCGCAGGAGAGGAATCAGAAGCCCCAGTGACCCCTGAGGAGGAGGATTCTGACTTGGAAGACGACTTCCTGGTAAGTCCAAGTGTGGGCCCTATGACCATTCCGGTGAAGTTGAGGGTACCCAATTCAGGGGTCGAAGGGGAAATGCTAGCCCTGTTAGATTCTGGGTTCACCAGCTGTATAATAAACACGGAAGTAGTGAAGAAAATGGGCCTAAAGTTAAAACCTTTGAAGATGCCCATTTCCTTTTGCCAACTAGATGGATCAGTGGCTGGAGGTTGCCCTGCACGTTTTGTCACGGAACCTATAGAAATGGTCATGGGAGAGCATGATGAAACCCTGCATTTTATTGTGGTCCCTGGGATGGAGCAACCATTAATACTGTGATTGCCCTGGCTCCGGAAATGGAACCCCCAGGTTAACTGGAGAAAGGGGTTGTTGCGCATATGCACAAAGCAGCGACCGAGAGGAGGGGCCAGATCCCAGCTGAAGCCTGAGGACCTAATTGAAATAGCTTCCACAAGTACTGAGCCCGTAAAAGATGAGGAGAAAATTCCCAAAGAGTTTTGGGATTTAAAAGAAGTGTTCAGTGAGAAGGCCTCGGATGAGCTTCCGCCTCACCGACCAACAGACTGTGCT
>BLBF01000018.1:17235361-17282776 GCA_015471245.1 Laticauda colubrina
TCATCCCCCATGATGAAGTAGGGCACATCTTGTGTGTCGTTGGGCAGGGGGTCTGGATCTGGGAAGCCCATGATGAGGTTATGTTCCAGCCCCTCCTTGAGGTGACTGGCGTTGTATTTTTGGGCATCTGAAGCTGACCTGTTGCCTGAAGCATCGATGTACATG
Source organism: Laticauda colubrina (assembly GCA_015471245.1). NCBI lineage: Eukaryota > Metazoa > Chordata > Lepidosauria > Squamata > Elapidae > Laticauda > Laticauda colubrina. The sequence goes on from BLBF01000018.1 coordinate 17,235,527, forward strand.
AACGTGTAGTCATCATCAAGCATGGTGACTTGGCTGGCGCTTTGCAGGCCACGTGCTTTCCATTGATGGTTCCAACCGTGTGGGGGAAGTTCCACTTCTGATACCACTGCTCTGCAACTTTCTTCCCGCCTTCTTCAGTGGAGGGGCACTGGAGGAGCTCCTCCACGTATTCTTTGATGATGGCCTGCACCACTTCTCTGACCACAATGCTGATGGTGTTGTGTGGCACCCTCCAGCCGTACTGCATGCTCCTGTAGGTGGTCCCTGAGGCCAGGTGGTGCAGATTCAGTGCCACCTTGAGCCCAGGGTCCAGGCTGGGCTGGAAGTTGGTGCTCTGCTTGGTCAACCGGGGTCTCAGCCGCTCCACAACTTCGTCAAACATTGCTGGAGGAATCTTCATGAAGTTCTGGAATGCATGAGGGTCTTCGTTCCTCAGCTCCACCATCAGCTTGTTGCAGTCCATAGTCTGCTCTTCTCCCGATCCATCTTCGGACCCAGACACTTCTTGGCCGCCTCCTTTTCTTCCCGTAGAAAAGTTGAAAGAGTCTGTAGATGGCTTTGCAGTGTTGCAGAACGATGGTGGCTACCAAAAGGACTGTGTTATGATCCATGATGGACATCAATCGATGCTGTGGAAGAGCCAGATGGAGGCTGAAGAGGTCTGCACCGCAGGGCTGCTGGACTGAAAGTGAGATCCAGGTGAGTTCCTCCCCCTTTTAATAGGAAATATAGATTTTCCACTAGGTGTCCTTTTGCATCCTCTAGGCATCCTCTAGACATCCTTAATATCCAAGATAGGTCCCCTCTGTGAACATTTTTTCCATTTTAAATGCTTTCTTTGCGAGCTGCATCCGCTTTCATCCTTTCTCCGTCTGTGCTACTAATGCTGCGCGTCCGTTCCACGTCCGTTTCGCTTCCTCCCTGTGTCCATTTTCTGCTGGAGCGGATTTGAGTTGCGCGGATGTGCAGCGGATGCCTAGTAGATATAGCGGATGCGTAACAGATAACAACAGATGTAGAACGAATGTTTCCCGTATGCATTGTGGATGCAGAACGGACGCATTGGATACATTTTCCGCTCAAAAAGTTTTGAGCAGCTCAAAACTTTTTGAGTGGATGGAACCTCAGTCGACAGATGCTGGACGGATAGAGAGGATGAAAAACGTATGCAGTGAGCACAGAATGGATGAATCGCGTTAACCAATGGATGGCAAGTGTTTCTCTTCGTTTTACATCCTCTTTCCATCCATTGGTTCAGTTTGACATGGGCTTTAGAGAATTAAGGACATTGTAATAGTTACAAAACAGCAACATAACAGCATAGCTAGTTATAACAGGCCAAGATATACTAATCACCTTAAAGGGATGCTAATTAATTTACATGGTTTTACAAGCCATTTTCAAATTGACAGTTATATTTGTGGCTTCAGACTATGACATAAATTTAAGTCTGAAATATGCTAATGCCAACATGGATTCACATTTATCTTTTGCATCAGATTACAGAATGATACAATGTATGGTTTTACTATAGATATTTAAGAAGGAAAATCTTAAATTAAAAAAAAACATACATGTCAATAGGAACCTCTCTTTCTGATTCAAATTTATATTGTTAGATAAAAATCTGAACCTCATTTTGATTGTGTTTGTGTTTTAAATTGTTTGTTTGGGATTTTATTGGTAATATGTATTTGAACCTTTATGGTGATATGGCCAATAGGCATCTCTCCCCCCCGCACCTCTCTCTCTCTCTGCTACTTGATTTTGTTTGTAGAAGAGAAAACACATTTAAAAGTTTTTTTGTTTGTGACTATGTAGCTGTTTCTTTAATGTTACATTAATGTACTGTTTGTTTTGTGAAAGAAAAAAAATCAGTTCTCATTCAACTTGGTATTAATATTGCTTACACAGACCTCCTGCCATAAAAATTCAAGTGGTGTATTTTCTCTGTGTGCTTATCCTTTGTGTGTATGTGTGAAAGGGTTATTATACTTTATAAAAAGTATTTTCTGTTTTCCCAATAAGAGTGTCGCTTCCATTTAGAATGTTGAATGTACTAATTCTTTCATTCAAAGAAGATTTAATTGCAGAAGTCAAAACACATTTTCCAAGATAGTTGATGTGCCAACTCAGGAGTAGAAGCAGGGGTCAACAAAAGTCAGACCAGACTTTTCATTTTCTTAATTTCATTAGAACTTTTCTCACAGGGGAGAAGTTGATGCAGCCAGGAGATCCTAAAGGACACTAATTTAATGTGTAACAAATGCCAGCCAGTTTTGCTGAAACAGAAAGTGCAATCAATTAGTGGTGAAATATGGGGTTTCAGAAGGGACTGTTCAAAGACCTAATGGAAATGCAGATGAGGGGAAGAAGCCAAATAAAACTACTGAAAGTGAGTTAAAGCTTGCAGGGAAAAGATAAGGGAAACAAATTACAGAATGAGAAATTGCTAAGCACTAAAGAGGGAAGGAATAAAGACACAGCTCATATGCAGGTGTACAATTTTCATTCAATGAAGCAAAAACCTTATCAGGATGACTGCATTCAGAATTTGGTTCCCATCCTAAACATTTTTTTTTTGCAGCAGAAATTGACTCTTCCTCAGAATTTTTTCACAGGACAAATATGTAGATTCTTGTGTCCATTAAAAAAATGAAAAGGAAAGGTCTTGAAAAAAAATGCATGAGAAGAAACATTTCCTGCAAATCAAGATAGAAATGAAAGAGGAGGAAGAAGAAAAAAAGAGAGTGAGTGACAGAAAGATAATTTAAATGAATAAAACGCAAAACAAGCAGAACATGAATTATTAGAAAATCAAAGTTCTTTTTTTTCTTGTAGCTAAATCAGAAACTACTGGTAGTCCTTGACTTATGACTACAATTGAGCCCAAAATATTTGTTGCTAAGTGAAACATTTGTTAAGTGAATTTTGTCCCATTTTATGATCTTTCGTGCCATAGTTGTTAAGTGAATCATTGCAGTTATTAAGTTAGTAACACAATTATTAAGTGGATCTGGATTTTCTATTGACTTTTTTTGTCAGAAGGTTGCAAAAGGTGATTACATGATCCCAGGACACTGCAACTGTCATAAATATGAATCAGTTGCCAAGCATCTGAATTTTGATCATGTGACCATGGGGATACTGCAATGGTTGTAAATGTGAACTGGTCATAAGTCACTTTTTCAAGTACTCTTCTAACTTTGAACAGTCACTAAATGAACTGTTGTAAGCTGAGGACTACTTGTATATTTTTCTTTGCAACTCTTCACAGCAGTGGTTCCCAAACTTTTTCAGTCCACCACCCCCTTGGTGCTACAAACTCATCCTCAATGCCCCCTACCCAGGGGCGGGATTCAAATTTATGTGGGCGTGGCTGAATTTGAGGGTGTGGTTTGCTAGTAAAGTGATTGGGTGGGCGTGGCTTGCTGGTCACATGAGTGGGTGGGCATGGCTTCCTGGTTACGTGACTGGTGGTGTGGCTTGCTGGTCAGGTGAGTGTGGTTTGGTGACTGGCAAACTAAATTCAAGTGGTCCTTGCTTAATGGCCAGTTGCTTAGCAAGTGTTCTAATTTATGATTGGCCTCCCCAGAACAACTTGACCTGTTTTGGGAGTTTTGACAGCCATGCACGCATATATACACACAGTCCCTTCCAACCCTGCTGGAGCAGGTCATTGGATTAGATTCTAGTAGTGAATAAAATCTAATCAGAGATGCTTTGCCGATTCTTGTTGATTTGTTTTATTTGTATTTCTGAATACATTTTATTATGTTCTGAATACATATTTGTTATGTTGCTGAATTGCATTGACATGCATGTCCCTTCTTGTGTACAACCCAGAAGCGTTTGTGATTCTTTGCAGCAAAGATTACCAACCTCTGTCTTTACTCTACTTTTCAAAAGTGCTGGCACTTCCACGTTCTAAATGCTGGCCCCGTAGGTCCACCCCGTTGAGCCTGCTGCACTGGAGGGACCTGCCCAAGCAAATCTGAGTGGAGTGGTGCACCAAATCAATGGGGTGAGCCTGGGAGAGGGAAAGAGAGAGAGAGAAAAGAGAGAAAGAGAGAAGGAAGAAAAGAAAGAGAAAAGGGAAAGAAAGAAAAAGGGACAAAGAAAGGGGGGGCATGGAGGGATGGAGGGGGAAAGGAGAGAGGGAGAAAGAGAGAGAGAGAGAGGTAGAGAGAGAGAGAGACCTGATGCCTCAGATTGAAATGAGGCCTAGTTTAGAGGCCCTTTTCCACATTGAAACATCTTTGCCAGCATCTTTTCCACATTGAAACATCTTTGGCTTCTATCAATTAAAGGTTTTGTGGATGAAACATGGCCAAGACTGTCAGGAAGCTCTCACATTTTGTTGAGGCTTTAAACAGGATTCATTGGACCAGATGGACCAGATTCTAAAAAATTACTTTTCCCCAATGTATTACGGTGCCAATTCTGAAGAAGGCAAACCAAAATGTGTTGATAAATTACAAGAACACACACACACACACACACACACACACACACACACACACACACACTCCATTCTAACCCTGCTGGAGCAGGTGATTGGACTAGAATAGATATCTCATTATTTTTCTCCTCCCTCTCTCCCTCCTTTATTTCTTTTTCTTTTTGTCCCTTCCTTCCATTCCCCCCTCTTTCTTTGTCCCTTTTTTCTTTACTACTTTTTCTTTCTGTCCCTTCCTTCCATCCCCCTTTTTTCTTTGTCCCTTTTTCATTCTTTCTCTTTTATCTTTCTCTTCTTCCTTCTCTCTCTCTCTCTCTCTCTCTCTCTCTCTCTCTCTCTCTCTCTCTCTCTCTCTCTCTCCTCTCTCTTTCCCTCTCTCAGGCTCACCCCATTGACTTTGTGCACTGCTCCATTCGGACTTGATTGGGCAGGTGCCTCCAGTACAAGGGGCTCAATAGGGTGGAACGTGGCAGAGGCAGGATGTTCGAAAAGGAGAGCAAAGCCACTCTGGATTTGCTCTCCTTTCCCAAAGCTGCCTTTGGGGTGGAGCTCCTTGCACCAGAGTATGCAAGTCAATGGAATGATCCTGCAGGGCCTTGAACGTGGTGGCAGCGGGATTTTTTCTCACCCCTGAATTGTGCCCTGCCACTCATGTCTGGCGCCCCCCTGCCACCTCTTGGCACTCCCCTATCAGTCCCCTTGCCTCTTAGTGCCCCCTAAGGCATCCCACCACCACCCAGGGGGCAGTACTGCCCACTTTGGGAACCACTGCTTTACAGTATTAAAGAGCCCTTATGATATACTTCCTCTACTTGGACATATTAAATACCCATGTTACCTGAAACAGGAAATGAAGAATGAATGCATTTTCATGACCAAAATAAGGAGAAAAATGTATTAGCAAAATATACTATAATGTATAGTTGAGTAGCTTACATTGTGTCAGAGTTCATTCATTTTACAAGTCCATTACATGGTTTGACTAGTTTTTTTAAAAAAATAGATTTTATTAAATTTCTCATGAAATAAAACAAGGGAAAAAAAGAATGAAAAAGGAATCAAATAGGGGAGTTTATAAATGAATGAAGGAAAGAGTTACAAATATGAAATGAATTAATCTTTGATCTAAAATTCAGCATTATACAATATTCTTATAATCACAAACAATTTCAACTGTAAAATCACTAGATTAATATAGCATTTATTTTGGTTTCCAGCAAAAAGTCTGAAAATGATTGCCACATAGAAACAAAACTAGACAAAATATTTTTGTTAAACAAGGTAGTTGATTTCCTTGTCTACTTTCTTTTGTGGAAATTTCTATATCTTTTCATCACTGGGCATACAAAAGCATTGCTGAAGTTCTCATATATGAAAACCAAGTCCCATGTTTTTTTCTCCAACTGATTATCCATCAAGCATAAAGAAAAATATAATGCAACTGGTAACCATTGTTTCTTCTAAGACATGATTTGTGACTTATGCATGCGAATCACACTGTGTGACCCAAACCATATTAAAAAAATAATATCTTATGTGTGAACATTGTCTATACATCTATGATCTTCTCTTTTGATCTACATGCATAATATTTTAGGGCAAAACCAAGAAAGTAAAATATTGTCCAGTTTGCATTATGAGTGATAAATGTCAGCCCATGTTTTTCACTGAATTTTTGGCCTTCCACTTGCAGTAGGCAAATTTTACTTGCAGCACTTACACATCCTTGGCTAATCTCAAGAGCCTTAAAAGTCAGATTTATTTGTATTTAGATTGTAGTATTAGGGCTATAGATAAGAACTCAAAGACTCTATTGATATTTTAAAAATCCTTCATTTGTGCATCCCTGGGAAACATGTTCTGCTCTCTTTATTCTTTTTATATTGAAGATAAAAGAGATATATCATTTAGGTATTGCAATAAGACTTTAATATGGAAATCAATGGTTTGGCATATAAATCAGATGGTCAGAAAAGTATTTAAACTTAATCAGAAGTTCTGGGGAAGGAAGAGATAAGGAAACCAAGTTCTACAAAATTAAATTAAATAAATTAGAAGTGTTTAATTTGAACAGAAGATAATTAAAAAGTAGTAAGGTATCATCTTCAGATATTTAAAGGGTTGCTTCACAGATAATAGAGAACACTCTTTTTTACTTGTTTCATATGGTAGCAATTAAATTCTAAATTGTAATATTGCAACTGACAGACAGGGATTTATCTGACTAAATATTTAGAAAAAATATATTTTGTAAGCACTTGGAAAATAAGCTATTGCTTGTTTGAAACTAGTGTGAATCTGTCAAGAATAAACCATGCCAAAGCAATCTGATTTCCTTTTTGATAAATAATTAGTTATTGGACCATAAAATGCCATTTGAATTCAGCAAAGCATTTTACAAAGTCTCCCATAACATAGTCATAAACAAAATGAAAAACTAAGCCATTGTTATTTGAATCCAGAGCAGGTTGAACAATTATATCAAACCATTCTGTGTCAATTATTTTGCATCTAGCTATAGGAAAGTGTTGAGTGGCTGTACCAATGACTCTGTTCAAAATATCCAGAAATAACTTGGATGAAGCATAGAAAAGTTTGCAAATAGGGAATATCAAACAATTTAAAAGAGAGTATTAAGATTCAACATATAATATATATAATATGATATATAAGATATATGCATTTGTTCATGCAAAATCATTGTTATGAATATAAATGTGATTTGTATTTTTGAAAATTACAATAAAAACAAATTAAAAAAAAAGATCTGACAAAATGGAATAATGGGCATAAACCAGCAAGATAAATTTCATACAGGAGAACTGAAAAGTCTCACATTGGGTTAAGAAAAAGGAAACATGAAATGAAAAATGAAATGAAATGAAATTGGGGGAGGGGACTGAGTTGGAGTACTAGTGGTGAAGATTTGCGTTTCTTGGCAGTTCAAAGTGGAATATGAGCTACTAGTGTAAAACTACTATCAAATAGTTAAAGCAATCCTAGACAATAAAGATGATAAAGAGTTTGGATGGCAAAAATGGAAAGAAAAAATGACAAAACACCTCCAACCATTTCTCATTTGTTTAACTTGGAAAAGAGAAAACCTGAGGGAAGGGAGTCTGGGGTGGTAATGGTAACATGATATAGTACTGCCTTCAAATATGAAGGGCTATCATGTCGCAAATGAAGTAGAATGATCCCAGAAAACAGGAGACAAACCTCTGCATTTCAAGGAAGTCGATTTGAGTTAATCCTTGGAGAAAAATTCTTAATGGTAAGAGCTATTCAGTAATGGAAGAAAAATTGGTGCCCTGGCTGAAATTAGTCTTTCCAGTCACAAAATAATCCTCATAAAATTACTCTCCAGAAATTGTTTTTTGGGAGAGCTGTGATGGATGCTTTGCATCAGAACTATAGCAGATGATGAAAGTTTAAATTACACATGTATCATTATTATTCTGAACAAGGATGTTCATAACCACTATTTTAATTTTTTAAAGTGAAATATGATTACATGTTTCCACAAAATGTCTAGCATAGTCCCAATATTCTTTTTTTTCAAACCTCTTTGCTATTTTACACAATGAACTGCTTCCCTCATAGATAGCACCCGCTTTTATCAAGTATTAACAGTTGTCAATAGTTAACTAAGACACCACAGTTCTTTACACTGTGAAAAAAGCATATCACCATTTCATTCTCTTTGCATCTGTTTTTAACTTCAAACTATTACTGTTGTTTCTTCACAAGAAAGAACAATTTCGACCTTTCCTCCTATCTCCCCATGACCCATTAGCTGTATTAATTTCCCTAGGCAACCCAGTGGTAGATTGGTTCACCTAAGAGAAGAAAAGAGAAGGAAAAATCAAGGAAGTTTGGAGAGAGTTATGTGAATATAACCTTGAGTAGTTTAATGAAGACCATCTAAGAAAAACAAAAGATCCCAGAATGTGGTTCATTGAAATTGAAAAGTCATATGAAGCTTTGGGTAGTCAAGAAGCTATACTTGAAATCACCATTCTCAGTGTGACAAAAAATCTCAATCTAATTTATTCTTAAGTAAAGGGATGAACAATTTTTGCTTCTTTGAACAAGAATAACCTTTCATTCAAAGTTTTTATGTGCCTTATATTTTGATAAGTCCCAGTTGGACTGCATCTGCTTTGTGTTTTGAACAGAACATTTGGTTCATTATTTCTTATTATCAGAACTGACTTATGTTCTCCTAATTGTAGTCTGAAGGTTATCCAATGGTGTTTTTCAATTACTCTGTAAAATTCAGAGTAATTTGGGAAGATTTTCTAAAGCAAGCATAGCAGCCATGATAACTACTCTATCAAACATTAAATGTAGATTTAATATCCCACTTCATAAAAATTGTTTTGTACACAGCTCAGCTGAGGAAACCAAAGGACTGATTCAGACACCTGTACAAGGATTTACACTGTAATAGTTCCATGACGAGGAAGTGATGTTTGACCCAATAAAGTCTCTAGTACAAATCAAGCTTCTCAATGTCAAAGGGCATGAGCTCAGCAGCACTCTTACAAGATGCAATAGAAAAGCACCATCTACTGTATGCCCACAGAGAAACAGTCAGATGTAAAGATAGGTAATCTTCCCTCACTTAAGTAAAAAATTGGCCTTGTGTTCATGAGTCTTTTCATGAGTATTCAGTATAATAAAAAACCATGCTTTCTAGGATTTGTGTCCTGATTTGTAATGTTTACGTACATATAAAAATAGTATCTGACATCATTGTCCATGTACCTTAACCTATTACCTTCTAGAACTGGAGACCTCAGAATTTAAGATCTATTATTATAACTTAATTTACTGTCCCCTACTATCAAATATACATACAACAAGGATTCTCAGCCTGTTATAGCCACCAAATATCTGTTGAAGGAATTCATTTCAAAGAAAATAATGCTAATCAAATAAAAGCAGAAGACAAGCCATATCATCAATTATCAAAGATAATTACAAGATTGAGGAATTTAACATTTAAAAAATACAGTTCACACATCTGTAGAACATCTACCGGTAGTTTTCTATGTGATGTTCTGTAGCTGAATCAACATGAAGAGTATCTCAGTTGTTCTCCAAAATTTATATCAGAGGGGGACTAATGTGGAACATTAGGGAAGTTTTCTTGAAGTCTTAGTAATCAACTCCTGACATGTTTAAGGACATCTCCATTTAGTTTTCCTGGCAACAATTTAGAAAAGGTTTGCCTCCAGGATGATTATGATGATTTCCCAAGTGTAGACTACAGCTCTGAGGTTTTCTTTAATCCTCTTCTTCCATCCAAATCTAACCATGACCAATCCTGTTTAGTTTTGCAAAGTCAGATGGAGTAAATAATCCCATCCTTTATATCACCAAATTCCAGTTTTGTTTCTTTTTTGTATCAAAGGCTGAAACAGAATCTGGAAATCTGGGATTGTAAATGGATGGAAGCTTTTATATATGTAAACTTCAAACAATGCACCCGCCATTCATAGTATCACAGGATACTCTCAGTCTTCCCCTAATTACTGTTATATTTGGGAGTCTGTATACTCTTAGTGCTCCATAAAAGTAGCATTTGATAAAATTCCAATTCACTTTTTAAATAAGAGTTTGGCAAAAATCCATCTTGAGCCAGATAATTGCAAATAAGCCATGTGAATATTGCACATAATGGCTTATGTGCATAAGAATATTGCACATAAGCCATGTGATATAGTGATTGAGGTGCTGGCAGAACTGATATCTGAGTGTGTCCACTGCTATTGAAGTTCATCAGGTAATAGGGGAACCTAACAGAATAATTAATGTGGGGGAAATTGAAGGAGAGAAGAGGAAGAACACTTTGGATGTTGCTTCAAGCCCAAAGATAGGAAGGTTGAAGTGTTGGATTAAGAGTGGAAAGACCTTTCACTGCAGATGCTCATTGAGTCCTCTGAGCTCAATCTTCTTTACAGATGTCAAAAACTTCAGTGTTTTGTACATGATTCCTGAATGTAAGGTAAGATATAAATCTACCAAACAAATAAGAATGTGCATTTGGCCTCTGCACAGTTCATATTTCTTTTCTACGAATATTAATGCAAAGTCTAATATATTGTAGGCATTGGAAATTGTGGTTTGGCAGCCAATATAGTTGAAGCTGCAGTATTCAGAGAGGAAGAAATAGATTCCAGTCCAAATTAAATTGGTTTTGAGGCCCAACTGCAATGCAGTTCCACCCTGAGTATATCCCATTAGCCATCTCTCTTTCTTCTTGAGAAATTGTGAGAAGTTCTAGAAATTCACGATAAGTATTTGGAAGTTCGTTATTTAAGGACTCGTGCATGCAACTATATAAATCACTGACACTGGATATTATTGATTAAAAAGTATAGATTAGTCTTTGACTATCCACTGATGAAATTAGTTTGACTTCATTCTTTAATTTCCCTATGCCAAATGCAACACTCCATCCATGGGGATTGATTTAATTTCGCCAAACTGGGAAATTAAAATATAGATATTACTTTACACTTTATTCTTATTAAAAATCATTTTTATGAGTCATCTGGAACACTTGATATTATTACAAAGGCAGGACAAATTAACTACTTTAAAAAAAATTTAAAGACAAATATGTAAAAATATGGTAGCACCTGGTTCATTTTTTCTGAACTTGCAACTTAAGAAAGGTCACTCCAGACTAGTGCTTGCATGGGAAACTTCCCAGAAATCTTAGAGTTGTAGGCTACATTGAGAACCAAAACAAAACAGAAAACAGACACCATCCCTGAATCATTTTCATCACATAGCTAAGAAAATGGCATGGATGCAGTCAACAGGAGTGAAGTTTAATTTTTGAATATCTTTACCTTTCTATTTTTTCACTCTTGCAAGTAAACTAAAAGACCTCAGACCCTCATCTACATACCTAGCAAGCAAGCTGCTAAGTCTTAGCAGCTAGAAATGATCCAAACAAACAAAATAAAAAAGATCAGACCCATACGAAGTGCAGAAACAATACACACAGACACAATACATTACATATTAAAAAGCACAGATGCCTCCTTTTGTTATTGGGAAAGATTCTAAAAATGGTGTTCCACAAGCTTTTCTGTAATTTTTTTTTGGGTGAGCAAATAAATAAATGTTGGGCTGGGAATCTTTTTGTTTTGCTGATTAATATTTGATTAATCTGTAAGATCAAAAGAAGCCAAGATTCGCTGCCTTTTATGATTCCTTTTTATTGGGCTTTGCCTTATATTGCCTCCTCCCTCAACCTCATTCAGAAAACGAGTACAAAGATCCCTCTTTTTCCCCTTTCACTGTAGATTTTAAGTTTCTGTTCCAAAAGCTGGTAAGTCTGCAGGGAGAAAAAGCATTAAAACAGATCACTCCATGAAACAAAATTATTTTATTTCTGGCAACATGAGATACTTTCAAGGTGATCCCTATTTCATTTTTTGATTATTTTCCTCTCCCTCTCTATTTTCTTTAAAGCTCAATGAAAGTAAGGGATATTTGCTTCTGAAGTAGCAACAAATCTACCACAGAAAGAATGGTTATTGTTTTATAGGAGAAATTAAGGTTCTGATTTTTTGGGCCAGGAATAAGATATTTGTTCATCAGGGAAAAACATTCTCTGTGGCCATAATTTTTAAATAATTGCCTTCTTGCAGTAATTAATTTACTGTACTTCCCCCTAAACTAGGACAGTTGACACTGATCATTTATAGCTTTGTAAATATTTCCAGTGACTTATGTTGTTCTGTTTACTGCTGAGGTAAGATGTTTGAGCTTGCAGTCCCAGCCATGAAAACCAACACCGGACCCAAAACAACACATGATGCCACTACCAATCTCCCTCACCAGACTCAAACCCAAACCCACCCATAGATGAAAGGCAACCACCATCCAGAAACCAGATCACAGCTGCATCACCAGCTGCTACACACCCTGACCCCCAAACCAAGCAAACTGACACATGCTATGAACACATAGCCAGGCCTCAAACTCGGAGCAAAACCAAAACCCAGAATGTCACATCACAGCCACCTGCTCAGGATATCACATCACAGAACTCAGGAGGTTACACCACAAAACCTCAGGCTGTCACAACACAGCCAATGACCCAGGAGATTACAGCACAAGACCCAGGGTGTCACAACAATAGTACACAGCCCATTACCCAGGTCGTTACAACACAGGAGGTGGATAGACACACAGCCAATACCTCAGCCACACATGTTCTTACAAAAAAAAACAGGTAATCTGCAACCATCTACTCCATCAACCAATCAAGAACTGACAACACAGCCAACCTTCCCACCAGTATATATAGGGAGACGGCAGCTCCAATCACACTTTGCTCGCAGAAGCATGAAGCCAAAAGCACCACCTGAAGATGGCAAGTGGGACCTCATCAAAACATTGCCAAGATACTTTCCATCTTACATGGGAAAAGACCCAAACACCAAGACCTGCATATGTATGTATGTATGTATGTATGTATGTATGTATGTATGTATGTATGTATTAATTATATTTATATTACACCCTTCAATTGACTCCAGGTAGCTTCAGCAAATCTTTATGATGCCAAATGGCAACATGGACATGGTGATGTCATCACATAAGGCCCATCATTACCCCATTGAATATTGACATCTGACACAGATACACAGTCATATCATTTGTGTGATTATATAATTCATACTTACTGCATGCTCATGTGAATTCAATAAATATATGTAAATATATCAACAATAAATAATAGATATAATACTGTAAAATTAAGTGCATTTTTTTTATTGAATTCGGTGCAAAATTGTGCATTAACATTAGACTTCAAAGACCATAGTTTTTGTCACCTTCCTTAAAACTAAAAGGGACGAGATCCAATTCCTACCTAATATCACAAAGATGAATTGCACAAAATGAGAAATATTATTTTGAAAAGATGGTGTCAACCCTGAAGTTGACCCTGACAGATGGCATCAAAGATACCATGACATCATGGACTTTATAGTTTAAGCAAGTTCATTGAATTAAACTTAGAAACATGGGCAGTCAATGCAGAATCTTAGTGCAGGAATAGCATTGCTGTATTGCTGTACATTCCTTCAGCTAAATTCTACACCAAATGAAGTTTATCCTCAAGGGCAGCCCCAAGTAGAACTCATTACAGTAATCTAGTCTTGAGTTGATGAAGCTTTGAATTACTCTTGTCAGTGGCAGGAAAGAAAGAATGCAACAGGTGCACCAGATTTTTAAAATAAATGCTGCACACACATAGACAGTTAGACAATTTCGATACTTCTTCCTTTCCTTTTTTTTTGTGTATAAGCCACTGAAAGCTACTAACCTGAAAGGAGAGCATGGTGGTAATTTTTGCACTCAGGAATTATATGCAATACCTTTAACATTTCAGTGATATTTTTTTTTGCAGCAACAGCAGCAAATTGCAGTAAGTGTATGGAAATATAGCCATTACTAATTCAAGCTAGTCTGAATGTTTGCAGATCCTTGGAACTCTTCTCAGCATAGAATAATCTAGTGAAGTAAGTGAAAGGTAAAATTGAGAAGTCAATAGGATGAGGCAGGAATTTTTACAAATGTGAAAATTGGCAGATTTACCTCCAAGCTCAACATTTCAAAACCTCACCAAAAATAAATAAATAAAAATACAGTGCTAGTTTTGCACCAGTTTCAAATGGATAGAAACAGAAATCAGTTCAACTTATGACCACGGTGAGGTCATGGCATCCAGTCGGTGCATGATTCTTCTGTGGAAGTGTCCTGAATGATGAGTGAGGAGTGAGAAGACCAAGAAAAAATGACAAATAACCCACCCATTTCTATCTTTAGTATGTAGTGCTAATTGAGAGCCAATAGTAGCAAGTAAATGGGCATTAGTCAAATCAGTGAGGAAATTGAAGAATCTGGCCTTCTCAAATTTGAATCTGAGGTTGTCCAACATCTGAAAGCAGATTTTTCCTAAAGGCCCTGTCACACTGCCCAACGGATGCAAAACATTTGTAAAAAGGACACAGTGGACGAGAAAAATGTTCCATCCGTTGTTATCCGCTCTCAAAAGGGCCAAAAATTTGCATAACCAGAGCGGATAACACGGAAAGGAACGGATGGGGCGAGGACGCAGGGTGGATGGAAAGCGGATGCAGAGTGGAAGCCTAGTGGATGGAAGTGGATGAGAGCGGATGGCACATCCGCAAGGCTTCCGGGGGACCTCAGCAAAGCAGACGCAGAACGGATGAAGCGGATGCAGAGTGGATGCGGAACGGATGAAGCGGATGCACAACGGATGCACAGCGGATGAAGCGGATGCACAGCAGAAGCCTAGCGGATGCCTAGCATTAATTGCGCATGCGGGGGGGATTTATTGCATCAGTCCCGCGGAAATAAAGGGAAGCAGCTCGGAAGCAGGTCACCATTCAGAGGAAAGACCTGCTGCCAGACGCATTGAGTGCCTTGCCTGCCTGCCTGCCAGCCTTTCTGCCAGCCTTGCTGCCTGTCTTGCTGTCTGCCTCCCTGCCAGCCTTGCTGCCTGCCAGCCTTGCTCTCTGCCTTGCTGCCTGCCATCCTGCCAGCCTTGCTGCCTGCCAGCCTGCCTGCCAGCCTTGGTGCATATCTGCCTGCCAGCCTCCCTGCCAGCCAACAGCCCCACAACCATGGGGAAAAAGAGAAAGCCTCAGCCATCTGCTGCCAGCCCTAGCAAGAGGGACAGGGCCACCCTCCCGTCCCCTGGCCCTCACTCTGCTTCTGCTGGGGCTTCTGTAGCACGGGCTCGCTCTTCTGCGGCTGGGGCTTCTGCTGCTTCTGGAGGAGCAGATGCTGCTGCTTATGGCGGTGGTGCTTCTGCTCGTGCTTACTCTGCTGATGCTGCTTCTGGTGGTGGTGCTTCTGCTGGTGCTTACTCTGCTGAGGCTGCTCCTCGTTCTGCTGGTCCTGCTCATCCTGCTTGTGCTCCTGGACTTGCTCGTCCTGCTTGTACTGCAAGTGCTCCTGGTCTTGCTTGTCCTACTCATCCTGCTGGTCCTCCTCGGGCTCCTGGTCCTGCTTGTGCTCCTGGTCCTGCTCGTGCTGCTGCTGCTGCTTATGATGATGATGATGATGATGATGATGATTTTGATCCTGCTGGTGATGCTGCTGCTGCTGCTGATGATGATGAGGATCCTGCTGCTGCTGCTGCTGCTGCTGGTGTGGAGGAGCAGCCCCTACAAACTGGAAGCCCCTCTGATGAGGGCCCATCTGGTCCTGCCAAAGGGAGGAAGAGGCATATGCAGGAACGGGAGAGGAGGGAATACTCCATTGAGGAGGAACACGAGGATGAGGTGCTGGAGTGGCTGAGAGAGAATGACTATCTGTAGCAGAAGGGACACCGGCTCTACAGGGACACCAAAAGGAAGCAGGATGCTTGGAGAGAGAAGGTGGAGAGTCTGGGCTACACATCGGATGTGCTCCTCGGCTGATGGAAGCACATGCACACCTGGTATGGGAAGCTGCACCTCAAGAAATCTGGCCAGGCCGCGGTCAAGCTGATGGACAGAGAGACCTATGTCATGACCAGGTGCAGCTTCCTGGTGAGATCCTCCACCAAGGAGCAGCAGCAGCCCCTCTCACGACCCTCTCTCTCCGGCAGCCTGCTGAGAGCCAGTCCTCTTCCAGCCGAGAGTCAGCTCCTGTCTCCAGGCAGGTTTCTGTGGAGCGTGCCATGGCGGAGAACCCACGGACAGGTGTTTTAACCATGGTGGAGTGCGTGGAGGACTCCCTGGTGCAGTGGGAGAAAGGAGACAGCACTTCCACCACAGCCCTACCCGCATCCACTCACAGCTCCACCTCCACAGAAAGACAGAGAGCCAGACAGCAGGAGGGGCAGAGCCACACTGTCCTGCTGGAGATCAGGGAAACCATCCGGATCAGCATAGATCTCCTCTCTCAGCTGGTCCAAACCGACTCCTCATCCTCCAACCACAAGCCCTTCCTCACCTATGCCAACCAGACCCTCATGGACATGGCGGAACCCCAGTACCAGGTGGTGAAGGACTGGATCACCGAGCTGCTTCACAACCCTCCAGATCCAGAGGAACCTACTCCCACACAGTCCAGGTCTGCTCCTCCACCCCAGGTGATGTCCCTCCCATTCCAAGGCTTCCCACAGGCCCTCACCGACCAGGGCTATGGCTACCAGGAGGTCCAGCAGCACAGGCAGCAGCCCTTCCCAGTCCATGCACAGAGTCATCGGATGACACCGTTGCCACCGGTTCCATTGATGCCATCAATGCCACCCACGCCAATGATGCCACCGACAACACTGATGCCACCCACGCCGAAGATGCCACCAATGCCAGTCCTCACCCAGCTGCAGACCAGACAGCCCCACTACACTGCTCCTTCCTCCACCCCACAGCCAAGCCCGGCCTCAGTACATCTGTCATCAGTACTGGGGCTGACACCCCAAGGCATGGAGGAAGGAGCTCTCAACATCACGGGGCTGAGCCAGCTGTCCGAGAGCTTCCTCAACACACCGTCACCTGTTGTCCTCTTGGGGCCAGACACCCCTATGACGCTGCAGACCAGCACTCCAGCAGCAGCCACCTCCACAGCACCTGGACCCTTCACCCCTGAGACTGGGCACACCTCCGAGTGACCAAGAGGAATGCCAGAGACTGGGTGGCTACCTGTAGTCTTTATTTGGACACTTGACTTGGGTCATTTTTCTTTTACAGCTTGTTATTAATAAAGATTATCTTTGCTTCACACACTTGCTTCATTTATTTATGTCAATAAAGTCTTGGTGGAAACTTTTAGAAATGGTTTAAGACTTTGCATGCTTGTGGGATGGTTTAAGATAGCAGTGGGATGGGCAGGGATACCTGTGGGATGGATAATAGCTGTGGGATGGGCAGGGATACCTGTGGGATGAGTAATAGCTGTGGGGTGGGCAGGGATACCTTTGGGATGGGTTAAGATACCTGTGGGATGGATTAAGATAGCTGTGGGATAGATAAACCTCCAGTGCAAGCATAGTGGGGCTGTATGGTCCACCCTCCCAGGTGCCACACCTTTGGCCCTTCATTATCAATAACAATGTAAGCATTGATCCACACATTTGAACATAAACACAACTCTTTATTAAATGCCCTGTTCATTGTAGGCCCACCCAACATACAAGCCCTTGTAGTTGAAATAAGTGGACCCCTACTTGGCTGGAGCTTTGCAGGCTACGTGCTTCCCATCTATGGCTCCAACGGTGTGGGTGGATTTCCACTTCTGATACCACTGCTCTGCAACTTTCTTCCAGCCTTCTTCAGTGGGGGGGGCACTGGAGGAGTTGCTCCAGGTATTCTTCGATGATGGCCTGCACCACTTCTCTGACCACAATGCTGATGGTGTTGTGTGGCACCCTCCAGCCGTACTGCATGCTCCTGTAGGTGGTCCCTGAGGCCAGGTGGCACAGAGTCAGTGCCACCTTCAGCCCAGGGTCCAGGCTGGGCTGGAAGTTGGTGCTCTGCTTGGTCAACCTGGGTGTCAGCCGCTGCACAACTTCGTCAAACATGGCTGGAGGCATTCTCATGAAGTTCTGGAATGCACGAGTGTCTTCGTTCCTGAGCTCCACCATCAGCTTGTTGTACAGTCCGTCATCTGCTCTTCTCCCGATCCATCTTTGGACCCTGACGCTTCTTGGCCGCCTCTTTTTCTTCCCGTTGTAGAGTTCACAGAGCCTGTAGACGGCTTCGCATTGTTGCAGAGGGATGGTGGCTACCAAAAGGAGTTTGTTATGATCCATGGTGGAGATGACTGGATGCTGTGGAAGAGGCAGAGGCAGATGAAGGCTGCAGAGGTCTGCACAGCAGGGCTGCTGGTCTTAAAGTGAGATCCAGGTGAGTTGCTTCCCCTTTTTATAGGCAATATAGATTTTCCTCTATGTGTCCCTTTGCATCCTCTAGGCATCCTCTATACATCCTTAATATCCGAGATAGGTCCCCTCTGCTAACATTTTTTCTCTTTTAAATGCTTTCTTTGCGAGCTGCATCCGCTTTCATCCTTTCTCCGTCCATGCTACTAACACTGCGCATCCATTCCGCGTCCGTTCCACTTCCTCCCTGCATCCGAGCGGATTTGAGTTGCGCGGATGCGGAATGGATGCCTAGCGGATATAGCGGATGCGTAACGGATGCAGAACGGATGTCCCCCATATGCCTCACGGATGTAGAATGGACGCATTGGATACATTTTCTGCTCAAAAGTTTTGAGCAGCTCAAAACCCTCTGAGCGGATGAAACATCAATAGATGGATGCTGGACGGATAGAGAGGAAGCAAAATGGAGGCAGTGAGTACAGAACGGAAGCATCACGTTAACCAACGGGTGGCAAGTGTTTTTCTCCATTTTACATCTTCTTTCCATCCGTTGGTGCAGTGTGACAGGGACTTAAGCTTTATACTCTTTTTTCCAGTTCCTTTTTTTCTGACTGTTATGTCAGATGCTCAACTTGGCACAGGGACAGGCAGTCTTTGTAAAGTTTTTAATCACATATAGTGAAGTGCTGGTATTAAATCTTTGTGTCTTCAGTCAGTATTGTTTTTAAATGGAGCAGTAGAGTAAGGAAATAAGTGGAAGCTAGATTGAGCCAGCTGATGGAACAGATCCAGCCTTTTGAAGCAGAAAAGATTTTCTTCAAAAAGCAAGGATCTCTCATAGCTGCATAGTTTCATGGCACTCCTGCAAATATTTGAAAGATTCCTACATCTGGGAAATCTTAGTTGTGTTTTTTTCCTGCCCTATCCTAATGCAAGAAGGCTTTCAGTAAAAAACAGGTTAATGTCATATTTTCATGTCTTGCCCTTGCCTTCAAAAAGGTAATAATTTACCATTTCATTCTCTTCTGATGGCAAATCAGTAAAATGTCTGATACAATAAAGTATATGAACAGTCACTCCACTTTAGTTGTGATATTTCATATCTATTTTTCTTTTTGGACCCTGAAAGCAAATCAGTGGTCTGCTTACTCAGTATTGCAGAGTTTTGTGTAGCAAAATCTATTACAATGATTTAACCAATACCTGGGCATCCAGCTGGTAAGGGTGGCATTAATGATTTTGTAGGAAGTTAACTAAGTACATCTATCACTTTGTCATCTATGGTAAAAGAAAGTATCACTCAAAGAATAAAAGGCAGCACATTTTGGCTTCTTTTTGCAGGTTGTCGTGAAATATGTTACAAAAATCAATAGATCTGGAGCAGTGTGGTGAGATGATTTTTTTGATTAAATAGAACACAGAGAAGATCAAAAAAGACAATAAGCCACATATGGATAAGGGTTGAAAGTTTGCTAAAAATAGGCAGAATATATGAAACTGACTAGCTATAATTCATGTACTTCCCAACTTTCAATGTGATCAGAAATAAAGTAAGGGACCATCCATAAGAACACAATTTTGCATTTATTAAAACTCTTTTCTTGATGTTATTTTTTCACTCTCTTGACAAATATACAGTAAATGTTAACTGAGATCTGATTTAATTTTTCATTGATGAATCTTCGCTCCCATTGAATAAATCATTTTGTCTGAATTGGTGTTAAAAACTGTATTATTCAAATAGTAACTGAGGATCTGGAGGAGGAATAGATCATGACTTACAGATGTTCTATATGGATGTTACTGAATATAAATACTATATTCTAAATGAATCTTACTGAATATAGATGCTATCTTCTGTATGAATGTTACCAAATATAGATACTATATTCTATATGAATGTTGCTAGATAGATATTATTCATTCCATATTCACTGTTTTAGTTAACAATGATCACTGCCGCAAACTGAAATATTACATGTAACTGTGGTATACTTTAAGGAGTAACAACATAATTCAATAGGAACAATGGCATTTACAAGGCATTTATAAGATGAGACCATTTCTTGCTCATGATTATATTGATGAGATGTCGCAAATGTTCTTGGATGCTATGCAATTTTGTTATTATTTATGTTGTTTTAATTTGGGTTGTTTTTACCTTGTTTTTATTCTGTTTTAACTGTTAGTTGTCCAGAACCATGTATATGAGATGGGCAGCCATATCTATATATCTATAAAGTAAATAAAAATTTAAAATGCATATACAGTATTTTATAAGGCTACTAGAAATCATGCATTATGTCAGGCTAATGCACAGTCTTGGTGTAGGTTGCTTTGATTTTTTTTTTTTTAATGGATTGACTACATGGGCATTCTTCATGAAGCATGAATGAAGAGTAGAGTTCTTAATTATATATGCTATTGAAATTACTTAATTCCTTTCACACACTTATACAAAATATCAACACATAAATAAAAGAAGTATTAAGAGTAATACTGAGTATATACTTTCTATCTTTCTCTCTTCAAGTTTTATTTTTTATTTTATTTATTTGATTTGTCAATTGCTTACAAGATAATAGGTATAAGTATAAACATGAGCAAAAATACAGGAAATAGGTACGAATCAATGGGGACAATAGGACAGGGATGGTAGGCACAATTGTGCAGTTATGCACGGCTCTTACAGACTTCTTAGGAATGGGGTAAGGTGGGGTAATTAATGGGGTAATAGTGGATAGGTTGAAGTTAAGGGAGTGGCGATTAAAGTTGCTTTATTTTTCTTCTTCAAAAAAAGATTGCACTTATCTAACAATGTATTCTGTGAACCCAAGGTATTGGTTTAGAGGGAAAAGGATTTGGATGAATCCCAGCAGGGAAAATGGATGCTTGTCCAGAAACTCTCCAGTTCCAGGGCTGCAAGGGTGATACCACTGGTTCAGACTAGACTAGACTAGATTTCAGTTTAGTCATCTTTCTGATATCTGGCAATGAATTTTATCTCATACTTGGACGATTGCATATTTCTCTCTATGCTCTTGAAGACAATTCTGCACAGCTGCCCACTTCTTAACGAGAAAGAGGCAATGCACCAAAAGAGCACCCATACTGTAAAAGCAGCATTGCTAGTTGGCTTATCAATGGTAATTATCTATAAAGGTTAGTATGCTTATCTTCAGGACTGTCTGCTCCAACTGAATCTACCTATGCAATAAGTATGCATTAACATCCACAGATGGCATTCCGTGTCTTTGTCTGACCACAGAAGTTAAAAAAGCATGGACTTAAAATCAGTTTTCTTGATAGTAACTCTTGAATAGGTTCACCCTGTCCCTACAATGCCCTGTTAACATTCTTAAAGCTCAGTGAGATGATGTGGTTCATTAAAGCCTTCAGAGCAAAGGGTAGAACATAATTTAAGAGTGCTCTTGGCAATAATTCACTGTAATATAGTTGAAATGATGTTGTTCACAATTGTTTTAATGTGTTTTTTTTTTTTTTCAGAAAAGTACCATAATTTTCCTGGAATCTTTAGTGGGGCAACATTTAGAAGTTTGTAATAAATAACAAAATAAAAATAAATAGCTTATATAACTATTAATGTAAGCCATCACATTCTGCTGAAAAAGCTGAAGAACATGAGATATCATTATTGGTGAACATTGGATAATTGAGAGAGCAAAAAACAAAGCAAAACACTAAACAGGAGTCAGTATGTGTTTCATGAATTATACAAAAATCTTTGATTGTATCAGTCATGTCATCCTGTGGAATGTGCTTAGAAAAATAGGAATCCCAATGCATCTCATTGTCTCAATGCAAAAGGGAAGATAGACCCTTACAGACAGAACATGATAAAACAGACTGAGCTCCTAGTTGACAAAGGACTGAGACAAAGCTCTCCCTTCATATATTAGAGGAAAGTGGGTTTCATGAAAATGAGCATGGTTTTAAAATTGGTGGAAGAAATACCAATAACCTGCACTAAGCTGACATTATTCAGATGAATTCTGAAAATGCAAAGGATCTGCAAGCTCTTGTAATAACAATCAAGAAGCACAATGCAAAAGTTGAACTAAATTAAATATAAAGAAGAACAAATAACAATAGGTACAGCAATTGGACTTAGAATTGACAATAAAGCTACTGGAATAGCTTCTGCCTTTTAGGGTCAACCATCAACATTAAAGGAACAAACTGTCAAGAGATACCCTGCAGACTAGAGCCCAGTAGAGCAGCCATGAAGGTCTTGAAAAAGATGCTTAGATGCTGTGACGCCTCTATCATCATCTTCTTTTAATGACCACATAATCCCTTGGAATATTGGCAACTGAATGGAGCTAGCAGAGTGTTAAATGGCCAGATACTCTTCCTGTTGCCAATGTGAAGCTTCAGCTCATGTCCCACTGCAGCAATGGATGCAAAGAGGATGTAAAATGGATAAAAAAGCTTGCCATCCATTGGAAAATGCGATGCATCCATTGTGTACTCACTGCGTACGTGTTTCATACGCTCTATCTGTCAAACATCCATCTACTGCTATTGCATCCGCTCAAAAAGTTTTGAGCTGCACAAAACTTTTTGAACAGATGAACTTTCCGCTGCGTACGATGTACATCTGTGACACATACGGGCAACAAACGTTCTACGTCCGTTGTCATCCATTAAACATCCGCTGTATCCTCTTAGCATCCTCTGGACATCCTCGCAACTCACATCCGCTGCAGCTGAAAACGGAAAGAGGGAGGAAGCGAAAGGTACACGGAACATCCACACAGTGTAAGTAGCATATAAATAGAAAGGATGTAAGCGTATGGATCTCATATATAAAGGATTAAAATGGACAAAATGTTTGTATATGGGATGTATCTCAGATATTTAGGATGTCTGGAGTATGCCTAGAGGATGAAGAAGGACACCTAGCAGAAAACCGATATTTCCCATAAAAAGGGGGAGGAAATCACCTGGATCTCACTATCAGTCCAGCAGCCGTGGTGTACAGACCTCTTCACCCTTGCTCTTCCACATCATCCATTGATCTCCACCATGGATCATCACACACTCCTTATGGTAGATGCCATCATTCAACACCAGAACCAAGCCCTCTTCAGACTGTTTCACCTATTCTACGCCAGGAGAAGGAGACGTCCAAGAGCTGTGTGGGTCCGACGATGGATCGGGAAAAGAGTGGAGTTTGGACTCTGTGACAAGCTGATGGTGGAGCTGAGGAATGAAGACACTAGTGCATTTCAGCACTTCATGAGGATGCCACCAGCCATGTTTGACAAAATTGTTGAGTGTCTGAGACCCAGGTTGACCAAGCCGAGCACCAACTTCCGTCCCAGCCTGGACCCTGGACTGAAGGTGGCACTGACTCTGCACCACCTGGCCTCAGGGACCACATAGAGAAACATGCAGTATGCCTGGAGGGTGCCACACAACACCATCAGCATTGTGGTCAGAGAAGTGGTGCAGGCCATCATTGAAGAATACAAGGAGGAGCTCCTCCAGTGCCCCTCCACTGAAGAAGGATGGAAGAAAGTTGCAAGCAGTGGTATCAGAGGTGGAACTTCCCACACACCGTTGGAGCCATAGATGGGAAGCACGTGGCCTGCAAAGCTCCAGCCAACTCAGGGTCCTCTTATCACAACTACAAGGGCTTCTTCAGTATCATCCTCTTTGCCATGGTTGATGCTGACTACAAGTTCATGTACATCGATGCTTCAGGCAACGGGTCAGCTTCAGATAGCCAGGTATACAACGCCAGTGACCTCAAGGAGGGGCTGGAACACAACCTCATCATGGGTTTTCCAGATCCAGACCCCCTACCCAATGACACACAAGATGTGCCCTACTTCATTGTGGGTGATGACGCCTTCTCCCTCAGAACCTACTTCAGAAGCCCTACAGTTCCAAATACCTCACCTGTGAAGAGAGGATCTTCAACTACAGGCTGTCCAGGGCAAAACAGGTGGTGAAGAACACCTTTGACATCCTGGCCAACAGGTTCCAGGTACTTCTCACCACCATGCAGCATCACCCAGGGACTGTGAGGAGCATCATGGAAGCTTGCTGCATCCTGCACAATCTCATGCACACCTGCTACCCAGTGTTGCAGAACAGGCTTGTGGACCATCAACAAGTGAATGGGGACATGGAGTCTGGTGAATGGAGGCAAGGATGAAACCTGAACAGAGCTTCAACAGCTCTGCTCAACAGAGCTTCTGTTTCCCCAACAGAGCTTCACGTGAAGGGAAGAAGCAGCGCAATCTCCTGAAACACTGGTGCAACTCCCCAGCTGGAACAGTGGAGTGGCAAGACAGGATGGTAGATGCTTAATCGATGCTTCCTTGAGCCTGTCTCATAACACTGATGAGATTGTGCCATGTATGTTGAGTGGCCCTACAATGAATAGGGCATTAATAAAGAACTTTGTTTATTTTGAAATGTGTTGATCAATGAATAAATTGTTACTGATAAAAAAAGGGCCATATGTGTGGCAGCTGGGAGGGTGGACCATACAGTCCCACTATGCTTGCACTGGAGGTTTATCAATCCCACAGCTATCCTTACCTATCCCACAACTCTCCTTACCCATCCCACAACTATCCTTACCCATCCCACAGCTATCCTTACCCATCCCACAACTATCCTTACCTATCCCACAAGCACGCAAAGGCCTAACCATTTTTTAAAAGTTTTCACCAACACTTTATTAAGTAAAAAAAATGAACCAAGTGTGTGAAGCAAAGATAACCTTTATTAATAATTGTCTTAAGTAAACTGTATGACTTTATTAAAAAAGAAAAATGAACCAAGTAAAGTGTCTCAAGCAAAGATAAAGTGAACAGGTAACAAATCAGTCTCTGGGACTATTCTCAGTCACTCTGAGGCATGTCCATGGTCTCAGCTGTTAAGCGGGCAGGGACTGTGGAGGTGGCTATGGCTGGAGTGCTGGTCTGAGGTGCCATTGGGATGCTTGGCCCCAAGAGTACAACAGGGGATGGTGTGTTCAGGAAGCTCTCCGAGACCTGACTCAGTCCCGTGAAGTTGAGAGGCCCTTCCTCAAGGACCTGGGATGTCAGGCACAATACTGATGACAGATTTTCTGTTGAGGGGCTTGGCTGTGGGATGGAGGAAGGAGGAGTGTAGTGGGGCTGTCTGGTCTGCAACTGGGTGAGGTGAGCCGTCTGTGGTGTGTGATGTACCTGGGCTTGGACTGGGAAGGGCTGCCTCTGCTGTGGGAAGTCTTGGTACTCGTAGCCTTGGTAGGTGAGGGCTGTTGAAAGCCGTGGAAGGGCTGTGACATTGCCTGGGGTGGAGGAGCAGACCTGGAGTGGGTAGTAGCAGGTTCAGCTGGGCCTGGAGGGTGGTGCAGAAGAGCTGTGATCCTCTCATTCATCGCCTGGTACTGGGCCTCAGGCATGTCCATGAGGGTCTGGCCCACGTACGTGATGAAGGGCTTGCGGTTGGAGGATGGTATGTCAAAGTGGACCAGCTGGGAGAGGAGATCTGTGCTTACTTTGATTGTGTCCCTGATCTCCAAGAGGACAGTGTGGCTCTGTCCCTCCGCTCTGCCTCTCTGCCTGCTTTCTGTGGAGGTGGAGCTGGGTGTGGGTGTGGGTTGGTCTCTGGTGGCTGCCTCTTCTTGCTCCATCTGAGACAGGGGATCCTCCATGTCCTCTGGCACAGGGAGTGCAGCTGTGGGGGGGGGGTCTCTGTCGTGGGGCCCTCCAAAGACACCTGCCTGGACATTGTACCTGTCTCCTGGCTGGAAGAGGAGTGGCTCTCTGTGGGCTGTCTGAGGGAGAGGGTTGACAGAGGGGCTACTCTTTGGTGGCGGATCTCACCTTCCAGGAAGCTTCACCTGGCCATGACATAGGTCTCCCGGTCAGTTAGCTTGACAGCGGCCTGCCCGGATCTCTTCAGGTGCAGCTTGCCATACCAGGTGTGCATATGCTTCCACCACCCCAGGAGTCCATCTGAAGTGTAGCCCAGGCTCTCCGCCTTCTGTCTCCATGCTGCTTGCTTCTGCTTAGTGTCGCGATAGTGCCTGTGGCCCTTCCTCCACAGGTACTCATTCTCCCTCAGCCATTCCAGCACCTCCTCCTCATGGTCCTCGGAAATGGAGTACTGTTTCCTCTCCCCCTTCTCCTTGCCTTGCTTCTTCCTCCCTCTGGCAGGGGCTTCAGGGCCTTCAGCAGCATGGCTTTGAGGGCCTTGGGGCTGGTCCACCACAGCAGCAGCACCATCAGCAGCAGGAGAAGCACCAGCAGGAGAAGCACCAGCAGCACCAGCAGGAGAAGCACCAGCAGCACCAGCAAGGAGAAGCACCAGCAGCACCAGCAGGAGAAGCACCAGCAGCACCAGCAGGAGAAGCACCAGCAGCACCAGCAGGAGAAGCACCAGCAGTAGCAACACCACCACCACCAGCAGCAGCAGAATTACCAGCAGCTTCAGAGTCAGCGCCAGGGGTTGTGATGGTGGTTCTGTCCTTCTTGCCAGGGCTGGCAGGAGTAGGCACAGGCTTCCTCTTCTTCCCTGACTGATGAACCATGGTTTTCTTTCAAGATGTCTCTGGCAGCAGGTCTTTCCTCTCAATGGTGACTGCTTGCAAGCTGCATCCTTTTATATCTGCGGAGCTGACACAATTCATCCTCCCTGCATGCACAGTGAATGCTTTGCATCCGCTACACATCCGCTACGCATCTGCTATGCATCCTATTGGCGTCCGTGATGTATCCACGTCATCCGCTATGCATCTGCTCCTTCTGCTATGCATCCGCTTCTCTATTCTCCCCTGGAAGCCCTGTGGATGTATCATCTGCTTCCATCCACTTCCATCCTCTAGGCTTCTTATGAACATCTGCTTTACATCCTCGCTACGCACCACCCCCGTCCATTCCTTTACGTTGTTTTCCATTCTGTTTATGCAAATTTTCACCACTTTTGAGAGCAGATAACAACGGATGAAGTCACCCCCGAAATTTTGCTCATCCGCTTTGTCCCTATTGCATATGTTTTGCATCCATTGGCCAGTGTGACCTAGCCTTTAGTCTCATGCCCAGAGGGAGAAATAACTGCCTCTACCTCACAGCCTCCTGATTGTGAGGCAAGAGCTCCACCTCTAGGCCACTGCACCACTCTGCTGTGATGCCTCTATACCTACAAAGTATCTAATGGTGCAGGCAATGACCCTTGATGGAAGTTGGACTTTGAAGAAGCAGGATAGGATGAGCATTTATGCTTTTGGAATTTGGTGTTGGAGAAGACTGCTGAGAATACTTTAGACAGCCAAGAAAACTGATATGGATATCCCAAAGGTACTTTTTCAAGAGGCAACTGGAACTTTCTGATTTTTTTTTTGAAGATGTTTTGCTCTCATCCAAGAACCTTTTTTGCTCTGAATGTTGAAGAAACTTCTTGGATGAAGGGAAACATCATCAAGAGTTAACTCTTGAAAAAGTACCTTTTGGACAACCATGACTGAGAATCTCCATAGATATTTGATAAATGAATAATTAACCAAATGATCCAAAAATCTCACTGGAGGCACAAGTGACCAGGCTGAAAATTTCCTGCTTCAGACACATTATGCAAAGCCCCAGCTCTCTGGAGAAGTTTTAATATTGGGAAAGGAAAATGATGGTCAACAGCAAGATAAACTCACAACAGTGATTGTTACACTGTTGAAAGAGCTGAAGAAGCAAGTTAGGGATAGATAGACATGGATAAAATCTACCGTGTTTCTCACAAAATAAGGCCAGGCCTTATTTTTTTATTTGACCCCTGAAAAAACGGCTAGGCCAACTTTTTGGGGGTGATTTTATTTCCTCCCCCACCATACGCACGCACCTCACTGTGAGGCCACTTCTTTCAGCCCATGAAAGCTCCCTGAAGGCAGAGTGTTAAGCCTAGGTTCCCCAACCAGGGTTAGGTAGACAAGCTAAACAGAATGTGCAGCGTTAGTCAGATAGGCACACAGATAAATGAGTGAGCTAAGCTTGTATGTTTATTAACATACAGTAAAAATAACAGATACGCTTGTGCTATCAAGAATATAGTTTATTCCAGTATAAGTTTATGGCATAGTCAAATAACAGTCCAAATATCATTTACCATGTAGTCAGTCCATTCAGGGGTATTCAGTTAGCAAAGTCCATGTAGAATATCCTATGTCAGTTCACATAAAAATCAGTCCTTTGTTGTCTCTCCCGTTCAAGCAATGCAGTCTTGATTCCAAGCAGTAATCAGGGATCATCAAAGCCAGAGAGAGAGAGAGCAAGCTGTAGCCTTGCTACTTTTATAGTGTTTTCATAGCCACTCCTTTAATTGCTATTTCACAGTTAAAGCTGCATACACTCTAACACACACTAACTATGATTCATAGTTATTATTTCACCTAAACCAGTTAGGGTGAACAATGTTATCCCTAACACAGAGTCCCCAGGTGCTTCAGGGCATGGCGTGGTTGCCCATGTCCCCTCACCTTTAGGCAGTCTCTTTTGGGTGATGGAAGCTTTCCAAATGCAGTCACCAGCCACTTTGATCGGCTGATAGAAGTGGCCTCAGGGCAAGTGCACACACACACACACACACACACACTCCCCTTGCCCCGAGGCCGCTTCTTTCAGCAAACGAAAGCTCCCTTGAAGGCAGAATCCCCAGCTGCTTCGGGGCAAGGCCTCGAACGGCTGGTAGAAGCGGCCTCACAGCAAGGGAAGTATGTGTGTGCGATCGCCCCAAGACCGCTTCTTCCGGCTGATCGAAGTGGCTGGTGACTGAATGTGGGGAGCTTCCATTGCCCAACAAAAGACTGCCTAAAGATGAGGGGACATGGGCAGCCATGCCTCACTCCGAAGAGGCTGGGGACTCTGTCTTCAAGGGAGCTTTCATCTGCTGAAAGAAGCAGCCTTGTGGCGAGGGGAGTGTGTGTGTGCTCACCCCGAGGCCGCTTCTACTGGCTGACTGAAGTGGCTGGTGACTGCATTTGGGGAGCTTCCATCACCTGAAAAAGACTGCCTAAAGGCCAGGGGACACGGGCAGCCCCGCCTCGCCCCAAAGTAGCTGGGGACTCTGCCTTCAAGGCAGGTTTTGTTTGCTGAAAGAAGTGGCTTCACGGCGAGGGGAGTGTGTGTGTGTGCACTCGCCCCAAGGCCACTTCCACTGGCCAATCGAAGTGGCTGGTGACTGCACTTGGGGAGCTTCCATCACCTGAAAGAGAGTGCCCTAAAGGTGAGGGGACACGGGTAGCCATGCCACACCTTGAAGCGGCTGGGGAATCTGTCTTTGGGGAGCTTCTATCAGCTATTGGGGTATTCTATCCTAGGCTACCTGCAGGGCACTCCTAAAGGCAAGTTTTCTCTCCATCCCCCCCTGCCCTTCCCCCCATTTCTCTTCACCTCGTGTAGTTCTAACAAATGATGTGAGAAATAGCAGGGAAACGCATGGTTTAAATAGGCCTAAATTTTGGGGATGGGGCTTAGTTTCACCTCATGCCTAGAAATCATGCTGGGCCTTCCTATTGGTGGAGGCCGTATTGTTGGAGAAACACGGTATCTTCATAGTGGCTAAGAGTTCACACCAACCTGAAGGCACTTAATTAATCTTTTTTTAACATGAAAAACACAGTGTTTTTATTATTTGGTGCATTCAGTTCCAGAACAGAGGTTTTCTAAAATTAAATTAATCTGATATAATTTCTCTGTTTTAATGTATTACTTCTATTTGTACACATCTTTAAATAATGCCTTTTTTAAAGAAGAAAAGTAAGTGCTAACAGAGTGGGGAACATTTTGCCTAATAGTGTGTCCAGAAGAATCATAGTTTTCTTCTTTTGTCCTGAGATGTGGGTGAAGAATAGAACAAGATTTTTTTGTTCATAAATAATTGATATTACGTTAAGTTAATGCAAGTGCAAGCTAACCTAAAATAATTTGCATTCATTACCACAGAGATAGATAACAAAAAAAAAATCAATTAATGTGGGGAAATACATTTTGCCTCCCAGCTATTCTGAGTACTGAAACTAAAAAACTCAGAGACCAGAGAAAGCTGAAGGGCCACAAAAATACATTAACATTCTTGCTTGTTTGTCCTTCTTTCATTGTATTGAAACATCACACAGTAATTCTGAAATGTAACAAAAGTGGAGACCTCAGGTAAAACATTTGTTTCACTGGTAAAAGCCGATTCTTAATAGACAAAAGTATGCTAGAATAAAATGCATTAGCCAACTAAGTTAAAAAACGGTCATCCATGGTTCAGATATAATTATTTATTTTAAAATAATTTTTTTGCTTTAGAAGTTCTCACAGAATACTAGAGTTGAAAAGGGCCATGAAGTCCAACCCCTGTTCAGTGTCGGAATCTAAATTTAACTATTGCAGACAGATGGTTCTATACCATCCACTTGAAGGACACAATTATATGTCTTAATAAGATCCCCAAATCCTACTGTATGATAGGCTTATGTACTGATTTTGCAACAAGCACCAACTCTTTGTTTGGGGAGCGTTTAGCAGATATGAAACCCTCTAAATCCTTAGTTATAAAACTAAAGCCAAGAATAATCAAGTATATAGTTTGCTGGAGTGGTAATATTTTCTCTTTCACCCTCTTACTGGGAGGCTCTACAAGGTCTCTTGATTGCTGGATCATTAGTACCAAAACCAAGTGGAGAGAAGAAAATAGAAATAGAAATAATAGAATGGAACGGAACAGAACGGAACAGAACAGAACAGAACAGAACAGATGGTAGAGGAAGACATGGCTGAAGCAACAAATTAAAGTATTGCCCATTGCAACTGTCAGCTTTGGAAGCCATGTTCCATGCTGCCACAAAGCCTGAGAAAGTGGGAAGGGGGTGATTTCAACTGAGTAGTTGTAAGTAGACAAAATAAAATTATTTTCTTAGTTCAGGGTTATTAAGTGTGGCACAGCAGAGAAAAAGGATCTTACACTGGGACAGATCGTGATTGGTCCATGTGATTTGATGATGGGAGAAAAGGGGATGGATTGTAGTTTGGGACATTGTGAGAAGTTCTGGAAACTTTCAGTTTCGAGATTCCACAGATGTGCCAGCTGGTATTCTAATAAAGGTACTTTTGAGATTAGGCTTGTCTCAGAGTTGCTGATTGGAAAGGAGGCTTGCTAGAATGCTGACAGCAGTGTTATGCAGTATTTCTTATGTGTTCTGTTCTCAACACCTTTCATTTGACTATTTCATGCTATCTCTGTCCACTTTCTCAATAAAAATCCCACTTATAGCAAAGTATATTTGATATAGCTAATTTATGTTTGGACTGTGCTGAGCTCCTCTTCAGCTCCACAGATACATACTTGAGTAAGTTTTATTATTTACTGAAAAGAGCAATAAAAGAGAAGGAATATAGACACCAAAACCTAAAGAAAGTCAGTCAGATGTTGTCCATAAAGATTTTAATGCCACCCAGAATATTCATAAGATTTCCCATACAGGGGATATATAGACTTCTCTCAGTCTCAAACAAGAGATCAAGTACTGAGCAACTACTGTATGCAACATACACCCCATTACAGCTTTAGAGCAAGCACAGTCTCAGCACCTAAAAGGGATACAAAATACAGCACCTGTATCTTGGGTGTGGACCTTAAGACATCAGCTGCAGCAGTCAGAGTGGAATTGGGAATTACGCAATTCATGCACTGCCTAAAACCACAGCTTACAGCTACTGGCTCAAAATTAATGAAATGGAGGCGGATAGACTCCCTAAATTATGTCTGCTGGAGCAGATAAAACTGCAACCACAAACCCTTTGGATTACAAAATTGACAAATTATAAAAAGAGCTGTGGTCTTCCTGCCCCCTGTGTAACAGGAGAACAACAACAACAATAAGTTGTCCAAAGAATCATGGATATAGAAGCTCAAAATGATATAGCCACACTGAGTAATGCTGGTAGCCTGCAATGGCTGAGCAAATATAAATGCACTTTCCAAATGGACAACTATTTAAAATTATAATTGCCAAAACAAAGCAGGGAAAGATTTACCTGACCAAGATTTGGACAGCTTGGTTAAATTTGGGAGACTCGATTGTATCCCATACAGATACACATATATATCTGTGAAGCTGAAGAGGTAGAAGATCTGACTCATATATTATTCAATTGCTATTTGTTTGAGGGGATGAGAGATAAGTACCTTGATCCACATGTTAAATGTATGGCCCTGTGGGAGGCCCATATTAAAACAACATACTTCATGTGTGGGCAGAATCTGAAAATGACATTTAATACAGCACAATTTCTGACTAAAATGATCCAATTGAGATCGGCATATGTGGGCCTGATTGGGGCAGATTGCAGGAGTGATACAGAAACATAATTTTTGTCATTTTATTCTATTTTACATATTTTTGTATTAAATTATTGTATTTTATCCTATAGCTATTGTATTTTACCCTACTCTCATTTTAAATTGTTTGTTTGGAGTTTTATTGGTAATATGTATTTGAACCTGATATGGCTTATAGGCTAATCAATAAATAAATATATAGTTAAATGGTTACTGTATGCAACAAACAGATTCCCTTACTCCCCTCCCTTTCTATAAAGGCAAGCTTTCCTCCTTTTTTAAAAATCTAGCCAAGCTGCAGGATAACAGTCTAGAAAACAAATGAGTTTTATCTTTCACGTTCAAAAGTGAGCTGAAAGCTGGAATTTGTAAGAAGCAGGATTTTCCAGATATTGGACAGAGATAACATTTGATCCAAGGGTCATCTATTCTATAGTTGTTCTGATAGTTAAATGTTTTATGGTTCATGATATTTATATTCTGTATACAAGCTGAGTGTATTTTCTGCAGACTGGATCTTCTTTGCATCAGAATTGCCTTTTGTGTTCCTAACTCCCTTTTTAATTGGGAGCTGTGCAGAGTTGGTTAGAAAATGGGCAGCTATATAAATTGTTTGAATGAATGAATGCATAATAGATTTATCATCTTGTGTCTTCTGGGAATCTTAAAATGTCCTTTACGCTTTCTCTATGGGAGATCCTTCCTGGATATTACCTATGTTTTTATGTCTTACCTATGATTATTTAAAATCATCAAAGGAATGTTTTCCACTTTCTTTTTTCCTTTTATTATTGTTTAAATAATGCCATTTATTGCCTGGAAGATTGATTTAGCTCAAAGGGACAACAGCTGATTTCCCTAGTAAGACATTTCACACTGTAGATCTAGGAGGTGGCTATCTGATTAATTTTATCAGCATTTGTTCACAATCAGTGTGATTTCTATCTATTTCAGATGCTGGCAATGCAGGAAGGGGTCAGGCAAAGGTATTCCATTAGAAGACATGTAACAACAAGCAGCTACACTAAAGCGCTACAGTAGGGCAAGGCCAGGGTGTGTAAAGCCCTCAAAGTTTGGGAGAGAGAAGGGACTCTGTAAGCTAAACAAATGAAAACTTTCTTTTAATAATTTTTTACATTTCAATCTACACATATACATCAATACATTAATTGTGTGGCATCAATATATCATACATTTTAATATAGGCAAGCTTAATAATACCAATTATATCTCTTACTACCCATATTCACATTAAATCAAAATCCTTCTTTGCTTATTTTCAAGTTTTCAATACTTTCTCCTAATGCCACCATATCAGTTAGACATACCTAGTAATGTCATTATTCAATTTCCTCTTCATTTTTTTTAAAATAAAAAATTCTCATTTGGCAAGCAGTATGGTTGCAGGTTTCACATCTCAATACAAACATGACCATATTTATCTATTCACTTTGTTTGTTCAATTTCATATCACATTTATCTTATTAGTATTAAATATTAAGCTTATCCAATTCCAATTCATATTATAACTTATTTCATTTTCCTTAGAATATTCTCATATCTTATTTTACAATGTTATTTGAATTTCTCATCTCATTTCTACATTCATTTCCCATATTACCTTTTTCAGTCATATTTGTAATTTTATCAATCATTAGTTTGTTAATTCAAAATTGTCCCCTCTAATTATTGATTTGAGCCAGCCACCTTCAATCTACCTTAATACCATCTTCCTATTTACTACATAACACACATGAATACACACACACACACACACACACACACACACGTATCAGGTTCCGCATTACATTTTCTCAATCACCTTTTAAATCATCTATACATTACAAACATATTAGTTTTATCAATTAAAGCCCATGTCACACGGGCCAACGGATGCAAAAAAGACACAGCGGACAAGCAAAATGTTCCATCCGTTGTTATCTGCTCTCAAAAGGGGCAAAAATTTGCATAACCGGAGCGGATAACACGGAGGTGGGGAGGACGCAGGGCGGATGCAAAGCGGATGCGGAATGGAAGCCCAGCAGATGGAAGTGGATGAGAGCGGATGGCGCATCTGCTAGGCTTCCGGGGGGCCTCAGCAAAGCAGACATGGAACGGATGAAGCGGATGCAGAGTGGACGCGGAACAGATGAAGCGGATGCACAGCAGATGCACAGCGGATGCACAGCGGATGCACAGCGGAAGCCTAATGGATGCCTGGTGTTAATTGCGCATGCGGGGAGGATATAACGGAAGCAGCTCGGAAGCAGGTCACCATTCAGAGGAAAGACCTGCTGCCGGATGGATTGGCTGCCTTGCCAGCCCAGCCTGCATGTCTGCCTGCAAGCCTTGCTGCCAGCCTTGCTGCCAGCCTTGGTCCCAGCCTTGGTGCCAGGCTTGCTTCCAGCCTTGGTGCCAGCCTTGATGCCAGCCTGACTGCAAGCCTTGATGCCTGCCGGTCTGCCTGCCAGCCTTGGTGCCTGCCGGCCTGCCAGCCTTCCTGCCAGCCTTGGTGCCTGCCTTGGTGCCAGCCTTCTTGCAAGCCTTGGTGCCTGCCTTGCCTGCCAGCCTGCCTGCCAGCCTTGCTGTCTGCCTGCCTGCAAGCCTTGTTGCCTGCCTGCCTGCCAGCCTTCCTGCCAGCCTTGGTGCCTGCCTTGGTGCCAGCCTTCTTGCAAACCTTGGTGCCTGCCTGCCTGCCAGCCTGCCTGCCAGCCTGCCTGCCTGCCTGCCTGCCTGCCAGCCTGCCTGCCAGCCTGCCTGCCAGCCTTGCTGTCTGCCTGCCTGCAAGCCTTGTTGCCTGCCTGCCTGCCAGCCTTCCTGCCAGCCTTGGTGCCAGCCTTGGTGCCAGCCTTGCTGCCAGCCTTGGTTCCTGCCAGCCTCCCTGCCAGCCAGCAACCCCACAACCATGCGGAAGCACAGCAAGCCTCAGCCATCTGCTGCCAGGCCTTGCAAGAGGGACAGGGCTACCATCCCACCCCCTGCCCTCACTCTGGTTCTGCTGGGGCTTCTGCAGCACGGGCTCGCTCTTCTGGGGCTGGGGCTTCTGCTGCTTCTGCTTCTGGAGGAGCTGATGAAAAGCACTCCAGCACCAGCCACCTCCACAGCACCTGGACCCTTCACCCCTGAGACTGAACGACCAAGAGGAGTGCCAGAGACTCATTTTTGTCTTATAGCTTGTTGTTAATGAAGTCTATTTTTGATTCACACACTTGCTTCATTTCTTTTTTTAAATAAAGTCTTGGTGGAAACTTTTAGAAATGGTTTAAGCCTTTGCATGCTTGCGGGATGGGTAAGGATAGCTTTGGGATGGATTAGAATACCTGTGGATGGGTAATAGCTGTGGGATGGGTTAGGATAGCAGTGGGATAGATAAACCTCCAGTGCAAGCATAGTGGGACTGTATGGTCCACACTCCCAGGTGCCACACCTATGGCCCTTTATTATCAATAATAATGTAATAATTATCCATACATGTCACATAAACACAATTCTTCATTAAATGCCCTGTTCATTGTAAGCCAACCAAACATACATGGCCCAATGTCATCCGTGTGATGAGACAGGCTGAAGGAAGCATCCGTTAAGCATCTACCATCCTGTCTTGCCACTCCACTGCTCCAGCTGGGGAGTTGCACCAGTGTTTCAGGAGGTTGCGCTGCTTCTTCGCTTCATGTGAGGCTCTGTTGGGGCCTTGCACATCCTCAGTGTCGATCAGGTTTAATCCTTGCCTCCATTCCCCAGACTCCATGTCCCCATTGCCTTGTTGGAGGTCCACAAGCCTGTTCTGCAAGACTGGGTAGTGGGTGTGCATGAGATTGTGCAGAATGCAGCAAGCTTCCATGATCCTCCTCACGGTCTCTGGGCAATGCTGCATGTTGGTGAGAAGTACCTGGAACCTGTTGGCCAGGATGCCAAAGGCATTCTCCACCACCCGCCTTGCCCTGGACAGCCTGTAGTTGAAGATCCTCTCTTCACGGGTGAGGTATCTGGAGGTGTAGGGCTTCATGAGGTAGGTTGTGAGGGAGAAGGCGTCATCCCCCATGATGAAGTAGGGCACATCTTGCGTGTCGTTGGGCAGGGGGTCTGGATCTGGAAAGCCCACCATGAGGTTGCGTTCCAGCTCCTCCTTGAGGTGACTGGCGTTGTATACCTGGGCATCTGAAGATGAGCCGTTGCCTGAAGCAATGATGTACATGAACTTGTAGTCAGTATCGACCATGGTGAAGAAGATTATGCTGAAGAAGCCCTTGGAGTTGAAGTAAGTGGACCCCGACTTGGCTGGAGCCCCTAAGTTCATCAAAGCATTTCATTCCAAGTATCCTGATAAGCCTTAGGAGTGTATTGTTTTGTAATTGCTGAATGATTAATAATTGTCTTTATATTTTCTCCTCTCTCTCCTCTAGGACTGATGGTTTTCCTTTTTCTAGGAGGGCGAATGTCAGCCTTCAATATCTTCTACTATTGCTTTGCATCTTTCGACTGCCATAAGTAACGGGGGGAGGAAGGGAAAGTCTGGAAAGTGAGCTGGAGGTGTTAAATTCTTCTGTTGTGTAAATGGGGGTGGGAAGCATACAATAGAGTTAGGTTTCTATTTCTTGCTTAGCTTTCTTTTCTCTGCGCAACTGCAACCCGTTATCAAAATATGCCAAGGTCAACGGACAGAGGCTTCATCATCACCTGAAGATGCCCACAGGATCATATTCACAACTTCTAATTGGAAGTGTCATCTGAACTATTGGGGGTGGGAACATTTCCATCACTTTGTATATGTGAATTGCGCGCCTAATTTCTCAGATTCAGAATTCTTTGGTTGCTACCACTTCACTTTCAATAAAAGATGTCTTTTCTCTAAACTAAAGAGTCTAAGTATTTGTTTCCTGGATTTTGAATGGAGGTCCGCCTGACACCGTCCCTCTCTGTTTTTCTTTTGAACTTCCCTTTGCAATTTTTTCCCTCTCCTGTTTTTCATTTTCCAAACCATTTCCCCTTTTATTATCACTTCAGACCCCACATTTTTAATTTTAATTCCTTTTCTCCCCTGTTTAAATAATTGTTGATCCCTTTGTTCTTCAAACTGGCTTCTTCTTTGTTAATACCCCCCCCCCCCCCCCCCCCCCGGTTTACTTTGTTCTTCTACAAGCTGGGTCACCATTTCTAATTTCTATAATATATAATTACACATTTCAAGTCTAATTTTCATTATTTCCCTTATATCTTGCAATTCCAATCTTATTTCAACAAATAATTCCTCCATTGTATCTTCTTCTTCCTTTTCCTTTTCTCTAATTGGTGTACTCAGTCTCAATGTCCACTGTATTATTTCAACTAGTGTCTTT
Organism: Laticauda colubrina; assembly: GCA_015471245.1. Lineage (NCBI taxonomy): Eukaryota > Metazoa > Chordata > Lepidosauria > Squamata > Elapidae > Laticauda > Laticauda colubrina. Next base: position 17,273,535 of record BLBF01000018.1, read on the forward strand.
TCATTTTATTTTCAGCAATCAATGTCTTTGAATCTTTGTTTCAAATCTTCAAGTGGGCCCTTTCCTGACTGTTTCCCACAATCACTGCGTAGTTCTATGTCAATATTTTAAAGTATATTCCCCTTTGTAGTATTCTAATGTCACTTTTTAGGGTTTTTATTTTTTATAATGGAGTTTCTTTTACTTTCTTTTAATTTCCATAGTTCACTTTCTTAGAAAGGCCAAGCACCTTTTTAAAAAGGTGACTGAAGTTTTCCCTGTAACATCAGGTGGTGCTCATGAGCATTTTCTACAGTCCATTCCTTCCTAAAGGCTAGGACACATCGGCCGACGGATGCAAAACGTATGTAAAAAGGACACAGTGGATGAGCAAATTTTCCATCCGTTGTTATCCACCCTCAAAAGTGCCCCAAATTTGCATAAAGAGAACGGACAACAACAGAAAGGAATGGATGTGGGGAGGACATAGCGAGGATGTTAAGCGGATGCTCAATGAAAGCCTAGCGGATGGAAGCGGATGGAAGCAGATGACATATCTGCAGGGCTTCTGTGGGAGAACAGCGAAGTGGATGCACAGTGGAAGGAATGGATGCCTAGCGGATGACGCGGATGCATCACGGATGCCTAGTGGATGCATAGTGGATGCCTAGAGGATGCAAAGTGTTCACTGCGCATGCACGGAGGATGCATTGTGTCAGCCCCACAGATATAAAGGGAAGCAGCTCACAAGCAGGTCACCATTCAGAGGAAAGACCTGCTGCCAGACACATCTTCAGCCAACAACCATGGGGAAGAAGAGGAAGCCTGTGCCTACTCCTGCCAGCCCTGGCAAGAAGGACAGGACCACCATCCCACCCCCTGGCGCTGACTCTGCTTCTGCTGGGGCTTCTGCTGCTGGGGCTTCTTCTGCTGCTTCTTCTGCTGTTGGTGCTGACTCTTCTGGTGCTGGTGCTTCTGCTGGTGCTGCTCCTGGTGCTGGTGCTTCTGCTGGTGCTGACTCTGCTGGTGCTGCTCTTGGTCCTGCTGGTGCTGCTGCTGCTCGTGGTGCTGCTGGTGCTGCTGCTGCTGGTGCTTCTGCTGGGGCTGACTCTGCTGGTACTGCTGCTGATGCTACTGCTGCTGCTGCTGCTGGTGGTGGTGTGTTGGACCAGCCCCTAGAACCTCAAAGCCCAACTGATGAGGGACCAGAAGGTCCTGCCAGAGGGAGGAAGAGACAATCACACGAAAAGGGGGAGAGGAGACAGTACTCCATTGCAGAGGAACATGAGGAGGAGGTGCTCGAATGGCTGAGGGAGAACGAGTACCTCTGGAGGAAGGGACACAGGCTCTATTGAGACACCAAGCAGAAGCAGGTGGCTTGGAGAGAGAAGGCGGAGAGCCTGGGCTACACTTTGGATGTCCTCCTGGGGTGGTGGAAGCACACCTGGTATGGGAAGCTGCACCTCAAGAAATCTGGCCAGGCCTTGGTCAAGCTGACAGACAGAGAGACCTATGTGATGGCCAAGTGCAGCTTCTTGAAGGGTGAGATCTGCCACCAAGGAGCAGCCCCTCTGTCAACCGTCTCTCTCAGGCAGCCCAGAGACAGCCAGTCCTCTTCGGGCCAAGAGTCAGCTCCTGTGTCCAGGCAGGTATCTGTGGAGCGTCCCACGACGGAGACCCCCCCGACAGCTGCACACCCCATGCCGGAGCACATGAAGGATCCCCTGATGCAGATGGAGCAAGAAGAGGCCGCTGCCACCAGAGACCAACCCACCCCCACCCCCAGCTCCACCTCCACAAAAAGCAGGCAGAGAGGCAGACCGGAGGGACAGAGCCACACTGTCCTCTTGGAGATCAGGGACACCATCAAGAGCAGCGTAGATCTCCTCTCTCAGCTGGTACACACTGACATACCATCCTCAAACCGCAAGCCCTTCCTTACCTACGTGAACCAGACCCTCATGGAAATGCCTGAAGCCCAGAACCAGGTAATCCAGGAGAGGATCACAGGTCTTCTGCACCACCCTCCAGACCCAGCTGAACCTGCTCTGACTCGCTCCAGGTCTACTCCTCCACCCCAGGCAATGTCACAGCCCTTCCAAGGCTTTCAACAGCCCTTCACCTACCAAGGCTACGGCTACCAGGAGTTCCAGCAGCACAGGCAGCCCTTCCCAGTCCAGACACAGGTACATCGCACACCACAGGTGCCACCGATGCCACTGATACCACTGATGCCACAGACACCACAGATGTCACCGATACCACAGATGCCACCAACACCTCACCTCGCTCAGCTGCAGACCAGACAGCCCCACTACATTCCTCCTTTCTGCACCCCACAGCCAAGCCCGGCGTCAGAACATCTGTCATCGCTGACATCCCATATCCTGGAGGAAGGGCCTCTCAACATCATGGGACTGAGCCAGCTCTCTGAGAGCTTCCTGCACACACCATTCCCTGTTGTCCTCTCGGGGCCAGGCACACCAATGGTGCCTCAGACCAGCACTCCAGCCACTACCACCTCCAGAGCATCTGGACCCTTCACCCCTGAGACCATGGGCACACCTCAGAGTGACTGAGAAGAGTGCCAGAGACTGGGTTGTTACCTGTTGACTTTATCTTTGCTTGGGACACTTTTCTTGGTTCATTTTGCTTTTTTAATAAAGTCCGACAGTTTGTTATTAATAAAGGCTATCTTTGCTTCACACACTTGGTTCAGTTCTTTTACTAAATAAAGTCTTGGTGGAAACTTTTAGAAATGGTTTAAGCCTTTGCATGCTTGTGGGATGGGTAAGGATAGCTGTGGGATGGATAGCTGTGGGATAGGAAAGGATAGCTGTGGGATGGATAGCTGTGGGATGGGTAAGAATACCTGTGGGATGGGCAGGGATACCTGTGGGATGGGTAATAGCTGTGGGATGGGCAGGGATACCTGTGGGATGGGTAATAGCTGTGGGATAGATAAGCCTCCAGTGCAAGCATAGTGGGACTGTATGGTCCACCCTCCCAGGTGCCACACCTATGGTCCTTTACTATGAATAACAATGTAATCATTCATCAACACATTTCAACATAAACACAACTCTTTATTAAATGCCCTGTTCATTGTAGGGCCACTCAACATACATGGCACAATCTCATCAGTGTGTTGAGACAGGCTGAAGGAAGCATGCATTAATCATCTACCATCCTGTCTTGCCACTCCACTGCTCCAGCTGGGGAGTTGCACCAGTGTTTCAGGAGGTTGCGCTGCTTCTTCCCTTCACGTGAAGCTCTGTTGGGGCCTGGCACATCCACAGTGTCTATCAGGTTTAATCCTTGCCTCCATTCACCAAGCTCCATGTCCCAATTGCCTTGTTGGCAGTCCATGAGCCTGTTCTGCAACACTGGGTAACAGGTGCACATGAGATTGTGCAGGATGCAGCAAGCTTCCACGATGTTCCTCATGGTCTGTGGATGATGCTGCATGTTGGTGAGAAATACCTGGAACCTGTTGGCCAGGATGCCAAAGGCGTTCTCCACCACCCGTCTTGCCCTGGACAGCCTGTAGTTGAAGATCCTCTCTTCACGGGTGAGGCATCTGGAAGTGTAGGCCTTCATGAGGTAGGTTCTGAGGGAAAAGGTGTCATCCCCCATGATGAAGTAGGGCACATCTTGTGTGTCGTTGGGCAGGGGGTCTGGATCTGGGAAACCCATGATGAGGTTGCATTCCAGCCCCTCCTTGAGGTCACTGGCATTGTATATCTGGGCATCTGAAGCTGACCCGTTGCCTGAAGCATCGATGTACATGAACTTGTAGTCAGCATCGACCATGGCGAAGAGGATGATGCTGAAGAAGCCCTTGAAGTTGAAATAAGTGGACCCTGACTTGACTGGAGCTTTGCAGGCCACGTGATTCCCATCTATGGCTCCAACGGTGTGGGGAAAGTTCCACCTCTGATACCACTGCTCTGCAAGTTTCGTCCAGCCTTCTTCAGTGGAAGGTCACTGGAGGAGCTCCTCCAGGTATTCTTTGATGATGGCCTGCACCACTTCTCTGACTGCAATGCTGAGGGTGTTGTGTGGCACCCTCCAGGCGTACTGCATGTTTCTGTATATGGTCCCAGAGGCCAGGTGGCTCAGATTCAGTGCCACCTTCAGTCCAGGGTCCAGGCTGGGACGGAAGTTGGTGTTTGCCTTGGTCAACCTGGGTCTCAGATGCTCCACAATTTCATCAAACATGGCTGGCGGCATCCTCATGAAGTGCTGGAATGCACAAGTGTCTTCGTTCCTCAGCTGCACCATCAGCTTGTCATAGAGTCCAAACTCCGCTCTTCTCCCGATCCATAGTCGGACCCAGACACTTCTTGGCCGCTGCCTTTTCTTCCCGTAGAAAAGGTGAAAGAGCCTGAAGAGGGCTTGGCACTGCTGTAGAATGATGGCGGCTACCAAAAGGAGTGTGCAACGATCCATGGTGGAGATGACTGGATGATGTGGAAGAGCAAGAGCAAGAGTAAGAGCATGGCTGAAGAGGTCTGTACACCAGGGCTGCTGGACTGAAAGTGAGATCCAGATGATTTCTCCCCCTTTTTATAGGAAATATCAGTTTTCCACTAGGTGTCCTTCCGCATCCTCTAGACATCCTCCAGACATCCTAAATATCCGAGATACGTCCCCTATCCGAACATTTTTTCCGTTTTAATGCTTTATATGCGAGCTTCATCTGCTTACATCCTTTCTATGTCCGTGCTACTAACGCTGCGCAGACGTTCCGCTTCCCTTTCACCTCCTTCCTCTTTCCGTTTTCCACTGGAGCAGATGCGAGTTGCACAAATGCGCAGCGGATGCCTAGCGGATACAGCGGACATGTAACGGATGTAGAACGTTTGTTCCCCATATGTGTAGCGGATGTAGAACGGACGCGGTGGAAAGTTCATCTGCTCAAAAAGTTTTGTGCAACTCAAAACTTTTTGAGCAGATGAAATCTCAGTAGACGGATGCTGGATGGATAGAACGCATGAATCACGCACGCAGTGAGTACAGAATGGATGCATCGTGTTAACCAATGGATGGCAAGCGTTTTTCTCTGTTTTACATCGTCTTTCCATCCATTGGTACAGTGTGACATGGGCTTTAACTTTAACTTTCTTTGTTAAATATAGTATTTTTATTAAATTCACTAATTTCAATCTTTATCTATTATTTCTTTTCATTTCAACACACTCAATTTCAGCATTTAGTTATGCCCTTTCAGTGCCCATAATCTGATAGTTGTCTAGTTTAATTTCTAAGCCTTTGTTGTGTTCAAATATTTTCCTTTAAATTTTCTCCTCCAATACAATAATTCAAGCCAATTTTATAAAATCCAATTTCACTTTCTTTGGTCGCCACTTCCACACACTTTCCTCCAAAATAGTCCTTTATTTTTAATACCGGGGTGCCTCAAAAATGATGTTTTTTGTCTGGTTCACACTCTGCTTTCTGCTTCTCTCCAGCAAAGTCTTAGTTTCCTGCAGTGTTCTTCGTCTTTGTGGTGGCCATTTTAAGACCACCACTGTAGCTTGCCTTTGGGAGTGGTTTTCCTGTTGGGGGGGGTTGCAACTCCCCTCAACCTTCCAGGTGATTCCTCCCTTCTTCACCACCCCTCCAGGGTGGTTTGTGTCTTGATCCTCCAGCAAGTGAGCTCGGGCAAAACTGTGCATAATCACGGATTCCGCTCCAACTCTGATGATGAACAAACCGGAAGTCTAAGCAAATGAAAACTTGAATAACCAAAATGACTTTAGGTAATCTGTAGTCTTCCAAATGTGAATAGATTACAGTTCCTGCATGCGAGCCTTTCTTTGCATCTAATTACAGACAAACATAGCCTAGCAGTATCTTTTTCTGCCATTTCTCTAGGACATTGCCTTTATCTTGTCCTCAGCTGATGAAGACAGATGGTTACATACATTTGCAGCTGTATCAGTGTTAAATTTCCTCCTTACTCCAACGTTGTTGGAAGGCATCCTCAAGATATCTAACATCTGTTTATCCTTGGAGGGAAATCAGATGATTGTGGTGATTTGAAACAGAGGCAGTAAATACAGCAAGGCAGTATATCTCATCTATGTCCATTCCTGATGGATGGATACAACTTCTATTCAGTGATGAAATGCCCTAAATCTTACACTGAGGTATACAACAAACTATCTTCTGTTTGCTGTATTCACAACTCCATCATGAATTGCTTTGACTGAATTGGTAATTGAGAAAGCATGTACAGATGTGAACAGAATCTAGGTGATTTCCAGGTCTTTATGAAAACATAATTATACTGGAATACATTGAATTGGGGGGCATGATGGGGAAGCAGTGAAAGAAACTGAACTTGAACAGTGAAAGACACTCTTTACCTATCCTGGGAATGTAAATGAGTCTTACTAGAATACAGTCAATTTGGTATAGTGTTTAAGGCATCAGACTAGAAACTGGGAGACTATGTGTTCTGTCCTGTTTTAGGCACCAAACCAGCTGAGTGACCTGCCAGTCGTTTCCCCTCAGCTCTAGGAAGGAGGCAAAGGCAAACCACTTCTTAAAAACTTTACCAAGAAAACTGCAGGGGTTTATCCAAGCAGTTTCCAGGAATTGGACATGATTGAATGAAAGGGGAAAAAAGTGTAAAAACCTTTGCTCTAAAAATTAGATGGTTATATACTAGTATATCAAATAATTTTCATTTAAGTTTTGATACAGAACAGAGATCTGTGCAACTTCAGGAATCCAGATGTTTATGTCTTACATAGGGGCTCATGGGAACATCACAAATTAATTAAATCTATCACCACTTCACAACATGTCATATTGCTGTAAGGTTTTTGATGTTAGATACATTGATTTTGACTTTTTAAAGTTTAAATTTGAGAAAAAAAGATTGATAAATATTTTCAAATTTCAGACAGTTGTTTTTGTATCAGGGAACACTGTTCAGGGGAAACATAAATCTTTGTCTTATTTAGTGGGATTTCTAAATAAAGCAAAACATTGTGTGATAAGAAAGAAGCCTATCAAATTATAGATAGATTATGGATTTTTGTAGTAATTGTCCTCAAAGTTGTGTTGTGTAATATAAACTACACCAAATAGCTGAAGCAATGACAGCTGTGTATGTATATGTCTAGATAGCGTTTTAAAACACCATCTATATGCACCATGTAATTGTGGCTATAATATGAACTTTAAGAAGCAGTAATTAAACAGTGGTGATATTCAAAAATAGTTACTACCAGTTCTGTGGGTGTGGCTTGGTAAGCATGACATGGCTTGGTGGGCATGGCAGGGGAAGGATACTGTAAAATCTCCATTCCTATCCCACTCCAGGGAAAGAATATTGCAAAATTCCATTCCCATCCACTCCGGGGGAAGGATATTGCAAAATCCCATTTCCTCCACACCCCACTAACCTGCTTTTCAGCTCCGTTCTGTGCAGGGCAACAAAAGAAGACCCAGCCAATTAGCTGGGACTCAGGAGACAAAGGATAGATGTGGGTGGGGCCAGTTAGAGGTGGTATTTGCTGGTTCTCTGAACTACTCAAAATTTCTGCTACCGGTTCTCTAGAACTGATCAGAACCTGCTGAATACCACCTCTATAATACAAGCAAAATTAACTATATAATTGATGTTTCTTCGTTTTAACCAATACAAAGTGCTTTCAGTGGGAGAACTTCTCCCTTTTAACTACAAACCCTGTGAATCTGGGAGACTTACCAATGTAGATGAATAGAAAAAAAAGGGAGTAAAAAGTTTGAGATTACTAGATTTTATATAAAATGTGAGTGAAGAATTGCTGCATTAGAATTCTCCCACAAACATATTAACATATTTGAAGTTATATACTGTTAAGCTAAATGGAAAATAATACGATCAGCTAACTATTTGATAAAATACAACAGTGCAGAATGGGCACATGCAATTAATATTGTATTTTGAAATAAAGCTGATTTAAAAAATATTTTTTTGATTCATCTGCTTTGCTAAGAGTGTAAGACACACTGAGTGAAATACAAAGTGATTTCATCATCCTGAACATTTCTAGTATACAAGATTATGACAATATATGTAGCCACCTGGAGTTGATTAAGCACCATTCTTTATAGTTAGCAAACTCCAGCATCATTCTCTTGTGCCCGCAACACAGTTGCACCCAAGACTTCAATTTGCCAGCTGTTCAAGGAGAATAAAAGAAAAAAATAATAAAAAGTGTTTTTCCTGATACTAACCCCCCAAAAAACAAACAAACAAGCAAACAAACACAACAAAAACTGCAAACGCTGATCATAGGATGTTTAATGTTATTAAAATCAGCTATAGCAAAACTTTGGAGGAAAAGGTAACTTTAGTATTTGAAACAGCTCTGCCAAGATTAGAGTTGGTGAAACAATCATAAAGGCTCTTTCATGCATATTGATCATTGAGGAAGTGGATAAAAGAGCCATGATTTCTTAGGCAATTAATTGTAGATTATTATGGGCTACAAAAGCTCTCAATAACCTGATTCTCTCCAGAAGGACATCAACTGGTATGAGCCAGAGATTATGGAATTAAAACATAACAGACACAGAATATAATGCTTAATTGGGGAAAGTCATCTGGAGCTCTGGCTATATGGAAATAAAACTGAGATGTAATTCATCCTGTTTGAATTAAACATTACCTGGGCATCATTACTAATTTACATTCCTAGACCACTATAGTTAATTATAACTGAGTACTGTATGTCTAAAATTAAGGGGCTTTTACTGAAACTCTTTGAGACATTATTTCTGGTGTTGGCAAAATGCACAGAATTGTGAGATTTCCCCTCTTGAATGTATCCAAACTGTAACAACATGTTATTTATTCATCAGTATTGGATTCATCTTTGGCCATCTTTTCCTCTTTATTCCACAATTGTATGCACAATGATGCAAACAAATGAATTTTATTACCTATTTTTAAGCCTAATGCAACATTTTCTTTTCTACTGGAGCTATATTATTTCAGTTGCATCTATACAAACTGGTTTGGAGAAGACCCTTGAGAGTCCCTTGGACTGCAAGGAGATGAAATCAGTCAATCCTAAATGAAATCAACCCTGACTGTTCTTTGGAAGGACAGCTACTGAAGCTGAAGCTTAAACACTTTGGCCAGCAAATGAGAAGAAAAGACTCATCAGAAAGGGTGGGAAAGACCCTATGGCTATCATTAAGTGTCATATCTTCTATTCTATTCTATTCTATTCTATTCTATTCTATTCTATTCTATT
>BLBF01000018.1:17282786-17308424 GCA_015471245.1 Laticauda colubrina
TTCTATTCTATTCTATTCTATTCTATTCTATTCTATTCTATTCTATTCTATTCTATTCTATTCTATTCTATTCTATTCTATTCTATTGAAGGCAAAAGAAGAAGGGGACAGCAAGGACAATATGGTTAGATAGCATCACAACATAATGAACATGAATCTGGGTTAACTCCAGGAGACAGTGGAAAACAATGAGGGATGTGTGTGCTATGGTTAGCAACTAAACAGCAACAATAACAAACCTGTACAAACTCTCACTTAGAATAAGCATGGGTCTGAATAGTGGCAGGAAATGATGAATCTAATTGTAAACAATCTTGTGGGTTTTTAATTAATCTTTTATATTGGTGCAATCTTTTTCTATAAAACAAATTTCAGTTGCAAATTGTTCCTATGGAATCGATGGACATGAATCAAATGGAAAATTCACTGCTTGTATGCCTGAAGGTAGACATGGCATTCATTTTCTGACACTGTCCTGGGCTCACTCAAGCCTTGCTTCACTGGTTCTTTGTTTCCTGCCTCACCTCTAAGACCTATGAAATGCTGAACAGGCAGAAGTTTTATCAGTGATAACATTTCAACAGCCTGGAAATGAGTCAGGCATCTGGAAATTGGAAATTCAAGATGGATGAGAGATGGGGGCTAGTTGTCTATTATCTACCAGACAATGCAAGATTGCTTTCCAAAATCCGTTTATAACTTCAGAATCTTATCTATTTCTTTGCTAGTTTCTCAACAGGTAAGACCAAGCCAGTATTTAATTGCCAACTGAAAGATGCCAGGAGAAAATGGGGAGTTGCAAATCCTCATCAGGATACTTGGATCCCATATTTATACATGTAGAGCAATGCAAGGGTTCTTTCTTTTTCTTTCTTTATTGGCCAAGTGTGGTTGGACACACAAGGAATTTGTCTTGGTGCAAATACTCTCAGTATATATAAAAGAAAATATATATTCATCAAGAGTCAAGAATCATAAGGTACAACACTTAATGATAGTCATAGAGTAGAATAAGCAATCAAAGCATACTAGGAAACAGTCAATATAGATTGTAAGGATATAAGTGACAAAGTTACAGTCATATAGTCACAAGTGGGAAGGGATGGGTGATAAGGAGTGATGAGACAATTAATAGTAGTGCAGATTTGTAATAGTTGAACAGCATTGAGGGAATTATTTGTTTAGCACAGTTATGGTTTTGGGGGAAAAACTGTTCTTGTGTCTAGTTGTTCTGGTGTGCAGTGCTCCATAGTGTCGGTTTGAGGGAAGGTGTTGAAATAGTTTATGTCCGGAATGTGAAGGATCTGTAAATATTTTCACAGCCCACTTTTTGACTCATGCAATATACAGGTCCTCAATTGAAGGCAGGTGGATCGTAATTGTATTTTCTGCAGTCTTAATTATCCTCTGAAGTCTGTGTCTGTCCTGTTGGGTTGCAGAATCAAACCAGACAGTTATAGAGGTGCAGATGTTTGTCTTGATAGTCAGTGGAAATACACAAAATATCAAATACAAATGAAGAAAATAAGAAAGAACTGCAGCACATCTCACTTTTCATTTTTGAGTTTTTTTACTCTAAGATTAAGTTTTTTTCTTGAGTGTCAGCCCCATTCTTTAATTTCTTTTGAAATTTAAAATGGGGTTCATGTTTGAATGAGCAATTTCTATACAATGACATATATTGTACCCACAATACCTAATCATCTTACTGTTAAATACCATCTGCATGTTTACTTGTGAATGCACCAAATGTTTCAAAAGAACCATGAAGCTCAGTGGTACCTTTGTGTGTTTCAAAACCACATGTAAACTGATTAAATCTATTTGGCTTAAACATAAATGATCTGCTCTCAAATGTGAAAATGAACTCTTTTGGCACAGAAGAAGAAAATGACAGAAATAATGTATGGACCCTGTCAGTCAGCATGCAGCTTTTTCCAATTTCCAATCTCATTTGACAAGATAGAAGGCAGGCAGCATCTAAATAAAACAGATAGGTTAAAGTGATCTCAGTGAACTATTTGCCTACATACAGGCTTTTAAAAAGGACATTTTTCAAGTTCAGTTTTAATGTGACCTAGGACTGGAGAGACATTTCAGGGAAAACATCTCATTTTCTATAATTACTCCTGATACTGAGCTGATTTAAGGCTCTGAGAAGTGCTGTGGAAGCAGTTAAAGCTGAGGTGAAAGTATTGAGTGTCTATTGCCAGCATTGCTCACTATCTCTCACCTGTCTTTAAAGGTAAATCTTGGGCATCCACCCATCCATAGCAAAACTCCAAGATCAAATAAAATAATTTTAGAAGGGCAGAATTTTTTATCAAAGGCTGCCTTGGCAACAAAAAAAAAAATCATCTTTATACTCTAGGGTTACTGTATTTTAACCCAAATGAAATTTGAAATAACATGAAGAAATTCCCTTTGGACAAAATGTCTTAAGAATGACATTTGAACTTAACTTGCTTTAGCAAAATTGGTGACATTGTTCCCAACATTAGGATGGAATCACTACTTGACCTGTACATATCCAAATACAGATTGTGGAGAAGAATTTTGGGGGAGGGGAGGGACTTCTGCATAACTAAATGCAAAACAATACGGACATTTGTTATGACAATATTTTTGTTATCTGCAAATCTTGCAAGTTGTAATTTATGTATGTGCAAATTTGGAACAATACATTATGGGTTAGAATTTAATTATACATATAACATATAATTACATATAATATATAGCTGTAATACATAATTATATTATATTTATAATTTAAACAGATATGTAATGCATTTTACCGTTTAATCTGTTAACTGGTATGTCTCTATCAATCTGTGATCAGAGACCTTTGTCTGCTTATTGGTCTTGTAGACTGAGGGAAAATAGAGGATACTTTCACATACTTTCATTGACAGCTCTACAAAGATCAGCCCCCAATCTGAAAAGCAGAAAATACAGCTATGAAAAACTCATACAAATTAGTCCATATCCATCAAATAAAGCTGAAATATGCCTACCAAAAGAATGATACCTGCAGAATTCTGATCCATTTAGTAGGAAGAGTAGGTGTCATATTTGGATTTTGGACCCATATCTATCCTACTTTGTATTATTAGGCTGCTTCATTAATAGCTATTTTTTAATTGCCAACAGCCAATTGAGATTTTTGAGATGGACTTGGTCATGTTGTAAGAAAAAGAAGATGGGGGAATTAATATTTCTTTGCCTTTTTTAGGGTCCATGAAACTCGCTTTAAATGCTGAATTCATTTCTTGCTAGAGATTGTGGCATGTATAGATTTATTTTATTTAATTTAAAGATACCACCTACCACAACATTCCATGTGTATTCAGGACAGTATATAGTAAATCACCAAAACAATCATGATGAAAAACAACAACAACACGGATCCTTAAAATTGTCAAGATGGTTCATAAATGATTACAACCAGAAAAAATAATAATGACAAGAATATAGATGATAAATCTCAGGTAAATGCTGTTCATTTTTACAATGATAGTGTTACCACTATCAATTTCAAATTTCCACCTAGCTGGTTAGCAGTGATAAGCAGAGTGTTTACACTGTTGTTTTAGTCAAAAAGTATGGGACATTGAGAGAAAACTTTATGCTCTACTTTTAAGTGATCTTCACATGACAATTTTCTTGTTATAGTTGTGTAAATTATTAACCCAAGCCAGGAAAACAAAGACTCATTAAAACAAGTCAATCATGAAATTTTTACACAGAGAAAAAATGTGCAATTTCCACAAATGAATACAATAGTTAAAAAAAAAAATCTTTAAAACTCAGTCTTAAAATGGTGGACACCAGAGCTAGAGAATTTTTCCCCTCTGAAATACACTCAAACTCATTTCATTTTATTCAGAGAAGTTAATCAAAATGGTAGCTGAAGATTATTTCAATCATAATGAGAAGAGCTACTTGAGGATGGCCAGATACTGACTAGCATTACTGATTCAGTTTGCCTAATAGTGGGGCCAGCTCTAAAACACCCTGTTTCAGCAGATAATGTAAACCTCAAATATGATAGACAATTATGATGGAATGCTATAAATTCATGACAAAACTTGATAATGTCTGAAGCTTTGGAACAATATCTCTTTCTTTGTTTAGCTCATTGCACATATGGTGGTAGTGAAATGTGGCAATGGTTATTAGATGATTAGCATAATTAGAAATGCAAGAGACAAACCCTCTGATAAAGTAGACCATACAATCATACATTTGAAAGGCAATATCACACCCAACCCTGTGCTCAGTGCAAGAATTCAAATTAAAGCATGCTGAACAGACGCTTGTCCAACATCTGCTTGAATGTCACTAGTAAAATAAGCACACCATATCTCTTGATAATTGATTCTATCCATCATACTATTAAGAAAGTGTTTTTCTAAAACTTAGTCAGAAGCAAAACAAGAATTTCAGGTGCCAATCTGTGAGAAAGAGGAATTTAAACCATATGGATCATCTATTAGCAGTACTTCTTTTTTTGTAACTTTTGCCTGGAGCAATTATTACATGATTTGGATTTCGGGCTAATGTGAATAATTTTTTAATGCTTTTGAGTTCTCTGTATTTGCTCCAAATGCAGGAAGATGGGACCCACTCATTCGGTCCACCCCACGAAGTAGGTACACCACTCTTAGACTCTTAGTCTTTGTAGAAGTTTGTTTCTTAGGGTTGAACTAGGTAACATAAATATTCTCCCTCCCTCCTTCTCTCCCCACCCCCACTTCTGAATTAATTTCTGCTGTTTTTAAAAAGTATCTTGCTAGGTATGCCAGAGACATTCCATGTATACATAAGAAAACACAAAACACATCTGACTGTGCCAGTCTAACCTATCGCCTGACTATGTCAATCTAATCCATCATCATGTGGCTGATCTTGTGATCAAGACTCTGAAATCATCACTATCATGTCCTCAAAATCAAAAACCTAAAGATCAGTTTGATATCATGCTATCAGCTACTGGTTTATAGTCTATATGCACTTAAACACCAATCAAGGAAACAACTATGTACATAGGAAAAGATCATTGTTTTTCTTCCTTGATTCCATTGTACGCTCTCTATACTACTTTCATTCCTGACCTCATTGTTAATCACTCTCCAATATTGCCCCAGCCATGTATGTGGAAGGCCTTATGTAATAATAATTGACTTTAATGTGAAAGGCCTTCTATAACAATTATTGTCTTGAACATTCACTAAGGCTCTTTGATGTAGCAACAACAGACAGAGTTATTCTTCCAGGAAAAAAAAAAATCTATGAATTTTCAGACACTAGGTTTACTCAGGATTTTCAACAGTTTCCAGAATTTAAACAATTGAAAATATTTGATGCCTTTAGATGGATAGTAGATACTCATAGAATCCATTGGGCTGTGTGGACTTCTACTGTAATCTATAATTTAATTTGCATATTTTCCTTTTTCTGTTTTTTGAAATTAAACGAGACAACTTGTTACTCATCAGACCATTGTCTCAGACATATTGCCATACATGAACCAGAGAAACAAAATGGCCAAGGGTTGTATAAAAACAGTGGGAGCAGGAGTGACTTCTGACTTCCTACCAACTCCTCTATTGAATTTCTTTGTAGGAATCTGGTAAAGGGAATTGGAAATCTTCCCTTCCCTTCCTTGGATGAAGGTACATTACTATTGCTGGGTTGAGGAGGGAGCAAAACTGACTGAGAAACTGTCATGGAGCATTGGAAATGAAGATAACATGACCACAACAGTGGCCAACCAGTGCAGCAGCAATCAATTTCACGAAACAACTACTACCTCCACAAATTGTATTCCCTTGGAAATCATGGGTCCTTAGAACACATTTTGTAAGTTAGCCCATTTGAAGTAACTTGGTTCAAAATCATTGCCCTGTGATGCACCCTTTTGCTAAATAAAGGCCAGAAACAGTTTTAGTAGTATATAAATGTCCTGTAAAATAGATATAATTCACTCCTAGATATTTCAAGTGGCTTATTGGTACCAATCTGCAATGCTTAACCTGTTCCATTTCTTAATCTACACATTATATTCATACATTTGGATGAATATACATTTTGCAGAGTATGAAAATAGCAGCTGTAATCATAACCTCTATGCATGAGTTATTTCCTTTACTCTTCATCTCCATTCAGTCTCAGAATGTTTATAGATTTGAAAAGCTGTGATAATGCAAGAATTTAACAACAGAAGGAACTACAATATTTCATTTCTGACTTTTAGTGGCAGTTACAAATATGTATTCTGTTCTAGCAAAACACCTGAGACATAGTTTCTCACATAGCCCAGATGGAACATGTGGAATATTTCTGAAATTATTCCAGAATGCTAGTGTAGAAACATTCTCCATGGAACCGAAATGGTTCCATGGTTTTTTTTAAAAATGTATTTACTTTTCACATTTTTGAAGTATCTGCCACCCTCTGATGATGTGTGTAACTAAATCTCTTTCTCAGTATTAGGACCTAAACTCTGAATATGGAACATTCAAATTCATTTACAATGATTTTTTAACACCATGTAGATAGATAAGAGATGGGGAAAAAGTACTTCAACTTGCAGTAAATTAATCCAAGGAAAACTTTCATTATGCTCTAGAAAAGTAAGAGCCCGACTGGATTACAATAAGAATTGTTTCACACATAGCATTTGCACTAATATGGCAGCAAAGGGAATTGCTTATTTACACAATATTGTTCTCCTTGGATAGCCAAGTGCATTTTCTTCCAGCGATGGTGTTGATCTGTGGTGGGATTCATTTTTTTTACTACTGGTTCTGTGGGTGTGGCTTGGTGGGCATGGTGTGGCTTGGTGGGCATGGCTTGGTAGGCATGGCAGAGGAAGGATACTGAAAAATCTCCATTCCCATCCCACTCCAGGGGAAGGTTACTGATAAATCACATTCCCTCCCCACACCACTAAGCTGCTTTCCAGCTCCATTCTCCTGTGCAGGGCAACAAAGAAGACCCAGATGATCAGCTGCAACTCAGGAGGCAGAGGATCAATGGGGATGGGGTCAGTCAGAAGTGGTATTTGCCGGTTCTCTGAACTACTCAAAATTTCCGCTACCAGTTCTCCAGAACTGGTCAGAACCTGCTGAATACCACCTCTGGTGTTGACTTATCATTACATATTCTAATGGGTATTTATAAGGAGAAACAATGTCTTGATGGTGAATTAGCTTTCCTTTCAGACCAACAACCAGAATTGTTGCAAAGCACTAAGATATATGCAGAAAGCATGTAGTGAAAACACAGCATTTTTATTGCGGTGAGTGGGGTGGGAATAAGCCAGAGATGGTATTCAGCAAGTTCTGACCAGTTCTGGAGAACCAGTAGCGGAAATTTTGAGTAGTTTAGAAAACCAGCAAATACCACCTCTGACTGGAGATTTTACAGTATCCTTCCCCTGCCACACCCACAGAACCAGTAGTAAAAAAAAATTTGAATCCCACCACTGGAATAAGCAGTTCAGAGGGAAAGGGCATTAAAACAGCCATGTTTGTACTCTCTTGTTGGATGGTAAAACATAGCATTGAGTGGTGCATGATGCTCCTTACTAGTCTCAATATTCCAACATCAGCAAGAATGATGATGGAAAGTCAGTTTTAAAGATTTTAAATGGTTTAGGGTTAAAGGGATTCTGAAGAGGAAACAGTACAATGAAAAGTGCCTTACTTTTCATTGATCCCAATATTCAGTAATATTAATCAACACAATAGTCTTATTCCTAATTGAGACCTTCCTTAAAGTTATTTAGAAGGCAGGACAATAAAGCAATTGATTGATTGAATATATGACACCAAATCAATGTTGACTCTAGAGATCACATAGATAGATTTACTCACAGGTGATCTGTCTCAATTTGGTCAGTGCACCATCGGAAGCAATTGATGTTACTGAAATTAAATCCATCCATGTTGCTGCTGGTCATCCTCTTTTTTTCTGCCTTTATATCTTTTGAGCATTATGGATTTCTCAAGAGAGGTAGGTATTCACATATGTTCAAAATATGATAAACTGAGTCTTTAGTTGCCTTATGGTTGGATCCATTTATTCATTTTCAGGGTTATCTGTGGCATTCTCAGGACTTATCTCAAATAAGTTCAAAACTGTCAATACTCATTTCTCTTGTTTTCTCCAAGTGTAATTTTCATTTCTGTACAGTTCCACAGGGAAAAACACAATTCTGATTTTTGCAGATATAAATATATCATGGTATCTAAACATCTTTTCCTAGATTTTTACTGTTGCTCTATCAAGTATGAATCTGTGATATATTTCTTCACTGCTGATTCCTTTATTGTTGACAGTTGGTTTGAAAGACAGAAACTGTCCATCATACTGTTAAATCTCCTTTCTCTGATATTGGAAAATGGATCCCTTTCAATCTGTTGGCTCATGTGTTCAAATGGCATAGTTTGATAAGAAGCTTTATAGTTTCTTCTTCTATTCTTTACTATATTTCTGTGGATATGCCATCAATACCTGTAGCCTTCCAACTCGGTGAAGACTGAAGTTATCTTAAGGCCCTGTCACACTGCCCAACGGATGCAAAACGGACACAACGGACGAGCAAAATGTTCCATCCGTTGTTATCCGCTCTCAAAAGGGGCAAAAATTTGCATAACTGGAGCGGATAACACGGATGGGGGGAGGACGCAGGGCGTATGGAAAGCGGATGCGGAACGGAAGCCCAGCGGATGTAAGCGGATGGGAGTGGATGGCACATCCGCTAGGCTTCCGGGGGACCTCAGCAAAATGGAACGGATACAGCGGATGCACAGCGGATGCACAGCGGATGAAGCGGATGCACAGCGGATGCACAGCGGATGCACAGCGGAAGCCTAGTGGATGTTGAGCATTAATTGCGCATGCGGGGAGGATGCATTGCGTCAGCCCCGCAGATATAACGGAAGCAGCTCGGAAGCAGGTCACCATTCAGAGGAAAGACCTGCTTCCAGACACATTGACTGCCTTGCCTGTCCTGCCTGCATGTCTGCCTGCATGTCTGCCTGCATGTGTGCCTGCTAACCTTGCTGCCAGCCTTGCTGCCAGCCTTGCTGTCTGCCTTCCTGCCAGCCTTGCTGTCTGCCTGCCTGCAAGCCTTACTGACAGCCTCTCTGCCAGCCTTGCTGTCTGCCTGCCTGCCAGCCTTCCTGCCAGCCTTGGTGCCTGCCTCCCTGCCAGCCTTCCTGCCAGCCTTGGTTCCTGCCAGCCTCACTGCCAGCCAGCAACCCCACAACCATGCTGAAGCACAGCAAGCCTCAGCCATCTGCTGCCAGCCCTTGCAAGAGGGACAGGGCTACCATCCCGCCCCCTGGCCCTCACTCTGGTTCTGCTGGGGCTTCTGCAGCACGGGCTCACTCTTCTGGGGCTTCTGCTGCTTCTGCTTTTGGAGGAGCTGATGATAAGCACTCCAGCACCAGCCACTTCCACAGCAACTGCACCCTTCACCCCTGAGACTGAGCGACCAATAAGAGTGCCAGAGACTCATTTTTGTCTTATAACTTGTTGTTAATAAAGTCTATTTTTGATTCACACACTTGCTTCATTTCTTTTTTTTTCAATAAAGTCTTGCTGGAAACTTTTAGAGATGATTTAAGCCTTTGCATGCTTGTGGGAAGGGTTAAGATAGCTGTGGGATAGGTTGAGATAGCTGTGGGATGGGCAGGGATACCTGTGGGATGGGCAGGTCTACCTTTGGGATGGGTAATAGCTGTGGGATAGATAAACCTCCAGTGCAAGCATAGTGGGACTGTATGGTCCACCCTCCCAGGTGCCACACCTATGGCCCTTTATTATCAATAACAATATAATCAATCATCCACACATGTCAACATAAACACAACTCTTTATTAAATGCCCTGTTCATTGTAGGGCCACTCAACATACATGGCCCAATCTCATCAGTGTGATGAGACAGTCTGAAGGAAGCATCCATTAAGCATCTATCATCCTGTCTTGCCACTCCACCGCTCCAGCTGGGGATTTGCACCAGTGTTTCAGGAGGTTGCGCTGCTTCTTCCCTTCACGTGAGGCTCTGTTGGGGCCTTGCACACCCTGAGTGTCTATCAGGTTTCGCCCTTGCCTCCATTCCCCAGGCTCCATGTCCCCATTGCCTTGCTGGAGGTCCACGAGCCTGTTTTGCAAGACTGGGTAGCGGGTGTGCATGAGATTGTGCAGGATGCAGCAAGCTTCCATTATCCTCCTCACTGTCTGTGGGTGATGCTGCATGGTGGTGAGAAGTACCTGGAACCTGTTGGCCAGGATGCCAAAGGCGTTCTCCACTACCCGTCTTGCCCTGGACAGTCTGTAGTTGAAGATCCTCTCTTCATGGGTGAGGCATCTGGAAGTGTAGGGCTTCATGAGGTAGGTTGTGAGGGAGAAGGCGTCATCCCCCACGATGAAGTAGGGCACATCTTGTGTATTGTTGGGCAGGGGTTCTGGATCTGGGAAGCCCACGATGAGGTTGCCTTCCAGCCCCTCGAGGTCACTGGCGTTGTATACCTGGGAATCTGAAGATGACCCGTTGCCTGAAGCATCGATGTACATGAACTTGTAGTCAGCATCAACCATGGCGAAGAGGACGATGCTGAAGAAGCCCTTGTAGTTGAAATAAGTGGACCCCGACTTGGCTGGCACTTTGCAGGCCACATGCTTCCCATCTATGGCTCCAACAGGAGAACTTCTCCAGTGGGAGAAGTTCCACTTCTGATACCACTGCTCTGCAATTTTCTTCCATCCTTCTTCAGTGGAGGGGCACTGGAGGAGCTCCTCCTTGTATTCTTCGATGATGGCCTGTACCACTTCTCTGACCACAATGCCGATGGTGTTGTGTGGCACCCTCCAGCCGTACTGCATGCTCCTGTAGGTGGTCCCTGAGGCCAAGTGGCGCAGAGTGAGTGCCACCTTGAGCCCAGGTTCCAGGCTGGGCCAGAAGTTGGTGTTTGTCTTTGTCAACCTGGGTGTCAGGCACTGCACAAGTTCGTCAAACATGACTGGTGGCATCTTCATGAAGTTCTGGAATGCCAGAGTGTCTTCGCTCCTGAGCTCCACCATCAGCTTGTTGTACAGTCCGTCCTCTGCTCTTCTGGTGAACCATCTTCATACCCAGACGCTTCTTGGCTGCCCCTTTTTCTTCCTGTAGTAGAGTTCACAGAGCCTGTAGATGGCTTTGCACTGTTGCAGAAGGATGGTGGCTGCCAAAAGGACTGTGTTACGATCCACGGTGGACATGACTGGATGCTGTGGAAGAGGAAGAGTCAGATGAAGGCTGCAGAGGTCCGAACCCTGGGCTGCTGTTCTGAAAGTGAGATCCAGATGTGTTGCTCCCCCTTTTTATAGGCAATATAGGTGTCCCTTTGCATCCTCTAGGCATCCTCTAGGCATCCTCTAGACATACTTAATATCCGAGATAGGTCCCCTCTGTGAACGTTTTTTCCGTTTTAAATGCTTTGTTTCCATGCTGCATCCTTTCTGCATCCGTTCTGCATCCGTTCCACTTCCTCCCTGCGACCAAGCGGATGCGTGTTGCACGGATGCACAGCGGATGCCAGCGGATATAGCGGATGCATAACGGATGCAGAATGGGTGCATAACGGATGCGTAGCGGATGCATAACGGACAAATTGGATACATTTTCCGTGGGAAATTTTTGAGCAGCTCAAAACTTTCTGAGCGGATGAAACGTCAATAGACGGATGCTGGACGGACAGAAAGGAAGCAAAATGGAGGCAGTGAGTACATCACGTTAACCAACGGATGGCAAGCTTTTTTGTCCGTTTTACAGTGTGCAGTGTGACAGGGGCTTTAGAGATTCTTGTAAATTGGAAATATCTTTTAAGGTATCTTGAACATTGTCACCTAACTAGACAGATTCTCAGTGAAATCCATCCACTTTTTTTTTTACTTTAAATTGGAATTGACTACTATTTGTCCATTGGAAACCTTTAGCATATCAATTTAAGGTTGGAGTTTTGAGATCTTTAGGAAATCTTTAGGAAATCTTTACTTGATTTTCTGTGTCTGCTTCCATTTTGGAGGTATTTACAAATGTTGTAACACCACTTCTCATCTCTTCTGACAACTTTCTTAATTCCCAAAACCTTTGGCTTTTTTTATCTTCTTGGAAATTAACATTTGTTCTGTCACCCAGTTTTCTTTTTTTCTGTTTTCTTATCTTTGGCATCCTTAAAAACTTCTTCAAGTTCATTCTGCAGTTCTTCAGCAACAAAATATGTGATGCCATCAAAAGACTAAAGAATTTAAATGGAAATGAGCTGGTGACATAGCAAGAAGAACTGATGGTGAGTGGACTAAGGTATCCATAAAATGGATTCCACTTGATAAAACGCATCCACAAAAGAGACCTAAAACAAGTTGTGGTGATGACCAACAAGTATCACAGGCTCAACTGGCAAAGGAAAGCTCAAGACCTTATTGGTGGCAGGAGAGGTTTTCATCCTGCAGTGGCTAGACAATGGCTAGAATGATGATTAGTGTGAGGTGGAAGCAGATAAAAAAACACCAAAAAAATTGTTGATCCAAGGAAAACAAGGTTTTATTCATGTGTCTGCAGAGACGGGTTCCCTCAGGCATTGAAGGAACCCAGAGAAAAATTCAGGCAGCATTTTTATACCTTAACTGTCCGCCCCCTCGTACGAGGCTTGGCTCACATTCTTTCTGTTTTCAAATTGACACATATATTTCAAAGGTTTATGCTGGCTCCCTATCTAGCAAAAGTAGTTACACGGTTTCAGACACCTCAGCACTTTATTACAATTCCTCATTGTTCAAGCTTCATCTTGTGTTTTTTCTCTTGTGCACAAACTGGAACACTTTCTTATTTAGCAGAGCTACTGAGTTTGAGACACACTTCCTTATTTAATTGAATGGGCCATCCAACATGACTTCGGTTCTGCTCACAATTCCCCCTTTTTCTTTTTCCACTCTTGTCTCAAACTCAAATAACAGATTCTCTGCTTCTTTCAGAGTGATTTCTCTCTGATACATCATTACAGGTTCTGCTTCCTGCTTCTTTTCAAATCTTCAACCCAAAGATTTCCCTATCTTTCCACACATTGTTATTGCACCAGGGAGACACTGAACACAACAACACAACAATACACAGCATATAATAATCAATATAATTCCCATTATGGTAGATCTAAACCAAGTGGAACTGGAAAGCCAAGACCATATTGCTCCCCACAGGTCTGGCAATGAGGAGTCACCTCTTTGTGATAATGGATTAGAACAAATACGTTCTTCCATTACTTTTACTGTCTTTGTAATATTGGGTTGGAAACCATGGATGTATGCACAGCAATGTGAATGAATCAGAGCACACACACACCCTTTTGTAGCTAATACAATGTCTAAAGCATACCTATTTTGTAGAGCAACCTGTCTTACTTCAGAAAGCTCGGTGTTGATCATTTTAATATTTTTTATTGTATCATTGAACATTGTTACCGTGAAGGTATTTAGAATATGTATATCTCGGTAGTTCATGGCTACTCCCAATGGTGTTATTATACCACGGGAGATTTGGGTCCAGAATCTCTGGGTAAGGCCTGATTCTGAGTCTCTTTTATTATGTATCCGGCCTTGGGGAAGGCCATTAAGTTTATATATCACTGTTATCACATACCCGAGTGTACATGTGCCACTCCAGTAAGGTGGCATCTTCCTGTATGGATATTTCCCACACAATACCCACCTAAAGTTTTCCATAGCATAGGTCTGTTGTGATGTTCGGGTCCAATTGATCATTTCCTCAAAATGCATACACATCTGATACTGATCTTGATTATAATAATCTAATTTATGATAACTCTTGGTATAGCTATGGATACTACAGGATGATGGCATGTCAAAAGTCTTACATTTTTCCCAATCTCCTAAATGGAGCTGTTTCCCTTAAATGAACAAAAATCCTTCCTGTTATATTTTGTTCTACACCATATTTTTCTGTCCCGTGCCCCTGTGGTCTTAGTCTTAGCGTGTAGGATTAATCCTTCACCTGTTCTTCCTGGCAGGTGCATGCATAACCAGCAATTGGTGATGTTCAAGGAATGTGAGAACTTCTTGAGATCCTTTATGAACACATTGTCATCCCACAAGTCTGTTCCCAAGTCACCCGCAGGTCCAACATATTGTGAACTTCTTTGATGTATCAATGTAAATATAGTTGCAACAAATAGTCCTCTCCAGAGTTCAGCCGACATCTCCATGGTGGTTTCTGCTGGCTATTTCTTCAAAGTTACCTTTAGCGGCTGACCATCCACTGGGATTGCCTTCCAAGATTTTTCTGGTTCCGGTGCTTTCTTGACTCTGCTGTAATGCATCCAGCCTCCTTCCCGAGTACGGACTGCAGATTCAGTCGTCAGTAGCACCTGGTACGGACCTTCCCAGCTAGGTTGCAGTTTTTCACTTCTCCAAGTCTTTATCAGGACCCAGTCTCCAGCCTCGTGTGGCTTTTGGCTACCAGCCAAAGGTGGTCGTTGCACCAACAGTCCCTGTTTGTGAAGAGAAAGCAAAGATCGAGACAGTGCCAGCATATATTTCTGAAGGAACAAGTCCCTGAACTCTGGTATGGGATTGCCTAGTTTGGACAAATAGGGTCTCCCCATCAGCATTTCAAAGGGAGAAACCCCTGTGTCTTTCCTTGGACAAGTTCTGATCCTGAGCAGAGCTAAGGGAAGATTCTTTCCAACCCCCCTTTTCTGGTAACTCAGTGAAATCAATTTGTGCTCTCTGAAAAGGCCAACCCACTAGGGGTCGCCCTCTCATCTCTTTCTTGCGTGCCGTTTTCTTATTTACTTTCAAACAAATCAAACATTTTCAGCAGATGCTCTGAGCTACCGTCCACATCCTCAGACTCCAATAGTGAGGCTTAACGGACATGACCAAGGCCTCCGTTCCCCAATGTCCTCCTTCATGAACTTTTTCCAATATTCCCCTCATGACAATGGGTGACACCACCTTGACTCCCTCCGATGTCTTCCATCCCTCTGGGATTTTGACACATCCCTCTTTCTCCAACTCCAACTTTTCCTTTTTCTCTGGCTCCCATTTTTCCCTCTCGTCCTCCTTTTCCAGTATTGGTATAGATACCATTACCAACTCTATCTCCCCTGCAGCGTTCTTCGCCCATTTGTCCGCCCATCGGTTTCCCACAACGTCCGGTGTGTTCCCCTTCTGATGTGCGCTCACATGGACAATTGATACTCGGCTGGGGAGTTGCAATGCATCTAAGGCTTGTTCTACTAACTGCACTTGCTCTATTTGCTTCCCATCCGCCTTGATATACCCTCTTTCTTTCCAGATTTTCCCAAATATGTGCACCACCCCCTATGCATACTTGGAATCAGTCCAAATCATTACTTCCATCCCCTCAGCCAATTCCAAGGCTCTGGTCAGGGCAAGCAATTCACATTTCTGGGCTGACCAAGCAGCTGGGAGTGACCCTTTCTCTATTACCTCACCTTCCCCGGTTACTATTGCAAACCCAGATTTTCGCTTTCCATTTTCCACCCTGCTAGATCCATCTATAAACCACCTCTCTCCCTTCTCCAATGAAGTCTCTTCCAAGTCCTCTCTAACCTTCGTCATGAGATCCACGTACAATAGACAATCATGGTCCTCCGGTTCCCACGCCTGCCTTCTCCCCTCCAAGAATTCTGCTGGATTTAGATTTTTTTCTGTCCCTATTACCACATCAGGACTGGTTCTCAAAATGTTTTCATACTTCAATATCTTCCCTTTGGTCATCCAAGTGGTAGCCAGCTGGCTCAACACTGAGTTGACCTGATGAGGCGAATGCACCACCAAAGCTCCCCCAAAGGTTAACTTTTTGCTCTCCACCACCAACATCACTGTTGCTGCCACAGCCTGAACACAAACTGGCCATCCTTTCACAACTGGCTCCAAACCCTTGCTTAGGAAGGCTACCGGCTGGTACTGCCCCCCCCCCTCTTTTGGGCAAGGACTCCAACTGCTGTTCCCTAAGCCACCGCCACATACAAATGAAACGGTAATTTCAGGTTTGGCAAGTCTAAAACCAGAGTGGTTGACAAAGCCTTCTTCAGCTCTTCTCACCTTTCACTATCTCCCTCCTCCCATTCTATGTGCTCTCCCTTTCCAGGCAACTTTCTATGCAAAAACTGTGCTAATACTGTGAATTGGTTGACCCAGATTCTACAATATCCCAATAATCCCAATGCTTTCCACACCTCTGTCTTATTCCTGGGAGGATCCAAGCTCATGATCCCCTTCACCCTTTCCAGGTCCAAGGACCTCACCCCCTGCTGAATGTAATGTCCCAAATATTTCACCTTTTTTTCAACAAAATGAAGCTTCTCTTTTGAGACTTTCAGCCCCTGCTCCTTCAGCCAATTCAGCAGACTCACAGAAGCCGCTCTTACTTCCTTCTCTTTCTCCCCAGTTAACAACAAGTCATCCATGTACTGAATTAGGGTGATTCCTTTCTCTCTCTCAAACAACACCAACTTTTCTTCCAACACCTGTCCAAACAACAAAGGGCTCCCTGAGGAAGTCCCGTCCACCTCAACTGCTGTTTCCTTCCACTCTCAGGATCATTCCATTCAAAGGCAAACAAGTCTCTACTCCCCTCCTCCAAGAGGCACGCCCAAAAGGCATCCTTCAGATCTATCACAGTAAACCATTTGTCTTTGGGAGGGATCCGCCCCAAGATGGTATAGGGATCAGGAACCACTGGGAATCTAGGAACCACTATCTTATTGATCCTCCTCAAATAATTAACCAATCTATACTTCCCATCCTTTTTTATTACTGCTAAAACCAGTGAATTGAACGGTGACATAGTAGGTTCCAAGAGTCCCTGTTTCAATAATCTGTCAATCACTGGTTTCAACCCTTCCCTACCTCTCTTACTCAGAGAATATTGTGGAGTCCACAGTTTAGTTATCCCTTGTTGTATCTTGATCTGAATGGGCTGTATTGCCATCCTACTAACCCCTTCACCTCCTGTCCACACATCTGATGATATCTTCTCCTCATCTTCTGTTGTTAACATACACATGTGAACTTTTTTCCTTCTATCCCATAATTCTATTCCAAAAGCATCCAACAAGTCTCTTCCTAGCAAGTTCACCCCTAAATCTGGAATATACAACATTTCGGTTTCAGTAACCACATCATTCAATTCCAATCTCACCTCTTCCAAAATCTTAACCTCTTGGGATTTCCCAGTCACCCCAACCACCTTTAAAGTCTGCTTTGACCTGCATGCTCCCTCTACCGGATCGCATACAGATGTCTGGCTTGCGCCGGTGTCGATCAGGAACAGTCGTTCCTGATGGTCAGGACCCACTAACACATTTACCAATGGCTCCCCGCAGGTTCCTTTTGGGGAGCCGGAACCTCCCTAATCATATAGGGCATAGCTTTGTTCCTCCGGGGTTTTGGGACATTTGTGTGCAAAATGTCCCTCTTTCCCGCATCTGAAGCAAGTTGTACTTTGGGACGGCTGTTGGAAATGACCGCCTCGATTGCTCCCTGGACCTCCTCGCCTAACCGGGGGTCTCCACTCCCTGCTGGGAGATCTTTCATCTCTCCACCTTGGCCTCAGATCTGACATCTGGGTCTCCCTGTTTTTCCTAACTTCATTCTTGGCTGCCGTTTGCACAGCAGCTACCATCATCTGAGACTTTTGTTTGGTTTTAACTGAGTCTCAGTTCACAAAAACCTGTTGGGCTGCTCTCATCAAATCTGTCATGCCCAAATCAGTCCATCCCTCTGTCTTCTGGATCTTTTTCTGGATATCTGGCCATGCTTTGGTGATGAATTGCATCTTCAGGAGAGTCTCGAAGGCAGGGATTTCTGGCTCCACTCCAGAGTACTTGGTTAACCCTTCACGGAGCCGAGCACAGAAATCCCCCGGGGACTCATCCTTTCCTTGTGTTATTTCAAATGCTTTGGTCAAGGTGGCCAAAGTATCCCCTAGTAGACCCTGAGTTTCCTTACCACTGGGATCCCGAAGGGAATACCAGTACGTACTGGATAACTCAGTTGAAAGAGTATATAGTGAAACACCGGATGAAGGAGCATTCTCATGGAGTTTCGGAAGGGTCTTTTTCAGATCCCATAACTCAGCAGATTTTATGGGGACAGCCATGAAAACGGGGACTGGATTACCCCACGCATTCATGCCATTTGGGACTTCTCTGACTGGGAAGGCCGACACGGGATTGGCTGACCTTCCTCCTAGAGGCAAATTCTCTAGGTCCTTGTTTAATTGAGCCAGTTCCCTTCTGAGTCCTGGATATGCAGGTGGAGGTGGAGCCTGGGAAACTGGAGCCGCAGGGACAGTGGTGCCAGGACTGCCGGAGCCGATGCCTGTGGACTCCCCATTCAGTCCTCAATTTCGCTTTCCTCCACCTTGCTGACAAACTGTCCTACTTCTGTTTCTGGTGGAACTGGACCTTCAAAGCGAACATGAAACCATACCTCCACATAGGGTATTTAACTTTAACATTCCTCCAATCACAAGCTGTTCATCTCACTTGCATGTTTGGTTGATTTCAATTTCAAAACTCATCAACATCCCTTTCTTCCTCCTTGGAAGGAATAATATCTTGGATAATAGCTACATTAAAAAATCGTACATGAAATGTAATTGTTATTCAGTCATTGATTGCCTTGTACCTAAGTATTATCCTTGTTATATCCTTACTGACTATATAATTTCTTCTTTGGTTTTTGTAGTAAATAGAATGAACATCTAATTGACAGTATCCAAATCTAATCCATTACAATTAGCTGATGCATAAAATGTCAATGTATAGTTGATTCACTAAATTTTTCACAATGTTGAGTTATTACTAATTGCTACTAATTACTAATAGACATACACTTTAACACTGATACTCATTTTTTCTGCTGCATAAATTTAAAATAAAAATACATACATACCTATATACAAACATACAAACATACATACATACATACATACATACATTTATCCAACTGCATGAAATACTTTCCTCTGATACATGCTTCTCCAAATGTGCTGTCAGTAATTGGACTGGTAAATTTCAGGATTATTGATAAATTATTGTCTTCACTAAAGACAATAATTTTGTTTTACAATTTCATTTTTTTCTAACATTGTCTTTATACATTTTATAATGACTGATTATAAACTCTACCAATAATCATATCTGACAAACAAGATAGGAGAAAGATATGCTTCAGCATACACACTGGATAAACACCATTTCCCACTTAGAGATGTTGCTTTTAAAGCTGCTTTTAAACCCAGGGAGATTGTAAACATTATTGACCTAGACAGATAGTCACATAAGTCAAGAATATCTTCTGAAATGTTTCTTCAGTGTGTAGTTGGAAAACACAAATGACATTTTCTTTTGATGGGACATAGAATTTGTCAGTCACAGAATTGCAATCTCTTTTTTCCACTGTCTCTTGCTTTGAAATAAAGGTTTTCAGATATTATAGAACCTGTGTAAAATATGGAAAATCGGGCATCTAAAAATCAAAACATCAACCAAAGTTCCAAGGCAGTCCCCAAATGTTAGAAGGCACCCATTTCAGATTTCACGATTTGGGCAGAAGCTGTTCTGATCCTGAACTGTTCCAACTATTCTGCATATTTGCTTTGGAAATTGTGCTCTAGCTGAAGGCAATTCTTTGACTATCAAAGAATACTATTCTTTTTTCCATATGTGGTTTGAATCATGATGAAGTCATTTAGCTGGAAAAATAATATCTTTCTGTAAGGCCACAGAAGCAATATCCAATCTAGTTATTAAGTACCTTTGCATGGTCCTTTGTGGCCTGCATTTTTCATCTTTCTATACTTCTTTTTCTTTATAGCTATCTATTTTTCAAACTGATGAATGCAATATATTTGAGATTTTTTGGGAATGGTTTAGCAACTTATCACTTAGCCATATTATTCCATGGTTAAGGTCAGATCAGTATCACTTTATTATTCCTAGCTATTGTATGTCTGTGTATTGTTATACAGATAACTACAGGTACATCATGATATAGATGTCAGCTACTAGCATAACCCCCAAAGCAGTTATTGTTTCTTCCAGATACAGATGGTATGCCCATCAAGATTAAGAAAAGCCATCCACTAGTTCCCTTGTAGAATTAATGTTATGTTACAAGTAGTAACAAAGTGCTAACAAAAATCCCAAACAATAAATTTCTGTATCAATTTATGGAAATATATTGCTGTCAAAGTACATTGTAAGAAAAATGTGCTCTGAATAAAATGCACTATAGAACATATAATCTATTGTTTCAGATTTTTGCACTGATTTTTTTTTTCTTCTGGGAACACCTTGTTAATAGTGTATGTCAGATATATGACTAGCAATTTCACAGACTTTAATCTTCAGCTATATCTTCAATGCTATTCTAAAGACATCACAAAAAAAGGAATGTGAAAGAACAATTATATGATAATTTTTATTTATTTTATTTGGTTTGTCAATTGCTTACAAGATAATAGGTATAAGTAAAAACATAGTTATGAATACATGGATACATATAAGAAAAATAAAAGAAACAGTAGAACAGGGACGGTAGGTACATTGTTGTGCTTATGCACGCCCCTTACAGACCTCTTAGGAAAGGGGTGAAGTCAATCGTAGAAAGTCTAATGTTAAAGTTTGGAGGTTTGGGGACCTTATCAACAAACAAATCTCAGCCACAAAAACCAACACCGGACCCAAAACAACACACAATGCCACCACCAATCTCCCTTTCCAGGCTCACACCCAAACCCATCCCATAGACAAAAGGCAACCACCATCCAGAAATCAGACCTGGGCTATATCACCAGCTTCCACACACCCCGACCCCCAAACCAAGCAAACTGACACACCATGAACACATAGCCAGGCCTCAAACTCATAGCCAAACCCAAACCCAGAATATCACATCACAGCCATCTGCTCAGGATATCATATCACAGAATTCAGGAGGTTACACCACAAAAGGTTGTCAGGCTGTCACATCACAGCCAACGACCCAGGAGATTATAGCACAAGACCCAGGATGTCAAAACAATAGAACTCAGAAGGTCATCACACAGCCCATTACCCAGGTCATTACAATACAGAAGGGTGACAGACACACAGCCAATACCTCAGCCACACATGATCTTACGAAAAAGCCAGCCAATCTGCAAACATCAACTCCATCAACCAATTATGAAATGACAACACAGCAAACCTCCCCATCAGTATATATAGGGAGATGGCAGCTCAGATCACACTTTGCTTGCACAAGCATGAAACTGAAAGCTCCAACCTGAAGATGGCGAGTGGGACCTCACTGACAATATTAGATAACTATCCTGGTTTATATATTACTGTTAGGTGACTATCATTCCTAACACAGCTTTAGGCATTTGGTGTATCTTTATAATAACTCGTGATTGAAACTTTAGTTTTCTAAACTTTAAGGGGATCACTTGCCAAGATACTCTCAATCTTACATGGTAAAAGAACATGCCAAGACCTGCATGCTTGAACCAGTGAAAATCTACTAATACACACACACACACACACACACACTAAAGTCACAAGGGTTTATGAATCATTCCCAATCTGATTAAAAATTCAGAGATAGCATGATTGATTTGATTATATGCTTCAGAATTTAGACAAGTGATCCCCTTAAAGTTTAGAAAACTAAAGTTTCAACCACGAGTTATTATAAAGATACACCAAATGCCTAGAGCTGTGTTCGGAATGATAGTCACCTAACAGTTGGGCTAGCTAGATATAAACCAGGATAGTTATCTAATATTGTTGTATCTTTAAGAGAGTGCTATAAATTGTGATTGGCTGATGTTCCTCCGATGGTCATAAGATGGAGCTAGAAACCTGGTTTGTTTTCTTCTTGCATTTCCTGTTTTGTTGTATTGCCTGATCGTCGTTCTACTTGGATTGCTGTGAGTCTTGCAACTGTTAGACTGTAAAACTGTTAGTTTACTGAACTTTGTTTATGATACTGAACTTTGTTTATTGACTTCATTTTTGGATTATCCCTAGACTGATACTAACTGCTTTAACCATGTATGATTTGGACAGTTTGTTGGATTTTGTTTACCCGTTTACTGGAAGTAAAACCTACATTTTATTATTCAGTGTATCTGTATGCTGGTCGTGTGTTATTCAACATCACTCTCACTACGTTTCCCTGAGTGCAGTCATTCTCCTAACGGGGAATACCTTAACAACCTGCATCATTATTAACTGAATGGAATGATGTGATCAGGAATAGTTGAATATTTAAAGAACATATCAAATTTCCACTGGATAATCCCACTAATTCTGTGCTTTTAAAATATTATTCCTGATACTTTTCTTAAAGCAAAGGGAGCAGGGATGGGAAAAGCTTCCAAATAATCAAACGGAGAGAATTAATGCAAAAGGGGCAATTAATTAATACCACTTAAGTGCAACTTATAAAAAATCTAAAACTGTTTTTAAAAAACTATTCCCTGAATTAATTGACAGAGTTTGTCTCTTTTGGAAATAACATCAAAGACTGTCAATGGATAAACTCTTTTGTTATGTTCTACCAGGTTAATATAGGTGCTTTATTAATATTTAGTTAATTTAGCTTAACATTTAGTGAAATCATAAATATTTCTTCTATGAAAGAAAGAAATAACCAGCTAGCTTAAAAGGACAATTATTGAATTTCTTCACATTAACATTGGATTTCTCAATGGGTAGGTAATTGGAAGTCAATTTCTAGCCTTCAGCGATTTGAGAAACTGAGTGAAAGAATAGTGTTTTTTCATTTTTAGGCACTCCTAAAAATCCATCTTGAAGCATTTCAAACTGGGCAATAGTGACAGGATTCACAGCAGTTACTCCAATTAAATCATGAGCCTCGAGCCACACTCCCAACACTATGAAATATTTATTTGAAGTTAACATTCTACTTCTGGCATTTTACCTGGGTGTAGCCAACTCTGAGATACATAATTCACTGTCACCCTTTATCCTGCTTTCCCACCACCACCACCCCTCTGGGTGTATCATCCAACAAAAAATGTCCAAAGCGAAGAGTCATCAATCATGCTCTCCAATTAGATTTTTGCATGGTAGAAGCTTCAGTCATCTAATCAGTCTTTGAAGGAAATATGAATGGAATGTACTTTCGATTCCACACTGCTGCCTGCTCTTTGAAACTCCCCCCACTTTCTGTTGTCAACTATAAAACGTGTATACAAAATGTTTTATGAGTTGACAAATAGGATATGTCAAATCTTTGCAGTAGACATGAACACCAAAGTCATGAAGATCAAAAGTACTTTTATTATAGGAATACAAAATCTTGCAATTCTGAATCTGCTTCTCTTTTTCCTAGCTTTATCTTAAAAAAGTACAAGGGACGGTCCAGTGAGACATTTTCTCAAATTCCATTCTTGCTTTGGATTGAAATCTTTCTTATATGATCATTGTCTTGGCTATGGTTCTTCCTCTTTTTCCTCGGGATTGTTCTCACAGCCCTTTACATCTTGGGACTTCCATGTTGTACAGGCAAAGCAAATTCCATTTGTTTCAAAAGAGAAATTTAATCCATAGAGATGAAGATGGTTTTCTTAATTGAAAGTGAAGAAGAATTGTGATTTACTTCCATGAAACAATGTATGTCAATGTGTGTTTCAGGTCAGTGTTGTCAGTGTTGAAGTGTTTCCAGGGGGCAAATTCTACACATTTGCTGAAGCTGTGGAACTTAGAAGACCTTTGGCTTGCAATGAGGGTACTCCTAGTAATGTAGTAATGTTTATGTCTTTTGTAAGGGATTGCTTATGAAAAATCCCAAAAATAACCAGACTGGTATATCTTCAATGTACATGCTCCAATTCTTGGCATTTCTTGTGGGAATTCAACAGCATTTCCTAGACCGATCTAACTTGGAAAAGCTTCACCTTTCTCTCACAGTACCCAGTACAGGAAGGTTCCTTGCAAGAGGCAGAGCAATAAGAAGCCTCGTAGCTGCTTACTTGCTTTTAGAAGCAAGAGTTTGGGTTAAAGTCATGAGGCAGCTTCAAGGGAGTATGTCCTCAAAGCTTCTTTGAAACTCTTTGAAACTTTGTGCAATCCAATTTATTGGACTGTAATTCTGTCAGTTCTTGATGCTTCAATGGCTTTTGATATTAATCATTACGGTATCTTTCTAAATCATCTGCAAGGTTTGGGAATAAAATATGCTATTTTTCAATGGATCTTTTCTTATATTTTGAGTGGA
Source organism: Laticauda colubrina (assembly GCA_015471245.1). Classification (NCBI taxonomy): domain Eukaryota; kingdom Metazoa; phylum Chordata; class Lepidosauria; order Squamata; family Elapidae; genus Laticauda; species Laticauda colubrina. The sequence goes on from BLBF01000018.1 coordinate 17,307,117, forward strand.
TTTCAGATAATGTCACTTAGTGAAATTTAGCCTTAGAATGGGAGCTACAGTAGTCTTGGTCTTCTCAGAGCTCTAATGCTTTTTAATATATGTGTGAAATTATTGGGATCAGGAAATGTTTGAATAAGTGCTATTAATATATTGAACTCCTTACCATTGGGACATAGCAGAAATATAATCTAAATGCCAAGGAAAATAAGTCAAAGGACAGACCCTGTTTATTTGAAGGTGTTCATGGGGGATGTGGGGGTTGTCAAGAGGCACAAATAACAAAAGCAATTATTGCAATCCATTCCTTTTCTAGGTGTATTGTAACATTGCATGATGTATCTATGAAAGGGTCAGAGCTTTCATTGGCATTGTGCAAATTTCTTTTATTGTTTTGACAAAAGCCTCCCATCAGTTCTATTTCCACTACTGAATCTATGAGACAGGGAACTAGTTGAATGCAAAGCTGACAGTTCTGGAAATGGAATGGTCTAAGCGTACCTTAATACTTTCATTCTGCTCTTTTAGATCATGATATTCCAGAACAGTCCAGAAATGTTTGTCATGTACTGTAAAGGTATTTGAGAATAACTTTTGGAAAGAGGAGGAAGTGTGGTAGCCTAGAAATGATCTGATCAATGAAATTTAAGTCTGAAGGAGGAAGGTGATGAAAGTGTCTCCGAAAGGGCCCTCCTTAGTTTTGGGGACAGGAAAAATGAGGGCCGTTGGGGGGAGTACTTTTAGATATGTAAGATTCTGTTTATGTAACCTTACAATAAAAATAGAGCTAATATCCCTGTGGAACTTCTTTTCTGTAGTATCTTGCAAAACTAAATTCAATCTTGCAAGTCTGAAAATGTACCTTTGCTCAGAACCTTTTTTCTTCAGTAACAATTTCTGCTATCATATTTTCTTAGACAAATCCTTGCTCTCACGATGCTAGTCCAAATAAATATGAATATTTTTAAAACATTCACTCAAGAAAAAAAAGGCAGAAATAGTTTCCTTTAAACTCAGTGAGTTACTAAACATATTATTGCCATTGCAAGTTAATGAAAAAATATTAAGACCCTAGAATTCATTTCTAATTCGTTAACCAAAATGTTATGTTTCCACAGCATTGCCATACATGTTATTTAAAAGGATGCCTCTTTGCAGAACTGAAAAATAAGATTTATTGTCAAAACATGAAGCTTGGAAAATGGTTACCCAGTAAACAATAACATTTAAAATGTTAATTTTTAAAAAATTATTCTCACTTTCACAATTCAGAATATCTATATCTATATCTATATCTATATCTATATCTATATCTATATC
>BLBF01000018.1:17308434-17321108 GCA_015471245.1 Laticauda colubrina
TATATCTATATCTATATCTATATCTATATCTATATCTATATCTATATATGAAAAAGAGTTTTATATGTACTTAGTGCGCTTTTATATTTCATTACACATAGAGACACCTATTCAGAAATTAATTTAATATCTTTAATATCTACACCAAATATAGCTGAGGGACAAAAGGCTCATCTACAATCAATTCTATTCACACAGATACTTTCTATTCCTAGAAAGGCCTTAAAATGGTGGCTTATTGCCAAAGAACAGAGCACAGATTCTAGCAGTTCTATCCATTGCTCCCTGTTCCATTACTCAACAGTTGAGTTGATGAAAATTTCCCAGGCAAATTCAGGTTTTTACAGAGATAATGGTACACTGTTAATACAATGTAGTATTAACATAACGATGGACAATTATCAAAGTAATTGTCCATCAGTATGTTAATTAATCAATCAAAAAGTCAATCAATCAATATTGGCCTCAATTAGTCGAGACTCTTGACTGTATTCCAGATAAAAGTAGAACCAATGAAATGGTGCCTTTTCCCACTTTTCGCTCGGTTTAGTGAAGGGGGAAAAAATTGCGATACGTCATGTGATGCTGCCATGATGATACAAGTTTGACACCTCAATCTAGATAAATAGATAGATGTTAGAAAGATATAGATCAGTGCTTTTTAACCCAAGGTACACGTATCACTGGAGGTACTTCGGAACCTGGCAGATGGTACCAGGGGTGGGATTCAATTTATTAACAACTGGTTCTCTAGGTTCTCTGGCCTAATTGGTGGGTGTGGCTTGGTGGTCATGTGGCTGGGTAGGTGTGGCTTGCTGACTGGGCATGGCTTGGTGGTCATGTAACTGGGTGGGTACGGCTTGTATGTAAATATTATAAATATTGATGCAAATATTGATTTTTTAAATAAAAAGAGCAATTTTTACCCAAAGCAGGCAAAGCAGGCAGGCAGATTTAGTTACTCACAGAATCACAGATTCACTTAGAGATCTATCTATCTGTAGTCGGCCACCTGAGTCTGCACTAAAAAGCTTCAGTCCTAAAGAAGGTTCAGCTCTGTTTTTAGATTATCTAGAAAGCAGGAAATTCTAATCTAGATCTCACGGCAGAGCAGAACAACTGATGGTTGGGGGAAAAAAAAGGAAAAATAGCAAACCAGACAAGTTGGATGTCTCACATGTCAGATAAGAAGTGAGTGGGCGGGGACGGGTGGGGCCAGCCAGTGGAGCAATTTGCCAGTTCTCTGAACTGCGAACAATCATAATAAGTGTGTGTACAGCATTTGCAAGAAATCATCAGCTGTGTGGCCTGGACAGCTGACAAGCTCTGTGCATGTGTGTGCAGGGTTTGAAAATCCTCTTGTTTCCAGCTTTTTCAACCTCAGCTATGCCATGTGAAGCAGTGAGGAGGGAAAAGCAGGGAATAAAGGACAGCCTAGAGCCCGGGCAGGCAGGTAGGCCAAACACCAAACCAGTTCAGTGTCAGCTGCTCTTAGCAGTTACTGGTTCTAAAGAACTGGGCTGAACTGGTAGCACCCCGCCCCTGGGTGGTACATGTACGACAGGTTGAAAAACACTGTAAAAAAAGTGTAAAAAAGTGTAAAAGTGTAATGGGTGGATGAGATGAAGCAGCAGCAATGCTGCACAGGCCTGTGGGAGAGTCAGCTGAAGCTGCAGTGTTGTTGGGGCTTTGCTGAGTGCCCAGGATCAACACAGAGCTCTAGTTGATTGGCTCTTCTGGGAGTAGCAGATAGCCTTTGGGAGAGGAGTCACCTGGAGCGGCACCAAAGAGAAAAGGAGGATGAGGAGGGAAAGAGTAGAGGATATAAAAGGAGGAGGTTTTGGAGGGAAAGGAAGAGAAAAAAAGACAATGGGGAAAGAGAGATGGAGAAGAGGAGAGGCTTCTTTGAGACAAGCAGAGGGTGAGAAGGGGATAGAACAGTGCAAAGATTAATGTCAGAGAAACAGGCACAAGTTTCCAATTAAAAATATGGTAAGTGGGTGTACAGATAGTCCTCAACCTATGACCACAACCAAGCCCAACATTTATGTTGGTAAGTGAGAAATTTGTTCAATGAGTTTTGTCCCACTTTACAACTTTTCTTGTCACATTTGTTAATCACTGCAGTTTTTAAATTAGTCACACAGTTGTTAAGTGAATCTGATTTTTCCATTGATTTTGCTTGTCAGAAGTTTGCAAAAGGTGATCACCAGATCCTGGTACACAGCAAAGGTCATTAATATGAATCAATTGCCAAGCATCCAAATGTGACCCTGGGGATTCTGCAACAGTCATAATGTGAAAAATGCTCATGTCCCTTTTTTAGTGCCATTGTAACTTCAAACAGTTGCTAAGCAAACTGTTGTAAGTTGAGGACTACCTGCACCTTATCACTTTTTTCTTTTTTGGGGGGTCATCAAGTTTTGACACCTTGCTAGGTGGTACTCAAATATTGCCATATCCTAAAAACCTTAAAAGTGGTACAATCTGTGAAAAAGTTGAAAAGCACTGATATAGATCGATTCATATATTTGTTCTGGAAATAATGATTCGCAATTGTGGGTGAATAGGGATGGTAATGAGATAAAGTACATAATTTGTTAGACTGGTTGTTGGTGAGAGAGATGAATCAGTAATAAAGAGATTAGAAAATATGTGAGCATTGAATGTCAGCATTTCAGCTCTGTATTTTGTATTTGTCTTGTTTTCATATTCATCGTTCATCTCAGTTACTCTGTTTCTGAGGCACAAAAACTGAGCTGCTTCTCCTCTTCCTCCATCTCCATCTCCATCTCCATCTCCCCCTCCTGCTCCTCCTCCCCCCCTCCTCCTTCTTTTGTAAACCAAACCCACATGGACAAGGTTTGAATACTCACCTCAGGAAATGTTTATGTTACACCATGCTTAAAGCACAGCTGTTGGAAATCTCAAGAGGCATGAGTTGATTCTTATGTTTGAAGAGTTATTTAATGGACCTGTCATGATTCAATCTCACCAGGAAAAGTCCTGAAAACAGTAGACCATCTGTCATCAGGTACTTCAGGCTAGTATTTTTATTGCTTTTTATCTTGGCTAGCATACTGAACAGATTCAAACTGATTTCCTAGCTGGTACTTCAGATAAAACACACTTCTTGTGAACACCACTTCTCCAACAGGGTGGTCTCCAGATCTCATTTTAGCAGTAAAACAAAAACAAAAAAACCACCCACATTTTTGTTTGAATGGGAAGTCCATCTGTATTCAGGAACCATTGTTCAAAAGGTTCTCTCAATAAATACAGTAGTCTTTTTTACATATATAGCTTATTTTCTTCATTAAATTTATACACTGTTCCAGCAATTCTTGAAATGACTAGTTTCATGTGTGGCTGTGGGAAAACTGCTGGGATGTCATTACCAAATTCCTTCATTACTTAGCCTTTCTTGCAACCACCAACCATCCAGGATTACAATGGTATGAATGTTTGGTCAGCAGTGTTCATCCATTACAGCAACAAGACTGTACCAAAGTCTTGGTATCTGCCAAGACTTTGGTACAGGTTTCATTCCCAAGGCCTGCTTCTACAGCTTTAATGAGCGCCAGGCAGAAAGAACCAATGTTTCATTTTTTCACAATAAAAGAGAGTTGTGGGAAATTTATAAGCTGAGTCCTTCTTCTGCGAGCTGCCACTCTAATTTTCTATAGAGTCCTCTCTGCATTCCTAAAACAATTTTCATGGGATTCTTTGCATCTCTGTGGGCCACCCCTGCCAACTCTGCCACTATATTAATCTGCTGGCAAAAAGAGGGCCAGATAATTTATCACAAATTTCCTGAAAACAAGAGACAGACCTCCTATTTTATTCACTCAGCTGATTTAAATATAGATTGCTAAGAAAAGGCTATTTGTTTTATGAATAATAAAGGGAAACAGAACTGAATGTACTTAAGTTTAAATATGTATTTACATATTTTGAATAGGAAACATAATTAAAGCACATTCAGTCTGGAAAACTATGAAAATAACATTGTCTGTATTAGCACAACAGGTAAATCCGGCAGGTCCAAAATGCTGCTTTGATACAGAAGACTTTGGTTCATAAGGCTCCTTCTCCCATATGTGGAATATTGACCAGATTAATGGTTAGATCAGGCCTGATCCTCCTGGCTTTCTGGAAGGCTCTTAAGAGATGGTTTGTTATCATGCCAGGGAGTCTAGTGGTGTTATCAAGCCTTCTGGTTGGTTGCATTGTTAGTAATGTACTCTTCTGCAAATGAAATGTATTGTTTTAATGGTGTTTCATTATATCTGTCCTTTCACTTGTCTTACTATTGGTGGAGAAAAAAAACAAAAACAAAAACAGAAGACCAATCTTTATAATCTATTGTTGTTTTTAAAATTTTTGAACTATGTAAATGGTTTAATCACAATCCTTGCAAAGAGTGGGGAGAGGACCTGATTCTGTCTTTTGGCGTGCAGATCTCAACTTCCTCCAACTTCTGCAATGGTTTGATTTTTTTAAAAGTAAGAATTTATGTGATGGTAAATTTATCAGCAAGATTGAAGTATAGAAGTAGAGGTTTGATTCATAGCCACTCTTTCTTCCTATCTCTGTTGTCTGGAGTACTGTGAGAAAGCTTGCCATTAACAAATCAAGTTATTTGGCTTAAACATAAAGCTATAACATCATGATCTGATTATAGATTCTGGTTAACCATCCATGAATTAACAAACTAAGAACCAGTCCATTAGGTTTAGCTATAAATAAATAATTCATAATAAAGCATCGCAGATAATGAGAATGTACATTCTGTCAGATTTGATATATAGAAGTTTAAATCTGGAAAATAACAGACCACCTTTTTTCATGGTTATAATTTTGGAATTTTTCCAAGTTTGCTCCATAACTCACATAGAAATTTGCACCTACATAGCTGCATTATTTCATATTCCTCACATTAATACACTAAAGAGATTGACATTGGCAAATATGATCAATCTGTTTCAAATTGTTCTTCTAAACAATCTTGAGAGGTGGGTTGGACTGAGCATGTTTGTAAGATCATTTAGTAACTTTACAACTGAGTGAAGATTTAAACATGGATCTTCCCAGCCTTATTCCTGCTTCCTAATATCTGTGCCACATGGATTCTCATTCAAGGCCTGTTTTCTATTTTAGCCCAACCTGGTGAATTGTCACATACTACCTTAAGCCCATGTCACACTGCCCAACGGATGCAAAAAGGAGACAACGGACGAGCAAAATGTTCCATCCGTTGTTATCCGCTCTCAAAAGGGGCAAAAATTTGAATAACCGGAGCGGATAACACGGACGCGGGGAGGACGGAAAGCGGATGCGGAATGGAAGCCCAGGGGATGAAAGCAGATGAGAGCGGATGGCACATCCGCTAGGCTTCTGGGGGACCTCAGCAAAGTGGACGCGGAACGGATACAGAGGATGCAGAACGGACGCCGAACAGATGAAGCGGATGCACAGCGGAAGCCTAGCGGATGCAGAGCGGAAGTCGAACGGATGCCTGGCGTTAATTGCGCATGCGGGGGGGATGCATTGCGTCAGCCCCGCGGATATAACGGAAGCAGCTTGGAAGCAGGTCACCATTCAGAGGAAAGACTTGCTGCCGGACAGATTGGCTGCCTTGCCTGCCCTGCCTGCATGTCTGCCTGCAAGCCTTGCTGCCAGCCTTGCTGCCAGCTGGTCTGCCTGCCAGCCTTGGTTCATGTCTGCCTGTCAGCCTTGCTGCCTGCCAGCCTGCCAGCCTTCCTCGCAGACTTCCTGCCAGCCTTCCTGCCAGCCTTGCTGTCTGCCTCCCTGCCAGCCTTGGTGCCTGCCTTCCTGCCAGCCTTCCTGCCAGCCTTGGTGCCTGCCTGCCTGCCAGCCTTCCTGCCAGCCTTGCTGTCTGCCTGCCTGCCAGCCTTGGTTCCTGCCAGCCTCCCTGCCAGCCAGCAACCCCACAACCATGCGGAAGCACAGCAAGCCTCAGCCATCTGCTGCCAGCCCTTGCAAGAGGGACAGGGCTACCATCCCGCCCCCTGGCCCTCACTCTCATTCTGCTGGGGCTTCTGCAGCACGGGCTCGCTCTTCTGGGGCTGGGGCTTCTGTTGCTTCTGCTTCTGGAGGAGCTAATGACAAGCACTCCAGAACCAGCCACCTCCAAAGCACCTGGACCCTTCACCCCTGAGACTGAGCGACCAAGAGGTGTGCCAGAGACTCATTTTTGTCTTATAGCTTGTTATTAATAAAGTCTATTTTTGATTCACACACTTGCTTCATTTCTTTTTTTTTTTTATAAAGTCTTGGTGGAAACTTTTAGAGATGATTTAAGCCTTTGCATGCTTGTGGGATGGGTAATAGCTGTGGGATGGGTTAGGATAGCAGTGGGATAGATAAACCTCCAGTGCAAGCATAGTGGGACTGTATGGTCCACCCTCCCAGGTGCCACACCTAAGGCCCTTTATTATCAATAATAATGTAATAATTATCCACACATGTCAACATAAACACAACTCTTCATTAAACGCCCTGTTCATTGTAGGCCAACCAAACATACATGCCCAATCTCATCCGTGTGATGAGACAGGCTGAAGGAAGCATCCATTAAGCATCTACCATCCTGTCTTGCCACTCCACTGCTCCAGCTGGGGAGTTGCACCAGTGTCTCAGGAGGTTGCGCTGCTTCTTCGCTTCATGTGAGGCTCTGTTGGGGCCTTGCACATCCTCTGTGTCGATCAGGTTTTGCCCTTGCCTCCATTCCCCAGGCTCCATGTCCCCATTGCCTTGTTGGAGGTCCACAAGCCTGTTCTGCAAGACTGGGAAGCGGGTGCGCATGAGATTGTGCAGGATGCAGCAAGCTTCCATGATCCTCCTCATGGTCTCTGGGCAATGCTGCATGGTGGTGAGAAGTACCTGGAACCTGTTGGCCAGGATGCCAAAGGCGTTCTCCACCACCCACCTTGCCCTGGACAGCCTGTAGTTGAAGATCCTCTCCTCACGGGTGAGTAGTCTGGAAGTGTAGGGCTTCATGAGGTAGGTTGTGAGGGAGAAGGCGTCATCCCCCACGATGAAGTAGGACACATCTTGTGTGTCGTTGGGCAGGGGTTCTGGATCTGGGAAGCCCACCATGAGGTTGCGTTCCAGCTCCTCCTTGAGGTGACTGGCGTTGTATACCTGGGCATCTGAAGATGAGCCGTTGCCTGAAGCATCAATGTACATGAACTTGTAGTCAGCATCGACCATGGCAAAGAGGATGATGCTGAAGAAGCCCTTATAGTTGAAATAAGTGGACCCCAATTTGGCTGGAGCTTTGCAGGCCACGTGCTTGCCATCGATGGCTCCAATGGTGTGTGGGAAGTTCCAATTCTGATACCACTGCTCTGCAACTTTCTTCCATCCTTCTTCAGTGGAGGGGTACTGGAGGAGCTCCTCCTTGTATTCTTCGATGATGGCCTGCACCACTTCTCTGTCCACAATGCTGATGGTGTTGGAAGGCACCCTCCAGCCGTACTGCATGCTCCTGTAGGTGGTCCCTGAGGCCAGGTGGTGCAGAGTGAGTGCCACCTTGAGCCCAGGTTCCAGGCTGGGGCGGAGGCTGGTGCTCTGCTTGGTCAACCTGGGTGTCAGCCACTGCACAACTTCGTCAAACATGGCTGGAGGCATCCTATGAAGTTCTGGAATGCCCGAGTGTCTTCGTTCCTGAGCTCCACCATCAGCTTGTTGTAGAGTCTGTCCTCTGCTCTTCTGGTGAACCATCTTCAGACCCAGACTCTTTTTGGCTGCCTCTTTTTCTTCTCACAGTAGAGTTCACAGAGCCTGCAGATGGCTTTGCAGTGTTGCAGAACGATGGTGGCTGCCGAAAGGACTTTGTTACAATCCACGGTGGACATGACTGGATGCTGTGGAAGAGGAAGAGCCAGATGAAGGCTGCAGAGGTCTGCACCGCTGGGCTGCTGTTCTGAAAGTGCGATGCAGATGAGTTGCTCCCCCTTTTTATTGGAAATATAGGTTTTCTGCTAGGCATCCTCTAGGCATCCTGTAGGCATCCTCTAGACATCCTTAATATCCGAGATAGGTCCCCTCTGCGAACGATTTTTTCATTTTAAACGCTTTGTTTCTGTGCTGCATCCGCTAGGCATCCGTTCTGCATCCATTCTGCATCCGTTCCGCTTCCTCCCTACGTCCGGGCATATGGAGTTGCGCAGATGCGTAGCGGATGCCTAGCAGATATAGCGGATGCGTAATGGATGCCTAGCGGATGCCTAGCGGATGCAGAACGGACGAACTGGATACATTTTCTGCGCAAAAGTTTTAGGCAGCTCAGAACTTTCAGAGCGGATGAAACGTCAATAAACGGATGCTGGATGGATAGAGAGGAAGCAAAACGGAGGCAGTGAGTACATCGCATTTTCCAACGGAGGGCAAGCTTTTTTGTCCGTTTTACATCTTCTTTGCATCCGTTGGTTCAGTGTGACATGGGCTTTAGCTTTCAGCTTCATTGTCATTTAATAATACAATAAAAACAAATAAGTCTAAGGCAACATACATGTGAAATCAAGAGTGCTGATTGCACGCCAGCTTTTATTAAACAACTCTTCTCCTTTATTTTGCCAGTGTATAATAAATTAAGGGAAACATACAACTGTGGCTTTTCTCTGAGGCTTTTCAAATTTAATTCTAAAATCACATCTGCAAATATTGATCCATTGGTTGAACATATCTGCATGTTGCCACAATAAAAACAACTCTCATTAACTCACATAGGGGAACAATGTACGATAAAACAAGCTCCATATCAAAACAAAGCAACAGCAGCAACCAAGAGGAATAAAAAATAAAACTTGATGGTGACATCAAATCCTGTCAAGAGAGGACTCTCCACAACAACTCAGTCCTTAGGAGCCTTTGAAAAGCCAAAAAAGAGGGAGCTACCTTAATCTCCAGAGAGATGCTGTTCAACACTGCCTCTGCAATAAAAAAAGAAGCACATTTTTGCTTCTGGGAAGGGTGGAATTGACGGGAATTTCTTTCTACTAGATTTCTTTGGTTAGATTGTAGGACATTCACGATTCTTGACTGCTTGTTATATGGTTTAGGGTTAGGGTTAGGCTAAAGTTTGGTCAACTGTGGTTTAGATGGTGTAGGAGAAGAGCAGGATGAGCTGGAAGGTGACATTAAATGTATCATTAGTTTGGAATCATTGCATTACCGTAAGAGACCTAAGACCAGCCCTCTTTGAATCCTGATGACTCTTATCTAGTGCCAATTTCTTTTTGATCATTATTTGAGCAGATTCTTGTATAGAAATAGCAATAATAAACTCTTCTGTGCTTTGAACACAATGAATATTTCTGGTTATTTGTGCCTGACAGATGGTTTCATACAAATCAGCTAAAGTATAGCTATCTTCCACAGCACTTTTCTCAATTAGCAACTTTATGGTATGAGGATTTCAATTCCCACAATTCCTCAGCATGCCATTTTAAATTCAGGGAGTCCATGCATCTAAAAAATTGCTAGGTTGAGAAACACTGTTTGGATACCCTCTAGGCAGAGGGAGGAAACACATCCAAATTAAAGAAGCACCAATAAGTGCAACATGTGCATACACATACACACACACACACACAGAGTTCCAAACACATTTTCTCTAATATAGCTACATAGATAAAGATGTATAGATTTTGGTATATTTTCTAAGTTAAAAGGTTGACAGTCATATATCCAATGTATGCCAGCAACTTCTGCAAAGTGACATAACATTTTTTATCCCCACTCCCAATTCCACATTGATTTACTAATGTTGTATTTATTCTATTTATTTTACATTTTTAAAATCTTGTTTTTATTATTTTTTATAAACAACATACTTATACTCCTTCCTCTTCCTGTTTTCCCACAAAAACAACTCTACGTGGTGGGTTGAAGTGTGTGTGAGAGAGTCATTGGTTCAAAGTCACTTAGCTGGCTTTTTCATACCTAAAATGGGACTAGTCTTCGATCACAGTCTCTGATTTCCAATGCCTGAATAAGACCAAACTGGTTGATTTCCTATGTAATGCCATAATTTCTCCAAGAGCTGAAGATGGCTTTGCATGGTTTCCACCAATGTTATTCTCACTACAAAGCTTCAAAAATTTCAAAAGTTTCAAAAGTTTCAAAAGAAAAATAAAGACAAGCCAACAAAATTTATAAAATCTATTGGACTTTGCTATCTAATATTTTGGAGGGAAATTCAGGTGACCCATAAAGGTTACACATCAAAGCCCTCTTAATGGTCATTTTGTGTTGATAAAACATATCTTTTCTCTGTTTTCTGGTCATCTGCTACCATTCTGTGTTCTCCCCCAAAAGAACTGGGCACAGCAGTGGTCTACCAAAATTATACAAAAATACTAAATTATTTGGCCAGCTGTGGTTTAACTTGCCAGTTGAAGGCATGATGGAAAAATAATGAAACTGGAAAGGTGCAATTGTCCAATGGTATAAAAATGAAACTGAAAGGGTGAAATCAACTCTTTCCTGTTGCCACCCTACAGAGCATAGAAAAATCTGGTATTCAGCATATTTTATCTAGATTAAGAAAAAAAAATTCTAAATAAAAATGCAACTTCTCACTTAATTTTCTTTGTGACTTTGTGGTCTTTTGTATATTTGTTTTGTTTTACCTAATCATCATGGATTATGACAAAAATTAGACACAGGACGGAAAAGCACAAGAAAGATCTAAAATAGAATTTTAATGTATAGATTTTGTTGTTGCAATAATTATATGCCACCTACTGATCAGACCTCAAAAAGCTATGGTAATAATATTAAGACATTAAAGTACCATATTCATTTATTTATGAAACTAAAATAAATGTTAATCCCTCTCCCAATTTAAAAATTTTTTTTTCCAAATTTTCTACAGAAGAGGACTGTTTTCACCAATTTCCTGAAAGCTGCAAATTAACCAAGCCTCAGGAAGGAAGTTGTTTCACTGTGAAAAGGTAATCCTCTACTTCTGAGTGATATGATCTCTCAAAGACAGGTGCATCCTCTTCCAACAAGACCATGTAGAACAGGCAGATATTTCCAGGATATGTTTCTGATAGGGACAAGGGCCCAAGCCACAGAAGCAGAGGTGGTATTCAGCAGGTTCTGACCAGTTCTGGAGAACCGGTAGTGGAAATTTTGAGTAGTTCAGAGAACCGGAAAATACCACTTCTGACTGGAGATTTTACAGTATCCTTCCCCTGCCATGCCCACCAAGCCATGCCCACAGAACCGGTAGTTTTAAAAAATTGAATCCCACCACCGCACAGAAGGCTTTATAGATAACCATCAGCTCCTTGAACTGGGCTTGGAAGCATACCAGAAACCAGCAATTCTCACATATAAGGATTGCTGAACTAGCTAGCACCAACCAACAAGTGTGCAGCTATACTTACTTCCAGCTACAATTTCCAAGCCATTGTCAAAGGTGATTGTATTCTTAGAATTTTTCCACCATTCCATTCACACTACAGTGCAATGCAATTTTTCTCTCTAGCTGTCAATATGCAAAAATGGGAGAGTAGCAAAGGAAAAGGAAGCAATCAGTCACTTGGCTTATCATATACTGGTCAAAACCAGCCCAATGAAGGAAAGATAATGTTCTGCAATCTGGACAACAAACCTCATGCTCTGATGTTCACTTAATCTGAAGATGGGGGATACTAGGAAAAATATTTTTTTTAATTTGAGCATATTCCCCCATATAGGAGAAAAGAGGAACAAGCACAACATGTTTAGCAAGACTCCTTATGAGATTTGGAGCACTGGAAAATCAAACTCCAAATAGTTGAACTTAGCCTGAAGGGATAAAAATTCACAGTAAGCAAGACAAAAGTTGCTTTCTTTTTAAAATGCCTGCAGAGTGTGCGTAAACATGTTGGAGAAAAAATAGTTATCCAATTGCTCTCTTTTCGTTAATAATTGACTTTGCTTATGTTACAGCCCTGCAGGTTGAAGAGGTGGCTGCTTCTCCTTCTTTTATTATTTTTATACCTTTGTGCAAAAATCTCTTCCAGCCCAGTAAACTGCTATAAGTGCCAACTGCATCTTTATATCCTTTCCAACTACTGGAAGTGCCGCACCATGTCTGAGAGAGACATGAAGTAGCTCAGGGAGACAAATCAAGTTGCTTTTATGCTTCAGCCAGGAAAACTGTGTTTTCCCTATGGAATGACATATTTAGGCAAAATGCAGCTGCCTCACATAAGGCCCAATAAAAATTATTCAAGAGAGAAAACATCAAAATGGATTTGCTAGATTTGAGAACTAGGCTGTAAACCAAATGAAGTTTAATCATGGAAGAAAGGCATAGAATTTCAGATTACCCACACTTGGCTGTTTTAATTTTTTAATTAAATTTTTTAATGACCCACACTTAGCTGTTGGAAAGCCAAGACTACAAAGACTTCAACATCCACAGTGGTCTTGTTGACCATTTCATTCTCCAGAAATTAAATAAGGGATAAAGGAAGCAATTCTCCTAGAATGAATACTAACCAATTTGAAAGTATTGAAAAAAATCAACTTTATCTTCCTTTCATTTGGTTTTAACAGTCTTTGGTTCATTCAAATATTGTTGAGGGATTACATTTCTCTTAGTTTCTTCTTCCCTTCCTCTTTCTTTTTCTCCCTTCCCTTCCTCT
>BLBF01000018.1:17321118-17332332 GCA_015471245.1 Laticauda colubrina
TCTTTCTTTCTTTCTTTCTTTCTTTCTTTCTTTCTTTCTTTCTTTCTTTCTTTCTTTCTTTCTTTCTTTCTTTTTCTTTCTTTCTTTCTACCCCCTGTGCTCCATTTTGGGCCTAGTAAGCCTCCCTGTAGCCTCCTGGAAGCAAAAATGGGGCATGGGGGGCCATGATACTCCCTATTCCCCATTTTGGGCCTATCAATCCTCCCTGGAACCTCAGGAGAGCCACAATGGGGCACAGAGGATGCGATGCCTCTCTGGGAGGCCTATTATGGTTCCCTTGATCCTCAGGAGAGCCAAAAAGGGGGGAGGGAGATGCACTATGCCCCGTTTTGGGCCTAGGAAGCCTCCCTGCACTTACCTGGGAGCCAGAACCTGGCACATGTCGACTCCTGGGAGGGATGGGGCGGAGCCAACTGTTCTTCAGAACTACCAGTTCACTGACTTGGATGTAAAATTAACACCTGGTTCATCTGAACCAGCCCAAACTGGCTGAATCCCATCCCTGGCAATATGCTGACATTGTAAACTGCTCAGAGAGTGCTGTAAAGCAGTGGTCACCAACCAGTGGGCTGGGGATCATTGGTGGTCCATGAAAAAATGTTGATGATTCACAGAGAAATGTCACCCCCTAAGCAATTAATCCAGGCTGCGTGGGAACACAAGGCTGCACCACCCAAATGGCCCATAGGAACACAAGGCTTGCATCATTTGCATTGCAAACAACACGTGGTAGTGAGGGGAGGGGGAAAGGGTGGAGGGGGAAACTTGCCCCACTCACCCCACATGCCTGGCCTGAACACCAGGCTGCTTCTTTCCACTTCTTTCTTCTTCTGTTTTTGGTTGCATGCAAGGAAAGCAGCAAAAATCTTTCTTTCTCTATCCCAAACTCCACCAGAAATGAGTTTTTGGAACCCTGCAAGGCCTCCTGCTCCAAGAGGCTGCACTGGTGTGACAAGTCTCACAAAGACTCATTTCTGGCAGAGTTTGGGGCAGAAAAAGAAAGACTTCTGCTGCTTTTGCTGCTTTCCTTGCATGAAGCCAAAAGTTTCTCCCTCCCCCCCTCCCCAAGAATGGAGCTGGAGATGGTATCCTGTGATCCCAAATAAAGAATGATCGATCAGTAGGAAAATGGGGTGGGAGATTTTCCTGCAGACTTTTTCTAGGATTATCCCAGGGTCTCTGGTCTGAGGGATTTAAAATTATGAGTTTGGTGGTCCCTAAGATCCAGAAAGTTGGCAACCCCTGCTGTAAAGCATTATGGAGTGGCATATATGCGGTTTTAAATGAAGTGATTTATATTACATCACTATTATAAACTACAGAGATAAACTTTTTAAGTGTATTGTAAACACGTTTTGTAAAAACTTTTTAAGTGTTTTGTTCTGGCAATTGGTTTAACAAGCAACAGCTAATGTTGTGGTTTAATTACTTGTATTGTGTTTGAATTTTTTCCTGCCTAATGGTTTCTTTTCCTATATGGGGAAGGTGTCTTCCTTCACTGCTTTAGTGGTATCTGACACTGTCTTTTTTGGGGTGTACTTCCAAGAGGCAGAATGCAAGCTTGGCACTGATTTTTTACTGTCTTTCTGGGGGACATGTGATATTTCCTTAAGCCCATGTCACACTGAACCAACAGATGCAAAGAGGATGTAAAATGGACAAAAAACCTTGCCATCCGTTGGTTAACGCGATGTATCTGTTCTGTACCCACTGCCTCCGTTTTGCTTCCTCTCTATCCGTCCAGCATCCGTTCATGGACATTTCATCCGCTCCAAAACTTTTGGGCTGCCTAAAACTTTTGCACGGAAAATGTATCCAGTTCGTCCGTTCTGCATCCGCTACGCATCCGCTAGGCATCCATTACGCATCCGCTATGCATCCGCTGTATCCACTAGGCATCCGTTGCACATCCGCACAACTCCATCTGCCCAGACGCAGGGAGGAAGCGGAACGGATGCAGAACGGATGCAGAATGGATGCAAAACGGATGCAGCACGGAAACAAAGCGTTTAAAATTGAAAAAACGTTCACAGAGGGGACCTAACTCGGATATTAAGGATGTCTAGAGGATGCCTACAGGATGCCTAGAGGATGCCTAGCGGAAAACCTATACTGCCTATAAAAAAGGGGAGCAACTCACCTGCATCTCACTTTCAGAACAGCAGCCCAGTGGTGCAGACCTCTGCAGCCTTCATCTGGCTCTTCCTCTTCCACAGCATCCAGTCATGTCCACCATGGATTGTAACAAAGTCCTTTCAGCAGCCACCATCGTTCTGCAACAGTGCGAAGCCATCTGCAGGCTCTCTGAACACTACTGCAAGAAGAAAAGGAGCCACCCAAAAAGAGAGTGGGTCCGAAGATGGTTCGCCAGAAGAGCAGAGGACGGACTCTACAACAAGCTGATGGTGGAGCTCAGGAGCGAAGACACTCGGGCGTTCCAGAACTTCATGAGGATGCCTCCAGCCATGTTTCATGAAGTTGTGCAGCAGCTGACACCCAGGTTGACCAAGGCAAACACCAGCTTCCAGCCCAGCCTGGAACCTGGGCTCAAGGTGGCACTCACTCTGCGCCACCTGGCCTCAGGGACCTCCAACAGGACCATGCAAAACGGCTGGAGGGTGCCATCCAACACCATCAGCATTGTGGTCAGAGAAGTGGTGCAGGCCATCATCGAAGAATACAAGGAGGAGCTCCTCCAGTACCCCTCCACTGAAGAAGGATGGAAGAAAGTTGCAGAGCAGTGGTATCAGAAGTGGAACTTACCATACACCGTTTGAGACATAGATGGGAAGCACGTGGCCTGCAAATCTCCAGCCAACTCGGGGTCCACTTATTTCAACTATAAGGGCTTCTTCAGCATCATCCTCTTCGCCATGGTCAATGCTGACTACAAGTTCATGTACATCAATGCTTCAGGCAACGGCTCATCTTCAGATGCCCAGGTATACAATGCCAGTCACCTCAAGGAGGAGCTGGAAGGCAACCTCATCGTGGGCTTCCCAGATCCAGAACCCCTGCCCAACGACACACAAGATGTGCCCTACTTCATCGTGGGGGATGATGCCTTCTCCCTCACCACCTACCTCATGAAGCCCTACACCTTCAGACTCTTCACCCGTGAAGAGAGGATCTTCAACTATAGGCTGTCCAGGGCAAGACAGGTGGTGGAGAACGCCTTTGGCATCCTGGCCAACAGGTTCCAGGTACTTCTCACCACCATGCAGCATTGCCCAGAGACCGTGAGAAGGATCATGGAAGCTTGCTGCATCCTGCACAATCTCATGCGCACCCGCTACCCAGTCTTGCAGAACAGGCTCGTGGACCTCCAACAAGCCAATGGGGACATGGAGCCTGGGGAATGGAGGCAAGGGCGAAACCTGATCAACACTGAGGATGTGCAAGGCCCCAACAGAGCCTCACATGAAGCGAAGAAGCAGCGCAACCTCCTGAGACACTGGTGCAACTCCCCAGCTGGAGCAGTAGAGTGGCAAGACAGGATGGTAGATGTTTAATGGATGCTTCCTTCAGCCTGTCTCATCACACGGATGAGATTGGGCATGTTTGGTTTGCCTACAATGTACAGGGCGTTTAATAAAGAGTTGTGTTTATGTTGATATGTGTGGATAATTATTACATTATTATTGATAATAAAGGGCCGTAGGTGTGGCACCTGGGAGGGTGGACCATACAGTCCCACTATGCTTGCACTGGAGGTTTATCTATCCCACTGCTATCCTAACCCATCCCACAGCTATTACCCATCCCACAGGTATCCCTGCCCATCCCACAGCTATCTTAACCCATCCCACAAGCATGCAAAGGCTTAAACCATTTTTAAAAGTTTCCAGCAAGACTTTATTTAAAAAAATATATGAAACAAGTGTGTGAATCATAAATAGACTTTATTAACAACAAGCTATAAGACAAAAATGAGTCTCTGGCACTCCTCTTGGTCGCTCAGTCTCAGGGGTGAAGGGTCCAGGTGCTGTGGAGTGAGGGCCAGGGGGCGGGATTGTAGCCCTGTCCCTCTTGCCAGGGCTGGCAGCAGATGGCTGAGGCTTGCTGTGCTTCCGCATGGTTGTGGGGTTGCTGGCTGGCAGGGAGGCTGGCAGGAACCAAGGCAGGTAGGAAGGCTGGAAGGGAGGCAGTCACCAAGACTTGCAGGCAGGCTGGCAGGCAGGCTGGCAGGCAGGCATGCACCAAGGCTGGCAGGCAGACATGAACCAAGGCTGGCAGGAAGGCTGGCAGGCAGACATGAACCAAGGCTGGCAGGAAGGCAGGCAGCAAGGCTGGCAGGCAGACCGGCTGGCAGCAAGGCTGGCAGGGAGGCTGGCAGCAAGGCTGGCAGGGAGGCTGACAGCAAGGCTGGCAGGGAGGCTGGCAGCAAGGCTGGTAGCAAGTGTGGCAGCAAGGCTGGCAGGCAGACATGCATGCAGGGCAGGCAAGGCAGTCGATGTGTCCGGCAGCAAGTCTTTCCTCTGAATGGCGAGCTGCTTCCGAGCTGCTTCTGTTATATCCACGGGGCTTACGCAATGCATCCTTCCCGCATGCACAGTGAATGCCAGGCATCCATTAGGCTTCCGCTCTGCATCCGCTAGGCTTCCGCTCTGCATCCGCTTCATCCATTCGGCATCCGTTATGCATCCGCTGTATCCGTTCCACGTCCGCTTCGTTGAGGCCCCCCGGAAGCCCTGCGGATGTGCCATCCACTCCCATCCGCTCCCATCCACTTCCATCCACTAGGCTTCCGTTCCGC
This sequence comes from Laticauda colubrina, assembly GCA_015471245.1. Classification (NCBI taxonomy): domain Eukaryota; kingdom Metazoa; phylum Chordata; class Lepidosauria; order Squamata; family Elapidae; genus Laticauda; species Laticauda colubrina. Next base: position 17,325,875 of record BLBF01000018.1, read on the forward strand.
ATCCACTTTGCATCCGCCCTGCGTCCTCCCCACGTCCGTGTTATCCGCTCTGGTTATGCAAATTTTCTCCCCTTTTGAGAGCGGATAACAACGGATGGAATATTTTGCTCGTCCGCTGTGTCCTTTTTGCATCTGTTGGCCAGAGTGACATGGGCTTTAAATCTGGATTATTTCCTTAAAATATCTTGTGGGGTGAGTGAGACCAACTGCTCTCTTTAAGTGGCGCAAATGGATCTAAGGATTGCTTCTCTTGGATGTGCTCTTTCTGGAGAGCTTAAATGACCTCTCTGCTCAAGGGTTTCACTTTATGAGCAAGAGTTGGCTGCTGATATTTATCATTGCATTTTAACTATTTTAATTCCTCAAGCTAACTCCAGCTTCCAGATCTTTTTAATCTAATGATTTAGGGCAGCTTTTTGTAAGCAAAGAAGCTTTTTGTATTTTTGTACAGGTAATCCTTGACTTACAACAATTCATTTAGTGATTATTCAAAGTTACAATGGCACTGAAAAAAGTGACTTATGACCATTTTTCACACTTACGACAGTTGCAGCATCCCCACTGTCATGAGAGGCCAGGTGAGGAGAAGTGCCTCTTGATGTGAGTGATGTCGAGTTGGCCATGCCCAGCCAGTCACATGACCACCAAGCCATGCCCACTAACTAAGGCACACACATAGAACCAGTAGTTAAAAATTTTGAATCCCACTGCTGGTTGTCCCCATTGTAAAAAGATATCTGAAAACAGTGACACTGAACACAAGGACATAATCCTTTCCAAGATCACTTGTTTATCATCCTATTTCATGCATGGATAGTCCCATCTGTTTGTGTATGTGAATTTTGAAAACAAATAACCAAGAAGGCAAAGAAGATTAACCTTGCCCTTTCCATATGATTGCCTAGACTGATAGCATATCAATGTACGTTTACTTTAATATTAAGAAAAATCACAAGACAATGACAGGCTACCTATATATAAATTGCGTATTAAAATCCCTGATACGCTAGTGTCATAAACTTATGTGTTTGTTCTTGAAAATTGTATGCCATCTGTCCAAACAAAATTTTCCCAGTGTAGTTAAATCACTCTAAAATAGCAATTTCATTTTTATTAGATAACATTGTGATTAAAATATACTACATATATATGTGTGTTATATGTGTGTTTCATGGCAAGGCAGTAGACTCCAGTTCAATCCAGCTTCATAAATAGTTTTGTTGTCTTCTCTTTTTATTTGATCCTCTTCAGCCAAGCTTTTGGTCATTTAGAGGACAAATTTGGGAATGTTGTGCAATTTGTAAGTTAACAGATAACAGATAATCAGAGTTGGAAGTTGTAGGTCATCTAGTCCAACCCCCCGCCCAAGCGGGAGACCCTACACCATTTCTGACAAATGGCGGTCCAATCTCTTCTTGAAAGTCTCAAGTGATGGCACTCCCACAACTTCCGAGGGCAAGTTGTTCCATTGGTTGATTGTTCTCTCTGTCAGAAAATTTCTCTTTATTTCCAGGTTAAATCTCTCCGTGTTCAGATCTTGAGGAGATTTCTAATTATGGAATATGGTAGGAATATTGACATGATAAGAGAAAGCTATATTAAAAAGGCTACACATGGACCAATAGGGGGAAAATTTTCATAATTTGATGGGCTCCAACAATCATAAAAAAGGTAATGAAAGTAGGAATTCATTAATAAAAGCAAAGGGCATATGGTATTCTTTGCACTATTTCTAATAGTTGGTTACTGTTTGTCACATATTTTTTTGCTGATTTCCTGGCTGGGACAAATGAAACAAAAATTATATCTGTAATCTAGATATAGGTTTATAATATCTTAGATTTTATATTTTGTAATTTTATGTCTTGTGATTTTATCAAAATATGATGTGAATGTGCCATACAATAAATCAACAAATAAAATGTATTTTTGCTGAAAATACAGTGAAGTGCAATAAACCTAAAATACATTTTTTGTTGGATAAGCCATAGTTTATTGAAAATGTTGATACCAACATTAAGACAAAATCTATTGTTTAGACAAAACAGGAGCAAATTGATAAATCAAACTGAGTTGGAAAAGTAACATTATGTGAATAATCCCCCTGAAAACTCTTTATACCCCAAATTATTTCCCCAATTCTAACTGCAATCTGGAATTAGGCAATATTAGCGCCACCTAATCATATATTGGCGGCAAAAAAATGATGACTCCTGAAACTAATCCCCATAAAATTTCATTATCTCTTCAGTCATATTTGTAACTGGGAAAAAAATCAGGGCTTAGGAAACCCTCTGCAATGTTCTTTCCATAGGACCTTATGTAACTGTACTTTCACTCCTTCATTTCTCTTTTTAAAAAATGAGCAAAGCTGAATAATTGTACAACAATTGTGTGCTAATATATACTTTTTTGCCTGCTCAGAATTATCACATGAAGTGGTCATAATGTTGGCGTTTACTTATTTTCCTCTTTTTTTCTGTCAATTTGCTTGATACAATACTAGATTGTATCCTTTGGGTCATATCTATAAAAGATAAAGTGCTTTAAGTCCCAATCAATATCTGAAGATTTCATGGACTTTTCTATGTTACTTCTTGGCAGCAAGACCAGAACTGGCTCATATTGCTGTTTTCTGGAATTTATTTATTGTATGATTTCCCAATATTGTCTTAAATATTGATATTTTCAGCTGTTCTTCCATTCAAGTATTTACCAAACCCAATCAACTTTAGCTTTAAAAGCCAGGCAAAATCAACTAGCTGGTCTTTTTTTTTTACTTTTTAAAAAACTTGGTGTTAGTTCCTTGGTAGAAAGTATACTATGGTGCAGATCAAGTTCTTCCATAAGTTTCCACATGCTGACATTATTGCAAACGTCCCCATGATTATGACAAAGGGATCTTAGAGTGACCACAAAATAAAGTGTTATTCATTTTAAACTGTTATTCAACTAGTGGTCAAATATCAATATTTAGAAAATCTGGTCAGAAGCCATAAATGTCAATAGACAGCTGTACTAAGAACAACATTCAATAATCTCACTTTAATAATTAGTGTTAGGGATAACATTGTTTACCCTAACTGGTTTAGGTGAAATAATAACTATGAATCATAGTTGTGTATGTTAAAGTGTCTGCAGCTTTAACTGCGTGATAGTAATTAAGGGAGTGGTTATGAAAACACTATAAAAGTAGCAAGTCTACAGCTTGCTCACACTGGCTTTGATGATCCCTGATTACTGCTTGGAATCAAGACTGCATTGCTCGAACGGGAGAGACAACAAAGGACTGATTTGTAAGTGAACTGACATAGGATATTCTACATGGACTTTGCTAACTGAATATCCCTGAATGGACTGACTAAATGATACATGACTATTGGACTGTTATTTGACTATGCCATAAACTTATACTGGAATAAACTATATTCTTGATAGCACAAGCGTATTTGTTATTTTTACTGTATGTTAATAATACAAGCTTAGCTCACTCATTTATCTGTGTGCCTATCTGACTAACGCTGCACATTCTGTTTAGCTTGTCTACCTAACCCTGGTTGGGGAACCCAGGCTTAACAATTAGAATAATAGAATCATAGAATAATAACAGAGTTGGAAGAGACCTTGGAGGTTATCTAGTCTAGCCCCCTGCTCGAGCAGGATAGTCTATTCCAAAGATTAGCCTCTGCCTAGGATAGAACTCACAGCCTCTCGATTGTGAGGCGAGAGCCACCATAATAGAATAGAGTTTGAAGGAAGACTTTCGGTCACTGATTGCAAATTCCCTGCTCATTACACCATCTGAAGTAAAATATCTTTTTAATTCAGGGATGTTTGTCTATTCTCTCCTTCAATTCAGTCAGTGAAAGGGAGTTCACAGTGTATCTAGATAATAAGTTTCATGTTAAGAAGTTTTTTATAACATTCAATTGGAACATAGGGTCCTGAAATTTAAGACTGTTACTTTGAATACTTCCCTCTGGAATGGCAGAAAACAAACTTTTTTCTATGAGACCTGTCTAATCACATCACATTTCTCCTCAGCGATCTTTCTTGGATTCTCCTTATAACCAGTTTCCTCCATTTCTCATTTAAGAGTAAACTATGCTGTATTTATTTAATGTATTTGTAAGCCACCCAGAATCACCTATGTACAGTATGAGTTGTGTGGCTATATATATATTTGCTTAATAAATAAATTTATACTGATTCCATTGCAAGCTTATCATAAAGGTAGCGTTCCAACCAAGCTTTATGGGCATACTAGAGATGGTTGTAGCAAAAATTTAAAATAGTTGGATGGCTTCAATTGTGAAATGAAGTTCTAATCATTCTGAAACTATTTAAGCATCTTAATGAATTTATTTTCCAAAGAGTTCTACATATTTAGTCCTAAGCATTATTGATTTTCTTACTGATGTACTCAAACCAGAGATTTTCCCAAGAGAGTAAAACCAGGGAAATGTTTTAGAGAGTTAAACCATTCTTGGCTTTGTAATAGCACTACATTTGAAATCTTTTTTGTCATTATCCAAATCTTCAAGGACAGGAATGTCACTAATTCTTCATAATAGCAAAATAAGATGTGAAATTACATTGATAATGTGATACCCTATTAGGTACTATTGGGTAAATTCATTGACCATGGCTGTAACTTACCCTTCAGAGCCTCCGAAATTTGAAGATTCATAATTTAATGATTCTCATTGTTTCTTTTTATCTGTGACCAGGATAAAAGTTCAAGGATAAATTCTGTAGTTCTTTTTTGTGTCATCTTTTCTGAAGGAGTCATACCATAATTCAGGGATAATTTGTGTACAGTTCCCTCATACTGCAAAGCTTTGTTTGGAGATCTTACTGTGTGCATCACGATGGAGAAAAGAGATAACTTATCAAGAGTTGTATCCTTGAATCCCTGTCTGTGGACAGATCTGATTATTCCTCACAAAGTTTTTCTTGCTTTGGGAAAGTCCACATATTAAACATGAAGCAGAAAAACAGTAGGGAAAGATGTGGGAGAGGAACTAGAAATAGCTACGTGAAGGTATTTTGCAATTAAGAGAATATGGGGAGTATTTATGCCATGACACTGAGACAATCAAGGCAATATCAAATATTCAAAAACAATTTTTCAATGTTTATGTTCATATGATTGAATAAAAATCATCCATATAAATGAAAATGGAACAAACAATAAACCATTTAAAAATATATTACTATCTTCACCAAAATATGTTCATCAAGTTAAAATTTTGCTTAGATGAAAATGCAAATGCTACTTTCTCTCTCTTTCTGTCTTCACACGTACTCCTTCATTTCAATGGTGTAGTGTTAGATGCCTTAACATTAAAATTTGATCTTCTAATTCCACTGCTCTCCATAAAGGTCAATTCTATTTCTGCTTTTGGCAAGCTGTTCTCACTTTCTCACTTTCTCACTTTTTCATTTCATGTTCATTTTACCAAGACTTTCTTTGGAAAAGAAAAATGTTTAATTTTCTTATTTTCATTTTCCCTTTGGAAATGTTCCACAGTTGTGACACCCAAGTCTACATTTGAGAAGTTAAAAAGAACACATTTATCTGGATGCATTTAATCACTGAGAATATTAGTGAGATGACAAGTCAAGTCATATTTTTTCTCAGGAAGAAACACCATAGGAGAATCTCGTAGTTGGATGCTGTAAAACTGATAAAAGGCTAACAAAGGGATCAGGCATTGGTTTAGAAGGAAACTGAGAACTAGGAAACATATTTGTTAAAAAAAAAAAAAACCCACCTAAGAATAGACATGGAAATGGCTGAAACCAAAACAGGCAGTGGTGATATTGGAAAGGGATTCCATACAATCCAACAGAATTTTAATTTTATTTTGTGACAAATATGATATTAATTCTATTATCAGTATATCCATTGAAGTCGATTTTACAGCCTTTGAGAATAACTGCTTTCACTAGCATCTGCTGTAGCTGATTGATCAAATTGTCATAGCACAAGTGTGTCAGAGAAATTGAAAAAGCCCTCTAGGCAAATATTTATTAAAGTTTGTCTTTAAAGAGAAATACTGAAGTTTTCACTTCAATGGCCTGTTGGCGCTAGCCCACATAATATCTCATCTACACATACTTCACTTTTTTTTTTAGCTATGTTTCCAACTGGGCTGCAAAAAAAAAAAAAAAGAAGGAAAGAAAAAGCTCTTGTGTTATTTATTAAATTTATGCATCACTCTGGGCAGTTTTCAACTGATCTTGCTCTGACAATCATGGCTGTGATTCTTTACACAGTCATCTATGCTCCATGTATTGAGTTATCAGTGTGATGGCTTTTGATCTAGTCAGGTGAAAAACAAGTGATGTGAAAAAGTATAGACATGGTCTTGAAAAAGGAGGAAAAAAAATGAATGACCTATTAAGAAGGGGCCTTCAGAAAAGATTATTTAATCCTGAGAAAAAATAATGTA
>BLBF01000018.1:17332342-17347666 GCA_015471245.1 Laticauda colubrina
AGGAATGCTCTTTACTGTTGTAGGGTAGAATAACAGAATCTTGAAAGTTTCTAAATTTCTCTCTGTTTCATATTATATCTGACAAAATTCATCCATCCATCCATCCATTCATTCATTCTCAAGACCAACCTACATTACTTCATAAGTGAGGAATCTACTAAGGAATGATAGAAAATATTTAAGTGCCAAATTATGGTGTGTTTTTTTTAACCTGATGGAGAGTTTTTCATATATGATTGAGAGGAAAGTGATTGCCTGTAACTTGTACAAATATTATAGTATTCATTATTAGGAGAAAACACTGCCCCCGGTACATTTAGTTTTACTAAATCCACCCATTCCATTTTACCAGAAGTCTCTTTATGGTATAATTTTATTTCTCCAAAAATGGAAGATTCAAGGAACTAGTAGCAAGAGCATTTCGATTTATATACCAATTTGTAGTGCTTTACATCACTCTCTAAGAGGATTACAGAATCAGGATATTGCCCCCAACAATCTGGGTCCTCCTTTTACTGACCTCAGAGAAATAGAAGGCTAAGGCAATTTTGAGCTGATCAAGACTGAAGGAATCAAACTCCTGACAGTCAGCAGAATCAGCCTGAAATACTGCATTCTAACCATTGTACCACCACGGCTCAATAGTGCCCTAGAAGGATGAGTTTTACTGCCTAACATTGGTAGCCTTAATCTCCAAAAACTCTTGGTCTCAAATGACATTACACATTTGAGAGAGAAAGAGAGAGAGAGAGAAAGAGAGAGGGAGGGAGGGTTTTGGCTAATATTATAACATATCATAAACACTCTCCTTTCAAAGCCCATTCATTATAGATCAACATCCAGAAAAAAATAGTTAAAACTAAATCTTCATTGTACAATGGAATAATATTTTGATAGTATGCTTTCATAAGACAAATTCCCAACCTCATGTTAAATTGTAAACATACAACCTGAATATGTCAGGAAAGATACTGAGATTTTTAAATATGAACAAGCAAAGCTGAAAACAACAAAAAATTTTGATGCAGGTATAGTCTGTTCTATGGAATCTCCTTCATTTTCTCACGGTAAATGTTAGTGTTTTTACAATACCAGTCATCTATTTCCTGGGTGACAGAAATAATACCTACTTATTTTATTTTTTTCATCCCCCTCAATAGACATGAAAAAATAGTTTATGAACGAGGGTACTTACTGCAGCATATACCATGCTTCTCACAAAATAAGGCCAGGCCTTATCTTTTTTTGAGCCCCGAAAAAATGGCTAAGATATCTTTTTGGGGGTGAATTAATTTATCCCACCAACAACAGCATCTGAGTTGCTCCTGCTTTCCCCCCATCCCCCTAACAACAGGAAAAAAAAGACTTTGAGGTACCTGGGAGCACCGCGCACTGCATTTTGGTTTAATCCCGAATGGCTGGGTGGGCGTGAGAAGAGCCGAGTGAGCATCTCTGCTGTTACTACCCTTGGTGCTCCAGCCTCGGGCTCTGCAAGTTTGCAAAAGTCCCAGTGCAGCAGCCCATTCCTGCATTTCAAGCACCCAGGATGAGCTGCAGCTGTTCCTCTCTTGCCAGCACCATCTCCAATAACAGTGGCAGCAGCAACGGGAACAATGTAAGATATGGAGGTGGCTCCCCCACCTGAGAGGCAGCTAAAATGCTTCCATGGTTCCTGCTGCTGCTGCTGTTATTGGAGACAGTGCTGGCAAGAGGGGAACAGCTGCAGCTCGGCCTGGGTGCTTGGAATGCAGGAACGGGATGCTGCACTGGGACTTTTGCAAACTTTCAGAGCCCGAGGCTGGAGCACCAAGGATAACAGCAACAGAGACACTCACTCGGCTCTTCTCACACCCACCCAGCTGCTCAGGATTAAACCAAAACACAATGCACGGCGCTCTCAGGTATCTCAAAATCTTTTTTTTTCCTGTTGTTACAGGCATAGGGGAAAAGCGGGAGCGACTCAGATGCTGTTGTTGGAGATGGTGCTGGTGAGAGAGGCACAAGCACTGGTGGGAACCATGGAAGCTACAGAGGCCTGAGAAGTGGCTGAAACACTGCTGGATATCCACGCTGATGCTGGCCACCTGCTGTTAAGGTAAGAGAGGGGTAAGGGAGCCCTCCATGATCCACCATGGTGTTAGGAGCAGCTGATGATAAGGCGTAGCTGCCCACGGGACACTCCTAATGGCAAGTCCCCCTCCTGCCTTCCCCCCCACAATTTCGCATGTTTTAAACTAGGCCTACATTTGGGGGGAGGGGCTTTATTTCATTTTATGCTTAGAAAACATGCTGGGTCTTCCTATTGGGGGGGGACATATTGTTGGAGAAACACAGTCGTATATATATATCTGATAATGATCTTCAAACATCTCTCTTAAAAAAGATTTGATCAAATCATCCTTTTGAATTGAACTGCCAAATAGAATTGGTGGACCAGTTTGATGTGCCAAATCAATAAAGTTTCTTCAGATCAGTTTGGTGATTTGACTTCAAAGCATACGTACACATACTTTTTACCAAATCAGTGATCTAAATCAAATTGATACCCCTTGTCAGACTGAATAAATTATATGAACCAGCTTGATAAATCAAGCTAGCACCATAACATTGGTAATACCTGAACAAAAGTTTGAAGAGAACATTCAAAGTGAGAACCATTCTTTAGAAAGAGAGAAAGATGAAAGGCTATTGTTCTCTTTCTAACAGTCTCAATCCTTGATAATATCTCTACTTACATCCTATTGTATACCAAAGTTCCAATTATGCTGACAGTTTTTAATGTTTAAAGGAAGCAGTTACTGGATTTCCAAGGGTAAGAACAATGCTTCAGTCATTGTCTTGTAATATAGATTACAATCTTCAATCATTATCCTAGTAATATTTTCTCAATAAATTATTGAGTTTCAACCAATTTCTGAACAGTTCATTTAAATCCTGGAATTAATTCTGGAATTAAATTGTAAGGATATGTGAAATTTGAGGGAAATGAATCTTTTAAAAATCAAAGCACAGTGAATGATATTTTAACATAAAATCTTCAGATTAGGAGAGATAATTATATATGTAAGACAGAAAAAATAATTAAAAGTCCTAAAAATATAAAAGCAGAGACTGGATTTGATATTAAGTACATTTTTTAACAACAAAAATACTAAAGCAGATGCTTTCTATCATAAACAAGCTTTTTTGTAGGGTGCTTTTTAGTCTTATCTTTTAATTAAATTTGAACTTTAAAATAGATGTGTCAGCTCTGAGTACTTATTAAGTAAAATAGTAGTGGAGGAAAGGTAGGCTCAGGCATTAATATCATATCTTATTATGTGTAAACTTATTCCAGCATATTAAACAGTTTAATTTTTCAGGAAGTCTGACTTTAATATTGGTTATCATTAGATCAGAAAATAAATTAGTGTTGTGTTGAAATAGTTGTTCTGTGTTGTCCCAATCTATTAAATTCAGAGCTTGAGTTTTAAACTCTTCTGATTTCATAGCTTTCTCCCCAAACCTCATATTCATCTCAGTTGTTTAAGATAGAACCAGTGGTGGGATTCAAATAATTTAACAACCGGTTCTCTGTCCAAATTACCAGTTGGGTAGGTGTAGCTGGGTGGTCATGTGACTGGGTGAGTGTGACCAACTCGACATCACTCATGTCGAGGGGAGCTTCTCCTTGTCTGGTCTCTCATGACCATGGGAATACTGCAATGGTTATAAGTGTGAAAAACAGTCATAAGTCATTTTTTTCAGTGCCATTGTAACTTTGAATGATCACTAAATGAACTGTTGTAAGTCAAGGATTACCTCTACAAAAATACAAAAAGCTTCTTTGCTTACAAAAAGCTGCCCTAAATATCAATCATTAGATTAAAAATACCTGCAAGCTGGAATTACAAATCAGGCAGGGTGCCAGAGCACCTTGAGGAATTAAAATAGTTAAAGTGCAATGATAACTATCAGCAGCCAACTCTTGCTAATAAAGTGAAACCCTTTAGCAGAGAGATCATTTAAGTTCTCCAGAAAGAGCACTCCCAGGAGAAGCAATCCTTAGATCCATTTGCGCCACTTTAAGACACTAGCTGGCAGTAAAAGGCAGTAAAAAATCAGTGCCAAGCTTGCATTCTGCCTCTTGGAAGTACACCCCAAAAGGACAGTGTTAGATACCACAAAAGCAGTGAAGGAAGACACCCTCCCCATATAGGAAAAGAAACCATTAGGCAGGAAAAAATTCAAACACAATATAAGTAATTAAACCACAACATTAGCTGTTGCTTGTTAAACCAATTGCCAGAACAAATGGACACATGAACCAGTGGTTTTAATAACAGTTCTGTGGTGGGCATGGCAGGGGAAGGATACTGTAAAATCCCCAGTCAGAGGTTGTATTTGCCAGTTCTCCAAACTATTCAAAATTTCTGCTATTGATTCTCCAGAACTGGTCAGAACCTGCTAAATACCACCTCTAACAGGAACTAGCCAGATTTCTTAACCTAATTTCTTTTCAGGAACAGAGATTAACCTTTTTCCTTCCAAACAAAGCTGAATAGGGAAAATTATCCCATCAATAAATGCAGGATTAAATCACCAAGAACAGAATTAAACTTCACCAAAAAACAGTTTTAGATCAAAACTCAGAAAGGGTATGTACACTTACGTTTGAATGTCTATCTTTCTACCTAGCCAGGAAGACTTGCTGAAGGACATTCATCTTGGTTCCTTGTCATTAAAAGCTTCTTTCTGGCAGCTCTGCTTCGTTATTCAATTATTTCTTCAAAATTCTGATTGTTGCACTCCTGCTGGCAGTATTTCCAGGGGAGTATTTCTTCCCTACAGCAGTTTAAAAAGCTTAAAACAACCCTTCCCCTTTAAGAAAATCAAGCAAACTACCAGCAAAGGAGGAAAAAAAAACTCCAGAGAAGCTCTGGCGACATGAAATCTAGGTGTACTGCCAAGAACGTCATAAGGGTTAATGGAGAGGCAGTTTATGTGAATAGAACAATAAAGATTAGCCCCACTAAATGTTTCTTTCTTGCCTTCCTTACAGGATTAGCTCTGTAAAGTAGAAAAAAACCAAAGAGAGATTTCTTCCAACAACTGGTTCTCCGAATTGCTTAGAAAGTTAACAATAGGTTCTAGCAAAAGGTGAGAACCAGTAGAATCCCACCCCTGGGAACAACCTAGCAAGTGAATTATTAGCTAAGTGGGGACTAGAGTCTCTCCTTTCCTAGTCTGGCACTTTTACCATTATATTCTACTGAAACCAGGCTTCTCTTTTACTTCTTTTAAAACACTGGCTATTATCAAAGTCCAGTCATTTCATTTCTGAAATGTATTACAAAGGAAAAATACAATAAAAATATTTGGGGGGAAAAAGAAAAAGAGAAAAAAAGAAAGTCAAGCCCCAGAAGCCCCAGAGAAAGGAAGTCTAGGCATACTGGCAATTATGTAATTAATGGAGAGGCAGTTTCTGTAAGCAGGACAATAAAGATTAGGCTAGAAACAATACCAGAATGTTTTCTTCCTGCCCTGTAAAGTAGAAAAAACAAAAGGTAATTTCTTCCAACAACCGTTTCTCCAAAATACTTAGAAAGTTAATAACAGGCTCTAGCAAATAAGTGAGAACCAGTAGAATCCCACCCCTGTGTAGAACCTATGTGCAATATACTTGTAAGACTCAACCCTAAGACCATAAGGACTGGATATAATTCCAGAAATGAAGCCTAAGGCAAATCTAATTATTTTTCTAATTAAATCTGGGAATTCTCTACAAGAGTAGAAAATCTATAACAAAGGAATTCATAAATCTTGTGAAGAAGATTTAAAAGAATTGAGTATGTTTAATGTGACAAAGAGAAAGCTAAGGGAAGACATAACAGCAGTCTTCAAATGCTTGAAGAGCTGTCATAGGGAACAGAGTGTGGAGTTACACCTTTCAAGAGTAGGACAAGAAACAACTCTCCTCCTTGAAGAGAGATCCACCCTTGAAATCTGGAAGAATGCTCTGATTGTGAAAGCTACGAAATGGTAGAACAAGCCTGCCTTCTGGAGTTGTTTTCAAAAAAAGTATGAATTCTTAATTTAGGGTCTACAAACACGATGGGTCCTTGGATAGATTTCAAGAGGTCTATGAATATGGATAGGAAAAACAGATACACAAAGATGAACATGTAACTGAAATTTGGCTTTGTGTTCAATGTTGTATATTTAACAGAAATATTGTTTTGACTACAAAAATGTTTGTTAGATTCAATAAATCTTACAATCTAAAAATGTTATACCCTAAACATGGTATTACTGTTGATTTATTGGATTAATGAAGAAACCCTTATATTTCTATATTACTTATTTGTTACTTTAAAATATTTGGTAACTATTTTATATAATTGGTTTCATTTGTAATACAATCTATATCTTTAGGGGTCTATGGAACAAAAAATTTAAGAACTGCTGAAGTAAACATTGGACTACCATTCAGAGGAATAATTAGAATTCCTCCACTCGGGAATTAGACTGGAAGACTTCCAAATGCTGGGATTGTGAAGTGAAAGAAACAAAAACATATATTGGTTGAAAGAGTTGAAAGCCAACTCTTCAGTCTAAGTTTGAGTGCTAATGTCAAAATGCCCAAAGTTTCAAATACATCCTCCTCATTCCATTACGTATTTATAAGAAAGCTTATTTACTATAGAATATCTTATTTTACCTAAATATATCCTCCTCATTCCTACGCTATTTATAAGAAAGACTAGTGACTATTACAGAATATAGAATGTCTTATTTCAACCATTTTATTCATTTTTTCTAATTACAATGATGTTTTACTTATCTCAAAAGTGTATCAGATGCTTTCATCCATGTCAAGTTTCTGGAATATGATACAAATACTAGCATTACATGCAAATTAAATTTGTAACTCAGGGGAAAGAGCTTATCTCTTTTCACCAGAAATAGATTACTTTTCTTTAGAAAAGGAACAAACTGCTATAAATACAGCATCCACGAATAGAACAAGTAACCTGCACCATGCTATACATTTCAAACTAATTATGTTAGAGAATTATCAGCTTTCTTTCATCTTATATGTGGTGCAAATTCTATGTCACTAAACTATAGCCCTGTAAACTTGACTGATGGAGATTCTTTAGCTGTCCTTTACAAAACATTCCCATCGTGCCTTTCTTTCAGTGTTTTTTAAATCATTTTTATTGCAATCTTTTATTGTCACTGGCCCGACCATCATCAAATTGAGTGTCACTAGTAAATCTTGGGAATACTTGTCTAGAGTGTATAAAAGTAACTTTACACCCTGCCTTGTAGAGTTTTGCTCTTCTGAACAGATCTCTTGATACATGAAAGATAATGGACTTGGGGAGTGAAGAAACAGTCATTTCTAAAAATTGTTCTTTCTTCTGCTCGCAGTTCTGTCAAAACTTTTGTAACATTTGAAAGTTTCTTTTTCTGAGAGAAAACTGGTAAAAAATGTATTTAAATCTTGAAAATCAGACATCTAGTATCACATCTACTGCAGATATTTAATTAAAAGTGTGCACATTAAAATGGTTTGGTCAGGATAGTTAGTTACAAATTATTAACAATCAAATTTTAAATGCAGAAAAAATAGCTAAATCACCAGAAATGCTATAGTTTCAGTCCATTAATAGTCTTTGTTGTGTTGTTGCGAAGTTCTCCCTCTGGTCCGCGTTCCTGGCGGGAGCGTGGACCATTCTGATTGGTTGATGCCATTTGACAGCCGGATATATAAAGCGCTGTCAAACGGCATCAGCTGTTGCCGCTAGTCGACTGCTTGTTAGCCCAGCAGTCGCGGCAACCCTTTATTTCATTAAATAAAGATTCTGTCAGTTGTTCCGTGTCCACCTCGGTCATTCCCATTGCTCCACAATACTAGCGACGAAGGTGGGATTCAAATAAGAGGCGACCGGACAATGCAGCAGAGCGCAGTCGCTGTTAAAAAGCCAGAGTCACTAAAAACAAAAGAGCCGAAGCCACTACGAGCTGACTGTCACTAGCCGCTGACGCCATTCCACGAGCACAAAATTCAACTTCCTAGCCGAATAGACTGTTATCGCTGAGGAGAGATGTCTTCAACCCCTGCGTTCCCGCCATTTAGACCAGTGGCAGAGACTTGGGAATCCTATAGGAACCGCTTCGACTGCTTCCTGGATGCTATAGACCTAACTGAAGCTTCAGCCCATAGAAAAAAATCCTATTTCTTAAGCTTTTGTGGGGCTGCAGTGTTTGACACTGCCACAGCATTGGTAGCCCCACGACCTGTCAAAGAAGTCCCTTGGGGGGAGCTACAAGAAATCCTCTCTAATCACTATTCACCCAAGCCCTCAGAGATTGCAAGGAGACATGCCTTCAGGAGGTGAGTTCAGGGTGAGGGGGAGAGACTATCAGTGAATACATGGCTGCTCTGAGGTCTGCTGCCTTACATTGTGGATTCAGGGATTATCTAGAGGATATGCTCCTAGACCAAATAGTGTGTGGGGTTAGAGACTTAAGGCTGCAAAGGCGGCTATTAGCCAAAAGGGACCTAACCCTAGCAACAACCATTGAAGAGTCTCAGGCTGCTGAGCTTTCTGCTCAATCTGCAGCTGAAATCCAGGGAAACACAATCAAACAGAATAGCTCAACAGTCCATTTTGATGAGGTTTCTCCTGATGAGGACTCTGAGGATTCAGCTGTTGTAAATCGTCTTAGACAACAGAGACCCCTTCCAGAAGACTCAAAGTCAAAAGCTAGTTTTTCTCCCTGGCAGCAACCCATCTGTTTAAGCTGTGGAGGAAATCACTTAAGAGCATCCTGTAGGTTCAGGAATGCCATCTGTTTAAGTTGCCAGAGGAAGGGTCACTTAGCAAGGGTCTGCCAAGCTGGGAAAACCTTTACTCAGAGACCTCAGCCAAATCCCATCTTTCAAAGGCAAGTGGAAGACTGCTATACCTGTCACCACTTCAACCAGTCCAACAATAGCTCTAACAAAATCAGTATTTTTGTCTCCTTAGAAGGTAAACCTTGCAAGATGGAGGTGGATACAGGTTCTGCTCTATCCATTATTTCATGGAACACCCTTAAGAAGCTGCTACCCAGATTTCCAAAGAAGAAGCTCCTTGACTGCCACCTGACTCTGTGAGATTACCAAGGCAAGAACATTCCAGTCCTCGGGAAAGGCAAGTTCCTCATTCAATTCAAAACTTTTAAAGGCCACTTGCCTCTGGTTGTGGTGGGTGGTGCTCTCCCCAGTTTACTGGGTTTAGATTGGTTCCCTGCCCTTGGCCTAAATATAACAGGCATGAAGTGGATTCCCTATTCAAAGACTATGCTGATGTATTCAGCGAGGGTTTGGGATGTTACTCAGGCACCCCCATTTCATTTAGTGTAGACCCTCAAGCAACTCCTGTACTCATGAAACCTCGTAGAGTGCCTTTTGCAATCCGTCCTAAGTTAGATAAGGAACTTGACAAACTAATCAAACAAGGAGTCTTAGAACCTATAGATTTTGCTAAATGGGAGACCCCCATAGTGACTCCTCTTAAGAAAGATGGTAGCGTTAGGATATGTGCTGATTACAAAATTTCCCTGAATAGATACCTCCAAATCAGTGCTTACCCGGTTCCCATCATTCAGTACCTTTTACATTCTTTTGAACCTGTGTCTATTTTTGCAAAGCTGGATATGTCCCAGGCATACCAGCAATTCCCTGTAGATGACCACACAGCAGAATTGCAGACAATAGTAACTCACAGGGGAGCTTTTAGGTGCAGACGCCTTCAGTTCGGCGTGAGTGTGGCCCCTGGGATAATTCAGTCCCTGATGGAGAGGCTACTTCAAGATCTCCCAGGGGTAGTCCCCTATTGCGATGATATCTTAATTTCAGCCACAGACAAACCTCAGTTGTTACAAAGAGTAAGGTCAGATCGATTCTAGATCAATTCAGGCAAAACGGCCTCAAACTTAAGAAACACAAATGCACCAGTGCCACTACGCAAGTTGATTTTCTGGGCTATAGAATTGATGCCTCTGGCATACACCCTATAGAATCTAAAGTCAGGACCATCCATGAGGCACCTACTCCTACAAACAAAACCGAGCTCCAGGACTTCTTAGGACTTCTCAATTTCTATGCTGCATTCCTCCCTCACAAAACTTCAATCGCAGAGCTTTTACATAGACTTTTGGACAAAAAGTCCCACTGGCGTTGGGGACCTAGGGAAGCCCATGCCTTCCACTCTGTCAAATCCTTGATCACCTCTAAAGCAGTTTTAATTCAGTTCAACCAGCATCTTCCATTAGTTCTTGCTGCAGACGCTTCCCCTTTTGGTATAGGGGCTGTTCTTAGTCACAGACTGCCAAATGGCTCTGAGGCACCCATTGCCTTCTTCTCCAGAACCTTTTCTTCAGCTGAGCGCAACTACAGCCAGATAGACAAAGAGGCTTTGGCTGCAGTTGCCTCTGTAAAGAAATTTCATGAATTCCTCTTTGGCCATCATTTTGAACTAATCACTGATCACAAGCCTCTGCTAGGCCTTTTGTCTGCTGATAAACAAACACCTCAGATTCTATCCCCAAGGATGACCAGATGGACTCTGTTTTTGGCTGTTTATTCATACAAACTGATCCATAGACCCGGAAAAAACCTAGCACATGCTGATGCTCTCAGCCGCTGCCCATTGCCGGTTCCAGTTGAAGACCCTGCACCAATCCATGCTATTTTTGAATTCAACGAACTCAATCTACCCATTACTGCTTCTGACTTTGCTTACCACTCCTCAAGGGAGAAGGTAATTGCCCAAGTCCTTGACTGGGTGGGAAGGGGGTGGCCAGATGTCCCTTATTCCCCTGAGTTCCTGCCCTTCAAGGCACGCCAGCTGGAACTGTCATCCCTTCAGGGTTGTTTGTTGTGGGGAACAAGGGTGGTCATTCTTTCCTCATTGCAAGCTTCAGTTCTGAAGCTCCTGCATGAAGGCCACCTGGGCATCATTAGAATGAAGGCCCTGGCCCATAGTTATGTCTGGTGGCCTGGCATGGATGCCCGGATCTCCAGCTGGGTTAGCACTTGTCAGCCTTGTCAGACAACCAGACCTGCCCCACCAACTGCATCCCCTGGGAAGTAGGAGGACGCTGGAGTCCCTTGGTCCAGGCTGCACATTGACTTGGCGGGCCCAATGCAGGGGCATACATTTCTAGTAGTAGTAGACTCCTTCTCAAAATGGATTGATGTGGCCTTGCTGCTCACAACAACCACCCTTGCAGTTACCAAGGCCCTAACCAGGCTATTTGTGACACATGGCATCCCTGACACAGTAGTGTCAGAGAATGGGCCCCAATTTATCTCCTGCAGATTTGAACTATATTTAGCCAACCTGTGGGTCAGGCATGCCCTCACAGCTCCTTTTCACCCTGCTAGCAACGGAATGGCTGAAAGGGCAGCTAGGTCAGTGAAAGAAGCCCTAGGGAAATTTGGCCAAAGTGACTCTAAATTGTCCAGATTTTTGCTATACCAGCATACAACCCCTTGTGCCACTACCAATAAGTCCCCATCTGAAATCCTTATGGATAGGCGCTTGAGGACTGCCCTGGACAGGCTGCACTCCCACTATGCCCCAGTGACTTCTCTTGGGTCTGACAGCCAGCCGAGGGAGTTTGCTTTAAATGACCTGGTTTATGCCCGCAATTATGCAGGCCACCCCTTATGGGTGCCAGGATAGGTCATAGCTGTGACAGGACCTAAGTCATATAGGGTGCTGCTGGAAGATGGTCGTACCTGGCACAGACACATCCACCAGCTGAGGAGGCATTGGAAAGTGGCCGCTGATGGACCCGGTCTACCACCCACTGACCTGAGTCTACTACCAGCTGATGAGAGCCTGCCGCCACCGACTGAGGACACCTGGGAGAGCCATGGACGGAAGGACCTACCTGTTCCAGCACCTGATGACCCATCAACAGCTCCAGAGGACAAGGCTCCTGCAGTAATCAGCTCCGAAGAGGCCCCTGAAGCAGAGGACTTCGACCAATGAACAGAAGCCCCTGTTCTGCGACATTCCGACTGCCAGAGAAAGACAGACAGCTTACTTGGGGGACTACGCATGCTCCTTGCTGGGGGAAAGGAGTGTTGTGCTGTTGCGAAGTTCTCCCTCTGGTACACATTCCTGCGGGAGCGCGGACCATTCTGATTGGTTGATGCTGTTTGACAGCCGGCTATATAAAGCGCTGTCAAACGGCATCAGCTGTTGCCGCTAGCCGACTGCTTGTTAGCCCAGCAGTCGCGGCAACCCTTTATTTCATTAAATAAAGATTCTGTCAGTTGTTCCATGTCCGCCTCAGTCATTCCCATTGCTCCACAACAGTCTTGACCTCTGTCAAGTCAGTATTTTGAGATTTAAACACAGGAATGTCTTCTTCACATAACTTCTACTCTGGATACAATGACAAGCGAAACCAATTTGGCTCCTAAAATGAGATATCTTCAATGGTTTTAAGGGAGATGGAATATTTTGATTTTCTGAAATTCCATCTGCAGTTGCATTTATTTTATGTGAACATCTTGCTGTGTACAGAACAAAGTTGCAGGGTTTCTACTGTAGCATCTAATTGTCTTTGCTTAACTTATACATGCATCTCATGATATTTGTTTTTACACTTACTGATTTTGTAGGCTTTCTACACCACAATCATAAAACTTTGGATGAGTTGGATATGTAAATCAACCATATATAAAAGTTGAAGAGGTCTGAAGACTGATGATTTTTCTCTAATTGCTGTTGTGCCAATCTCATACTGCCAAGCTGCGGTCTTTAAGTATTGTTTTTATTTTGTGTAAGTAATCTTATCTAACAAAAAAATGTAATAAACTCTTGTTTCTTTTACAATTGTGATAAATCCCCCCCCCCCCCGTCTCACTTCAACATTGCAGATAGCAGAAATCATTTTTGGAGGCCTTTTTTGTTTTTCCCTTCTTGAAATATTATTTTTACTGATAAATAATTTAGTATGTTGAATCTCATATTGAGTCTTGATCCATGCTACACAAAAATCTTACAATGGAAGCTCAAATTTCATTTCCATTTTTATTATTTTACTTTTGAGTTTTTCATTGTTATTGTTTCCTGAAGAGCTGGGATATTGGTAATTTGGTATTTGTGTAGTCAAGATGGATGTAGTTATTGTCATTTTTCTCATTCTCTGTTTTTAATATTCATTCAGTTTAGTGGCAGCTTATCTGGAGTCTGCAACTTGAGATCATAAGCAATTTTTTTACATTTTTTGAAGAAAAAAAACCCTACAATTGGTTTATTAATGAAGACTCATATTTCATATCTAATATTCTTCTCCAAGGATTATCGGCTTTTTTGAAAGGCCTCAGGAAGGGAAGTATATATTGTATAAATACTTATTCTAAATATCCAAGGAATTTTATAGTTTTGGTTAATAGATTTACTAAGTTGATAGCTGAAGAAGAAATGTGAGATGAGAGAAGACATTTTTAAAATTCGGAGGGGGCAATATTTGCCATTGTTTACTTTATTTATTTATGTATTAGAATATTTATATGTTGCCCTATTCCTAATGACTCCTATGATCCAACTAGAGATTTTTCAGAAATCATCATAATTTTACTTATTGTTTATAAATTATATTCATATTGTGTGGCTAGCCACAGATGAGAATGGAATGCTGAGTTCTCTGCTCTTCTCCCAAGCTAGATATTTGTTATTACTATAGCCAGTTTATCTTTCTAAGTATTTTATCAAACAGTAAGATGATTTAAGCAGAATCTTAAGGAAGAAGACTCTGCAAAGAGAACGGATTCAAAGCTTAATTGGATAACCTAAAGAAAATTGAGGAGGTACCTCTTCCCAGCAATGAAGAAGCAATGATGGAAGAAAGTACATGGACACACTTTTGATATGGAAGTAAATAGACAATAAAAAAAGAGAGAATTGAAGTTAGAATGAGATAAACACGCTGCAGGAGTAACTAAAGACTTGGCAGATATACCTGAACAAATGAGTAAACAATTTAAGCAATTGTCATGGCAAGTAGCAGATATTACTCAGATTGCCAGCAAAGCCAATGATATGGATACAAACACTATCTCATCGATAGGAAAGTCTCAGAAATACTTTCTGAATTAAAGATTGAATTGGAAGATTTGCAGGATTACAATAGGACAAATAATTTAATGATCAAAAGAGTTTCAGAGAAAAGTGGAACAACGAATCTGACTACATTTATCACCTCTAAAATTAATGTCCTGGGCATTGATTTGAACTTAAACAGAAATAGATATTGAATGTGCTCACTGGGTTTACTTTCTTAAAACATCCATAAATCAAGAGAGGTTTTGGCTAGATTTGTGAACTCAAATATAAAGGATAAAATTATGAGAAAAATGATGTGAGCTGGAGTAGATTAAATGAGAGAGAGAATATTCTTCTCCCAAAATATCAGTGTAGCTATGATGCAGAGAAGAAAGGAATTTCAAACCACTATCAGAAAAACTCCATGCAGAATGAAATTCTATACAAGCGGGGATTCCCTTTCAAATTAAATGTTTTTATGCCACAAGGACAAACAGTTATTTCTCCTTTGACTTCAATGCATAACTTCTTGGCAGAGCTCTCTAATGAGGGATGAAGGAAACAGTCTATGATTTGTCCTTGGAACTGTAGAAAGCTCAACCACAAATTGAAGATTAGATAAGCACACTGCACTGAGCTGTGGAATGAAAGAAATAATACTGCCTGTAATACTCTTTGAATTTTTAGATTTAAAGGAAGTAGGGTAAAAAGAAACTTAAATGAATAAGAGTGAAGAATTAAAATAAAAACAACAACAACAACAACAACAACAACAACATAGATAAAAGTATGGCTAAAGAACTACAGTAATTAATTTTGGGAGTTTAATTGATCAGTGAGGTCGTGAAGGAATCTCAATAGGTTACTGTCCTCTTAGACCATGAAAAGGATTCTTTAAGGATGATCTGTGATTATTTTTTTTGCTATAGGTCTAAGTGGGATTGGTGGGGAGAGAGATTGGATATAAAGATTGCAGGAACTGGGTAGTTTAATGAAAAGAAGGACTGGGGAAAACATGATAGCAGTGTTCCAATATCCCAGGGGCTGCCACAAAGAAGAGGGAGTCAAGCTATTCTCCAAAGCACCTGAGGGTAGGACAAGAAGCAATGGGTGAAACTAATTAAGGAGAGAAGCAACTTAGAACTAAGGAGGAATAGAATAGAATAGAATAGAATAGAATAGAATAGAATAGAATAGAATAGAATAGAATAGAATAGAATAGAAT
>BLBF01000018.1:17347676-17380891 GCA_015471245.1 Laticauda colubrina
ATAGAATAGAATAGAATAGAATAGAATAGAATAGAATAGAATAGAATTCTTTATTGGCCAAGTGTGATTAGACACACAAGGAATTTGTTTTGGTGCATGTGCAAAAGATAAAAATGTGCATGTGCAAAAGACAAAAGATAAATTTGTCAAGAGTCAAGAATCATAAGGTACAGCACTTAATGATAGACATAGGGTACAATAAGCAAACAAATAATACTAGGAAACAGTTAATATAAATTGTTAGGATACAAGCGACAAAGTTACAGTCATACAGTCATAAGGGGGAGGGGATGGGTGATAAGGAGTGATGAGAAGATTACTAGTAATAGTAGTGTAGACTTTGTAAATAGTTGGACAGTGTTGAGGGAATTATTCGTTTCGTAGAGTGATGGCGTTCAGGAAAAAACTGTTTCTGTGTCTAGTTGTTCAGGTGTGCAGTGTTCTGTACCATCATTTTGAGGGAAGGAGTTGAAACAGTTTATGTCCAGGATGTGAGAAGTCTGTAAATGTTTTGACAGCCCTCTTTTTGATTCGTGCACTATACAGGTCCTTGACTGAAGGCAGGTGGGTACTAACTGTTTTTTCTGCAGTCCTAATTATCCTTTGAAGTCTGTGTCTGTTTTGTTGGGTTGCAGAACCAAAACAGACAGTTATAGAGGTGCAGATGATAGACTCAATAATTTCTCTGTAGAGGAATTTTTCTGTAAATTTCCTGACAGTTGGAACAGTTAATCAGTGGAACAGCTTGCCTCCAGAAGTTGTGAATGTTCCAATACTGGAAGTTTTTAAAAAGATGTTGGATAATCATTTGTCCCTTCCACCTCTGCTACTCTATTCTATTCTTATATGTCACAGAGTAGGGGATGGGAGGGAGGGATCAGAATGAAGGATAATTTTCCAAGAGGGGAAAGAGAATGGGTAGAGGATATTAATGCAGAGAAAAGAATAGGCTTTCAATAACTGCACACATCTGGGAACATCCTTCCTTCCTTCTAGTTTATTTCTGGGCAGAACCCAACCTAATGGCCATGACCTACAGGGTCTCCATTAAGGTTTTAAACAGTTGCCTCCTAATAAATTTCCTTGATGATAATGAAGTAAAGAGTGAAAATGCTACTTTCCAGAGCATTTAAACTTCCACACAAAACCAAAAGAAGAATGAAAAAATCAACTCCTGCATTTTTTTTCTCTGCTGGATGCTATTATTTTTAGTTCTATCCTTCTAAGAACAGATTAATATAAACCTAATAATAGGTTGATTGTGACAATGCATCTGCCTTTGGTTTTTATATTTTCATCCAGTTTTTCTTTTCAACCTCATATCTCCATTTACACCTCATAATGACTTTGCAAGCACAATCTCAGCCTTTTGGCAGGATTCCAAATTGTATGAAAAATTTGTCTAAATCTATGTCTAAATCTATTGAATGGAGGCCAAAAGGGTAGGCAATTTTGGCAAGAACTCCCAGTATACCTTGGCATTAGTTAGATCATGTGAATATGGCAGGTTTTCAAATGCCAGATTGTTGTAACTATGTATCATTTATGTGTTTGCAACTGTGTATCATTGCAACTATGTATCATTCAGGCATTTGCAACATTGTATCATTCACGTGTAATCATTGAGCTTCTGTCTCCTCAGTGATCTTTTACAGGGCACGTACAGAGACAAGGAGCTAAACCTCTGTAGAAATAGCCTATTTACATTGTCTGGCATGCAGCTTTGTAAAGAAGGAATATCCTGATCAAATTATAAATCTTGCCATCCTGTCTGACCTGGTATCTTACCTTGTTTGAGCTATTGTAAATCCTTTGTATCCTGTCTGACCTGGGCTTGACCTAGGCTCTGAATAAACAATCACCCCCTTTTGAATGAGCATAATAAAAGAGCATGTGCCAAGACATTCTGGGCGCACTCATCCCGAGGAACTTCGTCTCCTGTCGTTTCTTTCTCCTTCGCTCCCGATCATGAGACGCCCATCTGATGCAGGATAGCAGATACCGCATTCTGGTGACCCCGATGTGATTCCCTAAGGGGGATACGCCGCAACGCGCTCATATCTTACCCGCTCGATGGGAGCTGTGCTTCGCCAGGCCTGAAGCGAATTGCACATCATCGGATCTGAAACACGGTCTCGACTTTCGTAAGTATGGGCGGAAACTTTTCTCAACAACAGACAGAGCATCTGAAGGAATTGAGGGAGTTAGTCGCTTCTTCTTCTAAATATTCTGCTAATTTAAAGGGCTTGCCTGTAAAAATGAAACCTATTGTTACATTATTGACTTATGTGTGGCAACATTGTCCCACTTATCCAGAGAAAGGGTCCTTAAAAATCTCCATTTGGCAAAAAATTGGTGACTATCTCCATAATCCTCCTCGTGCACCTATTGGCATTTTGGTCACTTGGAGGAAAATTATGGAGGCTTTAAAAGTCCATTATAAAATAGAAGCAGAGAGTGTATTTGAATCTCCTCCACCAAGTTATGATAACTTTCTTGTCCTTTAACCCTCCGCTCCCAATGATCGTAAGTCATTACGAGAGCCTCCCTCCATCCAATCCACTTCTTTAAATGTAAAGCTCTCGTGTCCTCCACCACCCTCCCGAGGTGGGGGGGGTGTTGTAAAAGCCATTCAACAAGTCTTTTCTGAAGGAGAAATGGATGAGGACACCCTTGCAGCTGCCTCCATTTATCCTATCATACAAGCCGGCAATCCTCCAGCTCCTCAGTATACCCCAATGCCGTACAAAATAATTAAGGATTTAAAAGCAGCTTGCAAGGAAAATGGTATTCAATCTCGCTATGTACAGGGTCTTTTAGGATCAATAGCCCAACCAGGAGCTGACTTGATAAATGCTGATTGGCGTACATTATTTGCCATGATCCTCACGCCTTCACAATTTTTGGTCTGGGAGTCAGAATTTCATAAGCGTATTGCAGCCGCAGCCGCTAGAGGCTTACCGGCAAATGTCACTCTAGATATGCTTAACGGTACTGGCACTATGCTTACCGTTGCCCAGCAGACTGCCACAGATGCAGCTGCTTTCCCTATATTACAGGATTGTGCTTTGGCCGCTGCTCAAAAGGTTGATAATGCGGGATGCGTGCCCAAATCTTTCTCTAAAGTTATTCAAGGACCTTCTGAGCCTTTTTCCTCCTTTATAAATCACCTCACAGAAGCCTTAGAGAGACAAATTGATAATGAGGAGGCTTGTAATGAATTACAATTAAAACTTGCTTATGAAAACGCAAACGCTGATTGTCAGAAAGTTTTGCAACCATTAATTAATAAGAAAAATGTTACCTTGGCAGATTATCTTACAGCCTGCCGAATCATAGGAACCACATCCCATTCCATGTCTACTCTGGCTACAGCCATTACTGAAGGCATGCAGCAGAACATGAGCTCTCTTCTTCCCATTTCCCAACAAAACACTCGCAAAATGGGCAATTGTTTTAATTGTGGCAAGCCAGGTCACTTTAAGAGCCAATGCAGAGCCCCGGGCGGGGGAGCAAATATGTCAAGAAACCAGGTAGCTCGCCCAAAGACGCCATGCCCTCGATGCCAAAAGGGCTATCACTGGGCTAATCAGTGCAGAGTCCAAAAGAATGAACAACAGAATAACCCTGCAATCATCAAAAAATCCTTTTTTGAATCAGGGAAACTAGAAACGGGGCAGGCAGCCAGCCCCACAACAAAGGCTGCTGAAACTTGCAACTTTTCTTCTTTCTCTTACGATCTTGTTGCTAATGAAACTGTTCCTTATCTTCCTGGTGTCGCTGACTTTCTCTTTGTACGTCATGTTCAGTCTTTTCATATGCCCCCCGATATTCCAGTGCTAGTCTTTCCTGTAAGGGATTTAGCTGAACAAGGTATTCTTGCCTCTCCTTTTCTGCATGACCCCACTGTATTGTCTGATGTCTGTCTGTCTGTACTAGCTAATACAGAAGTTACTATAAATGAGGGGGATGTTGTGGCAAAAATGATTGTGCTCTCAGACCAACAACAAGAGCAACTCTATGCAATTGAAAGACCAATCAGTCAACCAAAACCTACGGTAACATTCTTATTGAATGGTCGATCCTTTCTTGGTCTTTTAGATACTGGAGCGGATATTTCCATCATCTGAACCGCTGAGTGGCCAAACACCTGGCCTGCAGATGTGGCACCAGCGGTGAGAGGAGTGGGGGGACTCCAGGAGACTCGCATTAGCAGAAACTGGGTAAAAGCCCATTCGCTGAGTCTCAATGTGTTGCTTATATTAAACCAGCTGTAATTCCTCTGTATACTAATTTGTGGGGAAGAGACCTTATGTCACAGTTTAATGCACAACTTACCCTCCACTAACCATGCTTCGTTTGCATTTGACTCACAATAACCCTGTGTGGATTGATCAGTGGCCTCTCCCTTCTATAAAGCTTGAAGCCTTACATTCTCTTGTTCAAGAACAATTAGATAAAGGTCATCTAGAACCTTCATTGAGTCCATATAATACCCCAGTTTTTGTTATCAAAAAGAAAAACGGCGCTTGGTGCCTCCTTCAGGATTTAAGGGCTGTGAATTCGGTCCTCCTTCCAATGGGACCCCTGCAATGTGGTCTTCCAAATCCTAACATAATTCCTCAAGAGTATGACCTTATCATTATTGATTTAAAAGACTGTTTTTTCTCCATTCCATTACACCAGTTAGATAGAAAATTATTTGCTTTTACAGTACCAACCTTAAATAATCAGAGACCTACCAAACGATATCAATGGAAAGTCTTACCGCAAGGCATGTTAAACAGTCCAACTATGTGTCAATATTTTGTGGATTTAGCCTTGCAACCATACAGGGACAAATATCCTCATTTTTTAATCTATCATTACATGGATGATATATTGGTATCTGCACCTGGCCCAAAGGGCACGGTATTAAAAACTCTGCCGTGCCTGACCTCCATTCTAGGTAAAGCAGGTCTCACAATAGCCCCAGAAAAAGTACAATCCAAACCACCCTTTTCCTATTTAGGTTACAAGTTACTTGCTTCAGCTGCTGTTCCTTCCCTTCCCCTCCCAACACTTCCCCCGAAACCCACACTTGTGATCTTACAACAGTTCCTAGGAACCTTAAATTGGGCACGTCCTTATTTGGGTTTGACCACAGCTACATTAACTCCTCTTTTTAATGCCCTCACACAAGGTAAAGCTCCGTCTGATGTTATCATTCTAAATAAAGAGCAGTTGCAGGCATTAAAAGACGTTTCTCATTCACTGGCTACTCAATGGGTGGATCGAGCTATAGAAAATTGCCCTTTATCAATTGCTTTACTAAATACTGTTCAGAGACCAACAGCTGTTATTATGCAATCTCATCAGACACAGGTTCTGATTTTAGAATGGCTGCATTTGTCTCACACCCCACGAACCACAATCACTAGTAAAGCCTCTGCATATTCCCAGTTGATCTTTAAAGGTTGACAAAGATGTAAACAACTCATGGGATGTGAGCCTGTTTCAATATTCACTCCTTGCTCACTGACCACGTGGGAAATGCTATGGTGTAATTCAGAAGAACTACAATACGCTTTAGAAGAATGGCCAGGGCAAACTTCTTGCCATTTACCAGCAGACCCACGTTTCACTTTTCTTAAAACTCTCCCTTTTGAATGGCAATCCCCTCTATCAATATCTCCATTAGTAGATGCACCTACGCTTTATGCAGATGGGGGGAAAATGTATGGTGCTTGTGCATGGTACCAGGAGGGAGAGTGGAAAACTAAAATTACCCCTCCGCAATCTTCTGCTCAACAGGCAGAACTTGCTGCATCTCTTATTGCGTTTCAACAGTTTCAAAAAGCTCCTTTTAATTTAATAGTAGATTCCTTATACGTTTCTCAGATTTTGAAAAATATATATCAAGCCTATTTATCTCCTAGCATATCTGTTCCTTTGTTAAAATTGATGCTTCCTATACAACAATGTATCAACAGCCGTACGCATCCATTCTTTGTAGCACATATCAGGAGCCATCAACCTCTTCCTGGTATTTTACAGGAGGGAAACAAGGTGGCAGACGCTGCTGTAGCAGCTGCATCAGGTAAATCAATTTGTAAACTGACAGCAGCCCAAAGCCATGACTATTTTCACCAAAATAAAAAAGCATTACAAAAACAATTTTCTCTAACTCAGGCAGAAGCTGCTGCCATTATTCAACAATGCCCCACATGTAGTAAGCAAGGACATTCCATTCCCATAGGAGTAAATCCTAGAGGATTAAAAGCTTGTGAAATTTGGCAAATGGATGTAACTCAGTATCCACCTTTTGCCCCTTGGAAATATTTGCACGTTTCCATCGATACATATTCAGGGTTTATTCTGGCTACTCCTCAAAGGGGAGAAACTGTAAAACATGTCATCAATCATTCAATTCGTACCTTTGCCTCGCTGGGACATCCAAAAGAAATCAAAACAGACAATGGACCTGCCTATACGAGTTCTGCTTTCCAGGACTTCTGTAACAGATGGGATGTAACTCACAAGTTTGGGATTCCCTACAACAGCCAGGGGCAGGCTATTGTGGAACGAGCTCACTTATCTTTGAAACATGCTCTTGATCGATATTCGTTGCGGGAAAACCCTCCCAACCTCCCAGCATTGCAAAATTCACTTAACATTTGTCTTTACACTTTAAATTTTCTTAATCTGACTGGCATTCCTCCTACTTCTGCTGCCTCACATCATTTTTCCTCCCCTTCACCCCCCCCAACAGACCTCTGGTACATTATCGCAGATTGCCAGATCCCGCCTGGCAGGGTCCCGCTGAGCTTCTCACCTGGGGATGAGGCTACGCTGTGATTTTACTACCAGACAAAACCACTTGCTGGGTCCCTGGTCGGGCGGTAAGACCCTATCATGGGAATTCCTCCGCTATATCTGCATCTTAAACTCTTCCTGATATTCTTACCTATATCCTCTTTGCAATTTCTACCTTATTCATATCCTACTTATACCTTTGTTCAACATGGTCATTGAACCACATTAGAATTTCGCTTTATTAATTATGATAGTGACTGTCCTATTGTCTGTTGGCATAATAATCTTCCCATAAATCTATCTCCTTATATTCACACATACTTCAATAAAACCTATGCTTCCTGTCAAAAGATTATTCGTGTTAAAGCCACTTCATTAACAGAAGGCTATTATACTTGTTCCATGTGGGTACGTCATGAAAATGCTACCCATAGCTTTCACTCTGTCACTTCTGTTTTGTTTACAGAACACTCTACCACTCGCTCTTTCGTTCCTTCTTTACTCTTCCTATGGAAAAGAACCTTAAAATCTTTTCCTCTATTCAAGCTAGATATAGGGGGACCTAAATGTCCTTCTCTTGTATTACGGGTTCCTCCAACCCAACTAACATCCTTGATGAATAACCAAATTAATCTTCATTGTCATTATTGTAATTATTATCCTTTTTCTACTATTTGCATTCCCTTCTCATCTCGTAAATGTTCTACAACTAACTTGTCCATAGTCCTCTCTCCTACTTGTGATGCTTTTATATACCCGAACTCTGATCCTGCCAACAAACGACGCTTCAAAAGAACTGTCCATGACGATCCGCAGAAGCCTCATAGAAAATATAATATTACTTGGACTATAAAAGACTTTCAAGGCATTCGTTTAAGCTCTACAACCAATTCTTCTCGCATAGAAGACTTCTACCCACCACTTCAATTTGATTTGGCAGAAATGCTTGTAGGCTCCACCGCCTACAACTCGCCTTCTCATCCAACGGAGCCTAGTCATAGAGTGGTAAATAAATATAGGTTTTATGTATGCCCCGGACAGCCCGTTTCCAACACTCAGACCCCTGCCCAACGACTTCTCGACTGCGGGGGGTCGTCGGATTACTTTTGCAAAGCCTGGTTGTGTGTTTCAACTGGACATATTTATTGGGATCCGGGCACTAAGGGTGATCTCATTTCTGTCACTCGCACCACATGGGATATTCCATGCAGTGATAAAAAATTGCCCAAATGCAACCCGGTAACCATAAGGTTCACGGACCAAGGCAAGAAAAGTACCCTATGGGACACTGGCTTGAAATGGGGTGCCCGCCTAAAAGGAGTCTGGCCAGAAAAGCATTATGGAAATATTTTTTACATTCAACGTCACATTGAACTCCCTCGCTCTAACCCGGTGGGACCACATGAAAAGGTTATTAAATCCCCATTCTTGCAACCCATAACACAGGGAGTTAACCCATTGATTCCATTGATCAAAGCTTCCTATGCTTTGCTGAACTCCTCAAACTCACATGTTTGCCTCCACATGTTGGCTTTGTATTTCTGCCTCTCCACCTTTTTACGAAGCCATCGCTTCCCAAGAATCCATTGCTAATTCCACATCAGACGAACGTTGCCGTTGGAGGAACTCCACTATTACTGTTTCTTCCATCACTGGGGTTGGTTGTTGCTTGGGAAATATTCCATCCAATTACTCACAATATTGTCATAATGTTTCTAATGGCTATCATTGCAATGTATATCTTCCTAAGAACCACCTTGGCCGCACCCACACCATCGGAGGATACTCTGCAGTCTACACCACTTCAGGAGGAAATTTAACATCACGCCTGAAAGGAATGTATTTTATTCCTGGCAATAATTCTGTCTGGGCTTGTTCCACCGGTCTCACAGCATGTGTCTACGGGAATGAACTTATTAAATCCAAATCATTTTGCATTCAAGTATGGCTTGTTCCAAAAATTAACGTGTATATCTCTGGTGATTTTATATCCTTACAGGCACCCATGGAATACCCCCTCAGAGCAAAGTGGGAAATTATTAGTACTCTCACTCTAGGTTTACTGCTTGCTCTGGGCACCACGGGCGCAGCCACGGGCATTGCAGGACTAGCTGTCTCTGACCAAAAAATTACAGCTCTGGGTTCAGTCATTGATGATGATTTATTATGAATTGAGAAATCAATTACAGCTTTGCAAAACTCCTTGACATCCCTCTCAGAAGTGGTCTTGCAGAATCGTAGAGGCTTAGATCTGTTATTTTTAAAACAAGGGGGATTGTGTGCTGCGCTTAAAGAAGAATGTTGTTTTTATGCTGATAACAGGGGGATCGTGTTGGATTCTATGAAAGAATTAGAAAAACACTTAAAAGATAGAGAAAACGAAAGGTTAAACATGTATAATTGGTATCAAGGCTTGTTTTCTATTTCGCCATGGCTTACAACCCTTATACCTGCATTGGCAGGACCATTAATAATCATTATATTAATATGTATTATAGGACCTTGTTGTTTTAATAGAATATTGCAATTTTTGAAAAATCAATTATCCTCCATAACTGCTAATGTTAATGTGTTATTGCAAGCTCATGTTAAGTCCTTAACACCGGATGAAAAAATGTCATTGCTGAGTTACCGCTCCTTGGACAACCCTGACGCTGACGGGTCGGGTCGCACTCCTGCCTAGATGACTGGGACGGTGAACATTTCAGAAAAAAGGTTCCTGGCTTCTTGGACAAGGAAGAAGACTCGTCATAAATAATAAAAACAGAGGAGATGTTGTAACTATGTATCATTTATGTGTTTGCAACTGTGTATCATTGCAACTATATATCATTCAGGCATTTGCAACATTGTATCATTCACGTGTAATCATTGAGCTTCTGTCTCCTCAGTGACCTTTTACAGGGCACGTACAGAGACAAGGAGCTAAACCTCTGTAGAAATAGCCTATTTACATTTGAGATTACATTGTCTGGCATGCAGCTTTGTGAAGAAGGAATATCCTGATCAAATTATAAATCTTGCCATCCTGTCTGACCTGGTATCTTACCTTGTTTGAGCTATTGTAAATCCTTTGTATCCTGTCTGACCTGGGCTTGACCTAGGCTCTGAATAAACAATCACCCCCTTTTGAATGAGCATAATAAAAGAGCGTGTGCCAAGACATTCTGGGCGCACTCATCCCGAGGAACTTCGTCTCCTGTCGTTTCTTTCTCCTTCGCTCCCTATCATGAGACGCCCATCTGATGCGGGATAGCAGATACCGCACCAGATTTTCCTTGAAATATGGGAAGGAAGATGGAGATGTGTAATGTTGGAAAAGACCTGGCAGCTTTCCAGACAGTTAGAACAATTGGAGCGACTTGCCTTTAGAAGTTGTGGGTGCTCCATCACTTGAGGTTTTTAAGAGGGGGCTGGATAACCATTTGTTCAAAATGTTTTAGGGTGCTCTGCTTGAATAGGAGATTGGACTAGAAGGCCTCCAACAGCACTGATGACTTCTTACATAATATGTAAGGATGGATATGTAATATGTAAGATGATGGATGGATATGTAATATGTAAGATGACTTCTTACATAATATGTAAGGATGGATAACAGAAACTATTTTGTTCCATGGAGGTACTGTAATATATGCTGTAAACTTCATATTCTATTTATCAATTTTTTACTTACTAATAACAGAATTCCCCAATAACTGTAGTATAATTTATAGTAGATTTATAATTTATACTTGCTATTTCATCAGGAAAAAGAAACAGTATTTTTAGGACAATTTTAGCAATAAATTCACTGAATTTATTTTCTTTCAGAGATCAGGGGAAAAGGTCAATGAAGCATCATATATTTGTAACTTTAAAAATTATAAGTTTCCCTAAAAACTGCAGATGGCATAATCTTTATATTTGGCTTCATATTCTGGGAAGAGATCAAATATTTTAAGATAGCCTTTTGGGAATATAAAGTGCTTATGTGAGATGGGGGGAAAAGAGAAAGAAAAAAAAATGAGAGAGAAAGAAAAACAAACTCTATATTTTAAAAACAGAGTATAAATCAAGGGCTAAGGTAAAATGACTTCTTAATTAACTCAGAACAAACATTTACCTACTGCTCACTAGGGCAAAAGTGCACTCCAATTAAGAGCAGCTTGTGAAATGTTTTATTCAAAGAAATAGTGTGTGTTTTATTTTTTCAGAGCCTCATTTTTTCCCAAAGGGAAAGTGAATTGACAGAAGTGGGTACAAAATGTTTGTTTTCATTTTTAGAGGGCATGCCATTCATGTTATTGGCTAGCACATTTAAATGATAAGCTAGCACATTTAAATGATAAGAAAGGGGATGCTGCTTATAAAGAGATTGCCCCTACTTACATGTGGTCTCATTTGAAACACACAATAAATTCTGGGCATCACAGTGCCAGGATGCAATTTGGAAACAGTTCAGGAGAGTTTCAATGATTGACAAAATTATGTTTGCAATAATTGGATATATAGAGACTACAATGTGGTCCTTACAAGGGACCCTAGAATGGTTTTGTTTTCCTTCTCCAGGACAGAGAAAGAAACATCTTATCTGTGAATGACATCTGACATTTTGTTCTAGCCACTGCATACATTTTCTTCAACCCCAGATGTCAGCCCCAGATCTGTCTTGATTCAGATTTTGGGCTGACACAGTGGGGAATGGCATCAAAGTTGTTGTTCCATGTCTGATAGGAAGAGAATCAGGAAGAGATTTGGAAACAAAGTAAATGATCTAATCAGAGAGAAGTTAATTGAAAGGTATCTGAGGTTAGAAAATGGCCCAGGAAAAATGTGTATTGACCCAGTTTCTGGAAATATGGTAGAGCTTTGCCTTCAGTTTAATCATTGATCACAACAAGGTGTTCTGCCATCTTTACATTTTGTGAAAAGAAAATTGGATAAAACATACTAGCAGGATCTCTGAATGAAACAGGTGTTGATAGAAGAAATAGATTGCTATATCTGCCAAGATAGGGAGATAAGAATGTGTCGGTTGGCCAACTACGAATACAGTATTGCAGAACAAGTGGGTGTGTAGATGAATTTAATCCAGTTTAATTTTCTGCCATTAATAGAATGATAGTGGCTTGCCAGAAATTGAGTCAAGTGCCAAATGAGAATCATAGTTTTTAGCTCTTGTTTTAAAAATATTTTCTCTTCCTGCAAAAAGTACAGGAAACACACAACAATAGTAATGGGAGACTTCAATTATCCTGATATCAATTGGAAAACTAATTCTGCACCAAGTGAGAAATCAAAGAAGTTCCTAACCACCCTAGTTGACCACCTTGTTGTCCAAAAGATAGAGGATGAAATTAGAGGGACAGCCATACTGGACTTAATTCTTACAAACAGAGAAGAAGTGATAGAGGGAGTTGAAACTACAGGAACCTTGGATGAGAGTGACCATGTCATACTAGAATTCAACATAACACAAACACAAGCAACAGAACATAATGACACCAGAATCTTGGATTTTAAAAGAGATGATTTCAATAAACTCAGAGAGAACTTGGAAAAGATGGATGAAAATCCTAAAGCAGAAAACAACTCAAGAATCTTGGGAAACTCGAAAAAGTATGATCATAGAAATCAAAGAAGAAACCAGCATGGCTGCACAAATTTCTCTCTGGCCTGCCAGATATGTTGGTCTCTGACAATGGGCCACAGTTTACAACCAGGCCATTTGAACTATTCCTGGCTAACAGGTGTATTCGCCATGTGCTCATCATTCCATTTCATCCTGCAGGAAATGGTCAAGTGGAGAGGATGGTCCACACAACAAAAGAGGCCCTAAACAGAATGGGGCAAGGCAATTCACAAGAAAAGCTAGAGAGATACTTATTAATCCAGCATGTCACCCCATGCATGGTCATGGGCAGAAGCCCAGCAGAGCTGTTAATAGGGAGGAAATTGAGAACACAGCTGGATAGGATACACTCCGACTATAGGGCAGACAATCAACAAAAAGAGGAAGAAACAATCAAACAGTTCCAACAAAGTGAAAGGGTGTACGCCAAGAACTATGCTGGAAAACCTATTTGGGTACCTGGCCACATACGTGACATCACAGGGCCCCGGTCTTACTGTGTAGAGCTCAGCAAGGTGTGGCACAGATACATCGATCAGCTGAAGAGAAATCTGGCACAACTGATTGATGGTGAATTGGAGGACACTGAACCACAGGGGGACGAGGAGAGAGACTTACTGGAGAAGGAGATCACAATGACCAAGGTGATGCCTATCATGAACCCTCCACTGGCTGAAATCCTCAGGGACACATCCAGTGACTCTGAAATTCGACAAAAAGACACTGATGTGTGTAATGAGCAACCCAGAGTCTGAGGATCGAAGGTTGAATTGATCCCAGAAATGACCAACCTTCTTCTTCTCTCGTGTCGCTACACTTTTCCCAGCCACTGTAGAACACTGTTGGTGTAGGTTGGTGTAGCGTGGTAGAAGGATTTGCAGGTAAACAGATACCTGACAGGGGCCGCGACGTGAACGCTCCTTCTATGGCTCCCATGACCAACCTACTTAAAGGACTATGTCTGTAGTTAAAGTTATGATATAATAATAAGTAATAAGTTAATAAAGTAATAAATTAAACATTAATAAATTATACTAGTTAGTAATAAGTAATAATAGAATAATAGTTAGTATTAATATACCAGCTGGATGGTGAGGGGTGTTGTGTCTGTGCAGCAGCAGACACAGAATACCTGCTGTTAGTAGCATGAGAGAACACAGTTATTTAATTGGCTAACGGCAACCGCTATTTAAGTGGTAGGCAACCGCTATTTAAGGGAGCCCGCCAGCTGTTAGCCCTTATGGTGTTGCAGTTGTAATTGAGTATTTACCAGTAAACATTGATTGTGGATCTATTGTCTCTGGCTCCTTCTTCCCCATGACATAACATATATGTGCATTTATAAATTTATTTTACCCAAAATGGACGATTGAAACATTGCATTGCTTTATTTTAAAGATAGCAAATAGTTTGTATTAAGGTAAAATCTGAAAATTATATACATGCACACAAAGTGAAAACTTTTGAGTAGTTTGGCGAACTTACAATTACCACCTCTGACTGGAGATTTTACAGTTTCCTTCCCCTGCCATGCCCACAGAACCAGTAGTAAAAAAATTGAATCCCACTGCTGAGTTTGATTGGTTTTGGTGTGCCTCTAGTTAAAGTGATTGCCCTGAGTTTTTTGTCTTCCTGCCTTAATAGGTTAATCCTGATCACAGGACCTTTGTCTTTCCCTGGGGGGTTAATACTGTCAGGGAGGCAGGAAAAGGGAGTTCTGGTTTTGCCTTGCTGAGTTATTTTTAGCCTGGTCACCTGTATCTTTATTGCTGGACTTAAGTGTTTCTGTGATCAGCTTTATTACTTTTATAACTAATTTAATGGCTTTTGGCTGCTCTGAATTATCCTTTCAGCTGGTGCTTTTGCTTTGGGGTTTGAATTTCTTCAAGGGGAAAGGGCTGTTTTAAATCTTTTAGCACTGCTTTAGTGGTTCCTGGCACTGTCCTTTTAGGGTCCTTTTACTGGGTACTTTAGGGTCCTTTTACTGTACTTCCTACAGTACTTTGCATATTACAAAATCACTACACAATTGCTTGATAAGAAGATTCATGTCACCAGACTGAGCTCTGAAAAATAATGTAGTGTTCCTTTTCACAACTATATACTCCCACAAAGGGATTTTGTGAAACAAATTCTCCACTTCCTTGGTCTCAGTAAAAATGAAGAGCTCAAGAGTTTTATTTTTCCCTGAATGTCCTCAAACAGTGTATTCTTCTACCTATAGGGCTCCTGAAACGCCATTCTTGGATAATATTGATGGAAATAGTGCTGAAATTACATCCAGCCCCAGTTCTAGTTAAGGCAGCCCTTCTTTCTTAATTCCTGCTGTGACTTCATTGAAGGGTCTCTTTCATCCCCTTCCAATTTGCAAGGAAGACATTGAATCCTTTGTGATCCCTGAAATCCAGAATACCCTTATCTGGCAGAAGATCCACTAGTGATGTTTTGAAGTAAGTGGGAGATGAATTGCAGCCAACATTTAAGCTAATTTGGCACTTTCCTCATGTCAAGGGTAAGACAGAATTGATTTAATTGCTCTTTAATTATGGTAAATACTTATAATTACTTGTTTTACACAGTGGAAAAAACATGCTGAGAACAGCAATGAGACACGAAAGCCTAATGTGAATGTATGAGCTCAATAGAAGCTAATTTTCTTTCTCTTCTGTACTAGGCCTGTCAAACTGATGGCCCGTGGGCCAGATGCATCACGTGCAGGCCACGCCCACCCTGGCTCCACAAAGACAAAGAATGTCAAAATACTTCATGATATATCATGCAACATGATTGAGTTTGACACCCGTGTTCTATACCATGAAAGAGATTCTACAAGAAGAGGGGCTCTGACTCAGAGAAAATAAGCGCTACTACTATTGTATGTAGAGAGTCCTCGAGTTATAATCACAATTGAGCCCAAAATTTGTGTTACTAAGTGAAACATTTGTTAAGTGAATTTGCCCCATCTTGCAACTTTTTCTTGCTATGGTTGTTAAGTGAATCATTGCATTTGTTAAGTTGGTAACATAGTTGTTAAGTGAATCTGGCTTCCCCAGTGACTTTGCTTGTCAGAAGGTCACAAAAAGTGATCACATGACCCTGGGACACTGCAACCATCATAAATATGAACCAGTTTCCAAGCATCTGAATTTTGATCAGGTGACCATGAGGATGCTGCAATGGCTGTAAGAGTGAAAAATGTGTCATAAGTCACTTTTTTCAGTGCCATTGTAACTTTGAATGGTCTCTAAATGAACTGTTGTAAGTTAAGGGCTAGCTGCTGTATGTGAGGTAGATGTATATTTTTCTAATGTCTAGACTACTTTTTCTGCTTTCTGTGTTTTCAAGCAGCCTTCTAAAACAAATCAAACTAAAAGGAAACCTCTCTTAACCAGACTCCTACTTTTTATTTTTCTCATGGCAGAACCCTAATCAATATTACAATTTCAGAGCATGGACATTCAATATTTCCAGTTGTTCCTTTTTCTGTCTTAGATTACAAGGCAAAGAAAGGATAAAAATGTTTTGACTGCACTTACAAAGCTAAAGAAAAGAATGAAAGTGTTCAGTTGAATATTATTTTTTAATGGAAGAAATATATTTGGAACAAGAAGAAAACCAGCAGATGAGTGAGACATTTTAAAGCCTAGTGAAATCAAATACTAAAGAAGTTACAAAGAAATATTTCGGGAAGGATATTTTCAAAATTTCAAAGGTGCTAGTACAAGATCCTCTTCCTTGCAAGTACCACCTAAAATGGATCTGACAAGAAAAATCTCCTGCTTTAAACCTTAAAAAAGTAAAATTACATATAATTCTCTAGTTAAATATCTTACTGAAACAAAGGAGATTAATGTCAACTCAGAGGACTTAAGCATTATCAAAATGGGAAAATCAATGCTAATTTTCAAAAGCATAAAGGAGAAATTTAAAATCAAACAACTTGTTCTTTACATTCTCCAGCCAGATTCTCAGGGGCAGTCTTTTAAATTTCAACATAGGTGTGTTCACAGAAAAAAAAAAAAAAAAGATACAAAGTTGACTGTATTTGCATGTCAAAGTTTAAATCTTTTTCCTTGGTGATGTTCTTTTTATCATTATAATTTTATTTAGTCGTTCAGAGCTACATTCTCCTTTTAATAGTTTATTTTTTATTTTAGCAAGAATATCTTCTTGTAGTATTATTTTGCGAGAGAGATAAGGAAGCCATCTGACCCTGATCAGCTTTTCCATCATTTTGCATTGGGTGCAGAAGCCTCTGGGGAACTTTCTCCTAAGAAAACTTCTCAGATATTGTCTTTCAATTCTGTATGGGGTAGATAGAAATTTCTGTCATGAATGAAGGCAATATAAAGCCCATGTCACACTGCACCAAAGGATGGAAAGAGGATGTAAAATGGAGAGAAACACTTGCCATCCGTTGGTTAACGCAATGTATCCGTTCTGTACTCACTGCGTCCGTTTTTCATCCTCTTTATCCATCCAGCATCTGTCGACTGAGGTTCCATCCACTCAAAAAGTTTTGAGCTGCTCAAAACTTTTTGAGCGGAAAATGTATTCAACGCGTCCATTCTGCATCCGCAACGCATACGGGGAACATCCGTTGTACATCTGTTGTCATCCGTTACGCATCCGCTATATCCGCTAGGCATCCGCTGCACATCTGCGCAACTCAAAACCGCTCCAGCGGAAAATGGACACAGGGAGAAAGAGAAACAGACACGGAACGGACACAAAGCGTTAGTAGCATGGACAGAGAAAGGATGAAAGCAGATGCAGCTCGCAAAGAAAGCATTTAAAATGGAAAAAACGTTCGCAGAGGGGACCTATCTCGGATATAAAGAATGTCTAGAGGATGCCTAGAGTATGCAAAAGGACACATAGTGGAAAACCTATATTGCCTATAAAAAGGGGGAGGAACTCACCTGGATCTCACTTTCAGTCCAGCAGCCCTGCTGTGCACACCTCTGCAGCCTTAATCTGGCTCTTGCTCTTCCACAGCATCCAGTCATGTCCACCATGGATCGTAACACACTCCTTTTGGTAGCCACCATCTTTCTGCAACAGTGTGAAGCCATCTACAGGCTCTTTCAACTTTTCTACGGGAAGAAAAGGAGGCGTCCAAGAAGCGTCTGGGTCCAAAGATGGATCGGCAGAAGAGCAGAGGACGGACTGTACAACAAGTTGATGGTGGAGCTGAGGAACGAAGACCCACGTGCATTCCAGAACTTCATGAGGATGCCTCCAGCCATGTTTGACGAAGTTGTGCAGCGGCTGACACCCAGGTTGACCAAGGCAAACACCAACTTCCGGCCCAGCCTAGAACCTGGGCTCAAGGTGGCACTCACTTTGCACCACCTGGCCTCAGGGACCACATACAGGAGCATGAAGTACGGCTGGAGGGTGCCACACAACACCATCAGCATTGTGGTCAGAGAAGTGGTGCAGGCCATCATCGAAGAATACCTGGAGGAGCTCCTCCAGTTCCCCTACACTGAAGAAGGCTGGAAGAAAGTTGCAGAGCAGTGGTATCAGAAGGGGAACTTCCCCCACACCATTGGAGCCATAGATGGCAAGCACGTGGCCTGCAAAGCGCCAGCCAAGTCAGGGTCCACTTATCACAACTATGAGGGCTTCTTCAGCATCATCCTCTTCGCCATGGTTGATGCTGACTACAAGTTCATGTACATCGATGCTTCAGGCAACGGGTCAGCTTCAGATGCCCAGGTATACAATGCCAGTGACCTCAAGGAGGGGATGGAACACAACCTCATCATGGGCTTCCCAGATCCAGACCCCCTGTCCAATGACACACAAGATGTGCCCTACTTCATCGTGGGGGATGACGCCTTCTCCCTCAGAACCTACCTCATGAAGCCCTACACTTCCAGACTCCTCACCCCTGAAGAGAGGATCTTCAACTACAGGCTGTCCAGGGCAAGGCGGGTGGTGGAGAATGCCTGGGGAATGGAGTCAAGGGTGAAACCTGATATACACTAAGGATGTGCAAGGTCCCAACAGAGCTTCACATGAAGCGAAGAAGCAGCGCAACCTCCTGAGACACTGGTGCAACTCCCCAGCTGGAGCAGTGGAGTGGCAAGACAGGATGATAGATGACCAATGGATGCTTCCTTCAGCCTGTCTCATCACACTGATGAGATTGGGACATGTATGTTTGGGTGGGCCTACAATGAACAGGGCATTTAATAAAGAGTTGTGTTTATGTTGACATGTGTGGATGAATGATTACATTATTATTGGTAATAAAGGGCCATAGGTGTGGCACCTGGGAGGGTGGACCATACAGTCCACTATGTTTGCACTGGAGGTTTATCATTCCCACAGCTATTACCCATACCAAAGGTATCCCTGCCCATTCCACAGCTATCTTAACCCATCCCACAAGCATGCAAAGGCTTAAACCATTTCTAAAGTTTCCACCAAGACTTTATTTACAAAAATAAATGAAGCAAGTGTGTGAAGCAAAGATAATCTTTATTAATAACAAGCTGTAAAAGAAAAATGACCCAAGTCAAGTGTCCCAAGCAAAAATAAAGTCAACAGGTAGCCACCCAGTCTCTGGCACTCTTCTTGGTCACTCAGAGGCGTGCCCAGTCTCAGGGGTGAAGGGTCCAGGTGCTGTGGAGGTGGCTGCTGCTGCAGTGCTGGTCTGAAGCGCCACTGGGGTGCCTGGCCCCAAGAGGACAACAGGGGACATTGTGTTGAGAAAGCTCTCAGACAGCTGGCTCAGCCCCGTGATGTTGAGAGCCCCTTCCTCCATGACATGGGGTGTCAGCCCCAATACCAATGACAGATGTACTGAGGCCGGGCTTGGCTGTGGGGTGGAGGAAGGAGCAGTGTGGTGGGGATGTCTGGTCTGCAGCTGGGTGAGGACTGGCGTCGGTGGCATTAGTGGCGTGGGTTGCATCGGTGGCATCAGTGGCACCGGTGGCGTCCGATGTACCTGTGCCTGGACTGGGAAGGGCTGCCTGTGCTGCTGGAGCTCCTGGTAGCCGTAGCCTTGGTAGGTGAGGGCCTGTGGAAAGCCTTGGAAGGGCAGTGACATCACATGGGGTGGAGGAGCAGGCCTGGGCTGGGTGGGAGTAGGTTCATCTTGGTCTGGAGGGTTGTGAAGAAGATCGGTGATCCTGTCCTTCACCACCTGGTACTGGGGTTCCGCCATGTTCATGAGGGTCTGGTTGACATAGGTGAGGAAGGGCTTGTGGTTGGAGGATGGGGTGTCAGTGTGTACCAGCTGAGAGAGGAGATCTACGCTGCTCCTGATGGTGTCTCTTATCTCCAGCAGGACAGTGTGGCTCTGCCCCTCCGGTTTGCCTCTCTGCCTTTCTGTGGAGGTGGAGCTGGGGGTGGATGCGGGTTGGGCTATGGTGGAAGTGCCGTCTCCTTGCTCCCACTGCATCAGGGGGTCCTCCACGCGCTCCGCCACGGGTAGTGCAGCTGTTGGGGGCCTCTCTGTTATGGCACGCTCCACAGATACCTGCCTGGATACAGGAGCTGACTCTTTGCCAGAAGAGGACTGGCTGTCAGTGGGCTGCCTGAGAGAGAGGGTTGTGAGAGGGGCTGCTCCTCGGTGGCATATCTCACCCTCCAAGAAGCTGCACTTGGCCATCACGTAGGTCTCTCTGTCCGTCAGCTTGACCGCGGACTGGCCAGATTTCTTGAGGTGCACCTTGAGGTGTTCATCTCCATCACCAGGTGTGCATGTGCTTCCACCAGCCGAGGAGCACCTCCGAAGTGTAGCCCAGGCTCTCCGCCTTCTCTCTCCAAGCAGCCTGCTTCCTTTTGGTGTTGCAATAGAGCCTGTGTCCCTTCCGCCATTGATACTCGTTCTCCCTCAGCCACTCCAGCACCTCCTCCTCATGTTCCTCTTCTATGTTGTATTGCCTCCTCTCCCGTTCACATGTCTGCCTCTTCCTCCATTTGGCAGGGCCATATGGGCCCTCATCAGAGGGGCTTTGAGGTTATAGGGGCTGCTCCTCCACCCCACCAGCAACAGCAGCAGCAGCAACAACAGTAGCAGCAAAAGCAGCACTAGCAGGACCAGCAGGACCAGCAGCACCAGCAGCACCAGCAGCACCAGAAGGACCAGGAGCAGGACCAGGAGCACCAGCAGGACCAGCAGGACCAGGTGCACCAGAAGGACCAGGAGCACCAGCAGGACCAGGAGCATGAGCAGAACCAGGACCACCAGCAGGACCAGCAGGACCAGGAGCAGCGCCAGCAGAGTAAGCACCAGCAGAAGCACCAGCACCAGGAGCAGTGCCAGCAGAGTAAGCACCACCAGAATCACCAGCACCAGGAGCAGTGCCAGCAAAGTAAGCACCAGCAGAAGCACCACCACCAGGAGCAGTGCCAGCAGAGTAAGTACCAGCAGAAGCACCACCACCAGAAGCAGCATCAGCAGGAGCCCCAGCACCAGATGATCGAGTTCGGGCAGCAGAATCCCCAGCAGAAGCAGAGTCAGGGCCAGGGGGTGGGAGGGTGGCCCTGTCCCTCTTGCCAGGGCTGGCAGCAGATGGCAGAGGCTTCCGTTTCTTCCCCATGGTTGTTGGGTTGCTGGCTGGCTGGCTGGCTGGCTGGCTGGCTGGCAAGCTGTGTCTGGAAGCAGGTCTTTCCTCTGAATGGTGACCTGCTTGGGAGCTGCTTCCCTTTATATCCGCGGGGCTGACGCAATGCATCCTCCCCACATGCACAGTGAATGCTCAGCATCTGTTAGTCATCCTCTAGGCTTCCGCTAGGCATCCGCTAGGCTTCCGCTCTGCATCCGCTTCATCCGCTCGGCATCCACTGTGCATCCGCTTCATCCATTCTGCATCCGCTGTTTCCGTTCCACGTCTGATTTGCTGCACTCCCCCGGAAGCCTTGCGGATGTGCTGTCCACTCTCATCCACTTCCGTCTGCTAGGCTTCCATGGAGCATCCGCTTTCCATCCGCCCTACATCCTCCCCCTGTCCATTCCTTTCCGTGTTGTCTGCTCTGGTTATGCAAATTCGGGGCACTTTTGAGAGAGGATAACAATGGACGGAACATTTTTCTCATCCGCTGTGTCCTTTTTACAAACGTTTTGCATCCGTCGGC
Source organism: Laticauda colubrina (assembly GCA_015471245.1). Lineage (NCBI taxonomy): Eukaryota > Metazoa > Chordata > Lepidosauria > Squamata > Elapidae > Laticauda > Laticauda colubrina. The sequence goes on from BLBF01000018.1 coordinate 17,369,182, forward strand.
CAGTGTGACAGTGCCTTAAGTAGAAAGTGCCTTAAAACCAGACTTTGTTTCAAGAGCTGCTAGGTCTGGTTTCTTGGTTAATTTTTCCCAAGCCTTAGAAAATTTTTCTAAAAGGTCTATAACCAATATAAACATTAAGCAGTAATTTTCTTCCCATTTTCCTCTCCCAGAGTACTGGTAATTTGTAGCCCCCAGGGCAGCAAAGCAATTTGGGGAATAACTTTTAAGTAGAAAATGCAATGCATTTATAATTGGAGAGCCATAAGAAGAAAAGCACTCTTTCTTTACCTTCTTTGGCAAATTGGCCTCATGCTACAAAGCTCAGCCTCCAAAATAAGAAGGAACAATGAAGAACAAAGAGCTATTCACAGCATTGAAGTTTGAGTTCAGTTCATTTCTTCTCTGTCCAGGATCTATGGAGCTCAGCTCAGTCTGGTTGATCTTGCACAGTCAAGGGAAAATAGGTAAAGGTGAAAGTTCCCCTCGCACAGATGTGCTAGTTATTTCCATTTCTGGGGGCGATGTTCATCTCCATTATAAAGCCAAAGAGCCAACTATCCAAAATTGTCTCTGTGGTCATGTGGCCGGCATGACTAAATGCTGAAGGCACATGGAATGCTGTTACCTTCCCATCAAAGTAGTCCCAATTTTTCTAATTTTTGAATTTTTCTAATGCAAAAATTTGCATTTTTACATGCTTTTGGACTGCAAGGTTGGCAGAAACTGGGACAAGTAATGGGAGCTCGCTCTGCTACATTGTGCTGGGATTTGAACTACTGAACTTTTCTGATCGACAAGCTCAGCATCTTAGACACTGAGCCACTGCATCCAATTATTATTATTATTATTAAACATCAATAATAATAATTCCACCCAAACCCCAGATTTTCTAATTGAAACAACCTAGACAGGGATTATAGCTGAAAAAACAAAGCAAAATAAAATTCAAACTATATGGTTCCTTCCCTTTCCTCTCTGTAGCTACATTAAACTTTTCTAGAGATAAGGCATTTAAAAAAAAATATGCAGATGTATGACCTGTAGTCCTGGAAGCAGGAATGGGATGGAGGAAGAAACAGCCCACAGATGTACTGAGAATAATTTTTAGGATTCTTCCAAATGTATCTGAGGAATGGCAATCATTTATCTGATAGAATAGAAATATAAATTAAATATGGAAGTGACCATATTATGTGTCTTTAATTTCATGTTAATTAATTTTAGTGACATTTAAGTTAAACAAAATCATATTTAATTTGTCTGTTACTCCTGCAAACTTTTTTTTTTTTTTAAAAGCAGCATTTCATACACCCACCAAGATTAAATAAGACTCACATTGCCATAAAAAAGATATTCGGCTAGATAATGGAAGGTAGGTGTATAGAGGAAAGTGGTTTTGGCTAAGAATCAGATGGAGGTGTCTCCATCAGCTTCTTTCCCTGTGTGGTTTTCATAATGCAGACTTCTTTATTATAATTCATTAAATTCAATTCTTACCAAAATTATTCCATGAACTCTACTGCATTGATAGGTAGTGTAGTATCATTTATACATTCAGTTGTTTGCTGGGAGTCTTTGACATAATTTTCAATGTTCACCTGCAATTTTTTCTGATTCTCTGTCATTTCATTACAGACTTTTCTTTATTTATCCAGTTAGCATATTTAGGCAGGATCTACCTTTGTTTCACAACAGAACATTCTGTTCAAAGCAGTTTTCATTTACTTTTAGAATAATTCTCCATTTAGTCCACAGATTTTTAATCAACTACTTTTTGTTTTTAAGTATTATGTGAATGCTTTATTACTAGAAAGAATCTCTAAGGGTTTAGCTAGTCTTTTTGTTTAAAATTCTTTCCCGTTCCACCCCCACTGGCTTTTACTGATGGGAATGAAGGACTTGTGAGATGCAACTAAAAGTCTCATATGCACTGTGACTATCCAGAGCACACATGACGGGAAATTATAAATAACTGGTAAGAACAAATATATTAGGATATTTTACATATGCATTTCTTTTAAAATGAGATGCAAATGTGATCTGAAGTCTCATCTCTTGGGATTTCAATCAATGATTCTAATAAAATATTCAGCAGTTAAAAGAGAAACACTTCAAGGCTAATTTTTTCTAATATTTGCTATTGGGAAGAAGAATCTTGAATAAATATTGTAAAATATAGTTTGAAGTAAAGGTTGAGATTATTTTTATAGATGTAAATGAAGAGAGAAATAACAAAATGCATTAATTTCATTTGTATTAAATTTTATTATAGTATGACTCATCCAACACCATTGTCATATGTAATCTATAGGATGCAAATTATAAGAACTTCAAAATGAAACTGGCATTAGAAAAATTAACAAAGATTAGGACAAAACTGGAACCACAAAGTGAAGAAATAATGTGCATTTTCTTCAGAGAGAGAACAGGAAGGCACATAATCAATATTATCGAAGATTTGTTTCTTTTTATAAAACTAGTGTGTTCAGAATAGATAATCAGAACCATAGTGAAATTTAATGTGATTTGGGTACAATTTTATTTAACATGGTACTAGAGTTAGATGTTTGTTTCTGTGGTGGCTCTTTGGTGAGCATTTGAGAATGTCTTGGAGGCCAGGAAAGAATCAGCTAATTTTCAGACCTGTTCTGGATCAGGGGTCAATAGAGTCCAGAGGTTTTAGAGGCTAGCATGGAGTGAAGCTTTGAAATAGCTGACTATATGGGTGGAGGACTCTCCAGTGTCTTGCAACTCAGGACAGACAACAGACAGGGACATTATTTTTTTTATCACGATGTAGAAGCTGCCATCATGCTATGGTTATTTGGTGGCACATGGCCTGGGAAAATTAGTGGCAGCAGAGGTGAATGATCCACTTATGAAGCTGGACTCTCTATGTCTGTAAAATGACAACAATGGCAATGTGGCAGCAAGTGTTTTGGCTTTTCCTTCAATTTGTTTGTGGAGGCCAACATTTATGGGATTTTGACTGTGAGATTTGGGGTGAGGTAGGGCTTGCCTATATTGTAATGTTGTTTTTAAGACATCTTAAGTTTCTAAGTTTTTGGATTGTGATGTAGGAAGTTAGCACCTGCCCCTCTCTTAGAAAAATGAAATATCTTAGGAAATGTTAAAAAGGCAGAATATTTCCCCTAAAGAGTAGAAACTCAGAAGCAGCAACTCACCTCAGAAGCAGAAAGTCACCCCCACCTTTGTTAATGGGTGGGCCATTTAAGGCCTGAATATTTTACATAAGATCTCCAGGTAAAGCTATAGCAATTGTCCAAAGCACTTTTCATTACATCATCATCCAGCAAGGATCAACAAAGCCTGGAACTCAGGACAGCCTGCAGAGTTGCCCCTCCCAGGTCCCATGGGAGTCTGACAACCAATCAAAATACAAGCTCAAATTCAAATCTGAACAGAGGGTTATAAAACCAGGCACTCTCAGCATCTCAGCCCTTCTTTCTCTTTTCCTTCACCTTGAAGCATGTGATCATCCTTTTCACTTTGGAGCTCCAAGCCATGTGGTCTTGACTACCATTAAGACATCTTTCCAAACAGCCTCCATGTTTCCAGTGTCTTTTCCCCCACTTGGAACCGAAGCCAGAAGTATAATTCTTCCAACAGTGAGTTGACTGGAGTTACAAGGTATACATAGGTCATTATGAACATTTTATAAGTAACTAGATGACCTGGGACTGATTGGTCATTGTTTTGGAGAGATTTCCTGCCTAAATAGACAAATAGAATAATCATGGATAGGTAAAAAAAGTAGTGGGAGTTGAAGTGACCTCTAAATTCCTGTCAGCTTCCCAATTGAATTTTCTTGACTGGAAATCCCTCCCTCCCCTTTCTTTTGTATCAATTTTATAAATAATAAGAAACAAACTAGCAAGCAGCAAACAATCACATTCTCCATCCAGATAACTTCCCAAAATAATGAAACAATCTGTTACATCTTAAGTAAAACAAAGAAGACATCTAAAACAATGCTAAATTGAACTTATCTATGATGATTTGCATGCTATAATATGAATGATGTAAATTGATGTAATGATGTAATTTTGTATTCAAGGGACATTTGGGAAAGAGAGGCATTTCTCCTTCTGAGTGGTCTGTTCAAGAAACTGTCACCTTGAGCCTACATGCCAGGGTCAAGGAACAACATTTAATAAGGGAAACTGGGCAATAGCAGGTTATTTACCAGCTTTCAAAAGCAGTTATAAAGTACTCATAAAAGGAAGTTGGAAAAACTTTACTTATTATAAACTACCAAGAATTTAGGAATAACTACAACAAAAAGCAATATATGTCTAACACACACACACACACACACACACACACACATCATAGGACAGCCATGAGGATCAGGGGCTGCTTACTAATATCATCTATCATTTCCTGAAGAGATAAACGTGCAGTTGGATGAACATTGCTGGATTCTTTGGCACTTGCAACTACCATATTACCAACTCCCTTGAGCTAGAATTATAGAAAGCAATTTCAGGAAAGAAAAACATATTATCAGCTTTTTTTTTTTTTTTTTAACTTTCACTAAACTTTAGAACTTGGCACTGATGATCCTTAGAAAAAATTCTTTGGCTGATTTTATTGGTCTGAGCAACAAGAGGAATTGGACTCACACCATCTTCCTAACTGAACCATGGTCTTGGCTTTTGTTTGATTCATTTTGTTCTGAATAGTAATTCAGATTTCACAACCTTAAGACATTTCTTTCTTTTATTATTATTATATATCTACACTGCCCATCTCACCAAAGTGTATCTCAATGGTTCACAATATCATAATAAAATAATATATAATAGATGAATAAAATCATAAATTAAGAACAGGTTAAAACTTCCAAGTAAAGAGAATGATGACCTTTTGATGTCATGTCAGATATTCAAGCTTTAAGGTCCTGCAGTTTAGTTTGATTTGAGATAAAATAGTTTGGCATACAATTTTACATCTATTATCACATTACTTAGTCCAGTGGATAGTGCAAATTCCCAAGAGAAATTGTGATGGCTGAAGCAATGATCGTTCTAATGTTAATCTAACACTAGCAAACATGGATGTCATTAGCAACAAAAGTAAATGAAATACATGTTTGTGTTTGCCTGTTTATAAAGTAAATATATTACTATTCTTACAAATGTATCTTTACGAAACACTTGAGAGCCCATGATAACTCTTCCCTAAGAACATTAGGTCCAAAGTCATATAATGTTTTCCTCTATTTGATCAATCTTTCCTCAGGGATCACATTGGAAGACTTCAGTAGACAGAAATTGAAGACCATGGAATTAAGGAAAAACTTCCTAAAATTGAGGACAATTAACTAGTGGAACAGCTTGCCTTCAGAAGTTGTAGATGCTTCATCACTGGATGTGTTTTAGAAGAGACTGGAAGCCACTTGTCTGAAATGGTATAGGACCTCATGCTTGAGCAGGGGATTGGATTAGAAGACCTCCAAAATCCCCCCCCCCAGCTCAGTTCTAATTGATTGAATCTACTCCATTTCTACTTCTGTTCCTCAAATGAAACACCTGACATAGTGAATATGGAAAAGATAAAGGCTGCAATATAAACATTGTTATTAGAGAGAAAGTCTTGCAGAATAAAGTGAGGCTCACTTGCAAATAGAAATATGCATATGATTGCTCTGGAAAGCAAAATAAGCAAATATGCTGTCCTTTAGGCTTTGTCACCCACAAGCTGTTGCAAGAAACAAACAAAAATATCTCTGGTGCTTCTACACAGATGGCCAGAACATATGTCCAGCTCCTCTCAGGCAGAAAACATGCACTTTCAGGAGTGAATGAAGTCTTCATGATAATGTGGCTTCTATCTTCCAAATAATATTAAACATACTGTCTGCCAGAAGGCAACTGAATTTACATGTTTTGTTCCCAATAAATATATTCAAAAACTGTTGGTCTGTGAAATATTTAAATATATCTGTGACATCAAGTACACCCTACTCTTCTAGCATGCACTAAGCAATCACACCCATGTCCTGGAAACAGCTTTTGACTAGAAAAAAGATGACAAGGTTGCTCCCTAAAATAGCTGGGCCCTGTGCCTGAATCCTGGTAGAAAAGAGATGCAACTGCAGTAAAGATTAAAGATTAAAACATATGCAGCAGTAATAGTACCCAGCATGCCAAAATGGGGAATATAAAAATAGTTTAAAACTGCAATGTGGCTTTATATTTTTGGAAGAAATATCCATCTGATTCAGTTCCAAGCAGGGAGAAAGACACTGGAAACATGGAGGCTAGTTGGAAAGATGGTTTAATGGAACAAAATCATTAAGCACATGGTTCTGGTATAGCAGACCACATGGAATTGAGTGTAAGAGAGGTATTTATATCCTCTCTTGGGCTTTGCATTTGAACTTCCTGTTCCTGTGCAAGAATATGTATTCTATTGGTTGCTGTAGGGGTCACAGCTAACTTTGAAGGTTGTCTGAGTCCCAAGTTTGGTTGAAGCTTGGTGGATGATGCAATGTAATGAAGAGGCCCATTCTGAAAGGGTTTGGGGAAATTCCTATTGTTTCTTTGTATTGTATTGTATTATATTGTAATGGCATTGTTCTGGTTTGGATCTTGAATGAGGGCTAATCCCATCATCCTAAAGCCGAAAGTCTTTTGTCTTGTAGATAGGCTGGCCCAGTCCTGATGAGGCTATTAGGAAAGGTAGGGGCTGCTCTCCAAGAGCATATTTCTCCTTTAGGGAAATATAATATTCTGCCTTGTTAAATATTTCCTAAAATATTTCACTCTTTTAGAAGTTGGGTGGGTGCTAACTCTTCTGAGAAAAGTTCAGATAAACAAGGATAGGGAATGTAACCACAGGAAGGAGAACCAAAAAAATATTCTTATTGATGGTAAAGTAAAGGGTCCAAAAGACCAATCAAGTAAAAGGCTGAAACTCTGCAATTAAAACCACACTCCCTTGAAATGTGTGCAGTGTCGAAAGTTAGCACCCACCCCTCTCCTAGAAGAATGAAATATTCTAATAAATATTAAAAAGACAGAATATTATATTTCCCTGGATGAAGAAAAGGAGAAACATGTTTTAAAGACAAAGCAGCTTCCTGCAGCTCCCTGGACCCCTTCAGCTCCAGGGTGATGGGATTAAGACATGGGCCTCAAGAAATGATAGGATTACCCAACTCACCACATGGCGTCTGAGAAGATTGCATTAGCCAGCACTCAGGTGAAGCCATGTGGTCCAGACAAAGTCTACAAAGTTAGCTAAGACCCCCACCCCTGGGAGTCTGACAGCCAACGGGATACATTTTTTACACAGGAACAGGAAACATTAAAGTGGGGCCCAACAGTGAATGTATAACCAAGGGATTCTCAGCATCTCTCCCACTTTTTGCTCAGGAGCGCCAAGGCATGTGGCCATGTCCACCATTAAACCTTCTTTCCAAGCAACTTCCATGAATCCAATGTCTTTTTCCCCACTTGGAACTGAACCCAGAAGGATATTTCTTCCAACAGTAGCATGTATGATATAAAAGAAAGGACTGGGACTTCAATGGTGTAAACATGTCTCCCAGAGTGCCTTTTTTGACTTCCACTGACACCCTTGCTCTTATTAATTCATACAATGTGCTATACACCTACTTATATACTAACGAATCTCCAGTGTAAAGCAAAGGAATACACAAACACAAATACATATGACTTTGTGTCTTAAAAAATACAACTGATACATATATCTTTACAATCATGGATTTTTTTTAAATAAAAAAAATAATTCTAAAATGCACACATGAGAATATGCTTTTTGAGCTGAAAACTAAAAACTGAAGGATGGTCTAAAACTAACTAAAAATAAACAAGGGTCTCCTTCATATGTTAACCTGGAAGTGATCATTTGCTATTTAAAAAAGAGCAAACTAAACAAATCCCTAAGCATCCTGATTTGATGCCAAGGGAATTCTTGAAAAGGGTGTTCAATGAGGGATTTCCTGTTTTTAGTTCTTGGTGAAAGGGATCAGATGGTCCTGTAAACAGATGCCATAAAGCTTCCTTTGTTCATTTTCAAAAATGCAATTTGTTGCTCTGCCAGCTGAAGTAAATGGAAGCTTCAAGCCAACTAAAAGGTTACAATTTGTCTGGAAGAAGCATTTAACTTAGATTTAATGAGCTTGTTACTGTATATTAATTAAACTTAAATCCCTCCACAAAAGCCAGTTTTCAGAGGCTTTCTCACCATTTGGTTAACTTCCTTTAAATGACAAAAGCAATAAGAACTTAACTATCTTCTTATTAATACTGTATATTTTAATTTCTAAAGCATCTGAGATTTTTAATGGGTAATTCACAAAGAATGATGAAAGAAAGGAGATTTTATCATCTTGAAATAATTGTGGCATTAACTGCTCTTCTATGGTAAGGAGATAAAGCCTATCACTGATTTCCTCTCCTTTTTTGAACCATGGAGGAATAAAGTTTCGCTATCTTGTGTATATCATGCTGTCTTTGAGTGTGGGAAAATATTTTCTTGCTTTTATATAGAAAACCAGAAGATTTTTTAAAAAATTCTGATTTTTCAAACATAAGAGCCCTCTTTACTTATTTCTTCTATGAATAAGAAAATACCAGGAAGGAACACAGAGAGACACATTTCTGCTGATAAAGTCAGTGTACGAGACATTCAATAGCAGCCCCCCCCCAATTTCAGATTGAATAATTATAAACAACAAGGTAAAAAAAATCAGGGTGACAGGGACAATGAATGGTTGCATTCAAAGCTCAGTATGTCAGGGCTCCAACAAATCTACCCTCATTCAAATCAAAAGTCTCTACCCTCATCTCAGAGAAAAGTAAATTGGTTTATTAGAAGTTGCCATGTTGGCGTGTGGCTGGGTGCAGCTGATACTAAATTACATCATACATTTCCTCCTTGACCCTGGTCTTTCCCCCACCCACTGGATGTGACTTCTCCAATGGGACCCATCCATCTCCAAGAGTCATTCATCATGCTTTACAATAACCTTCTTATGCTTCAACAACTTTGAGCTGCTGAGGTGATTATCTAGGCATTTCAAGAATGCCTTATTTTCTCCCACTCCCTCTTTCTGGCAGCTAAAAAGGCCAAAGGAGTATCTTTTTAGTTGACATTGTACAGCTAGTCTTCGACTTACAACCACAACTGAGCCCAAAATTTATGTTACGAAATGAAACATTTGTTAAGTGAGTTTTGTCCTGTTTTATTATTTTTCTTGCCATAGCTGTTAAGTGAATCACTGCAGTTGTTAAGTTAGTAACATGGTTGTTAAGCAAATCTCACTTCCCAATTGACTCTGCTTCTCAGAAAGTTATGTAGGAATTTAGCAATAAATTCCTAGAAAATTGAAATATCCTGGGAATATTAAAAAGACAGAATATTTCCTTTAAAAAGAGTAGAAACTCAGAAGCAGAAACTTACCTCAGAAGCAGAAACTCACCTCCACCTTTATTAATGGGTGGGCCATTAAGGCCTGGACCAGAATACATTACATAACAAAGAACTCCAGGTAGAACTAAAATACGAATTGCCAAAAGCCCTTTTCAGTGCATCATCATCCAGCAAGGTTCAACCAAGTCTGGAACTCAGGACAGGCAACAGAGTTGCCCCTGCATGACTCCACGGGAGTCTGACAACCAATTAGAATACAAGCTCCAATTCAAATCCCAACAGAGGGTATAAATCCCAGGCACTCTCGGCACCTCAGCCCTTTTGTTGATCTATTATTTCACCTTGAAGCATGTGATCATCCTTCCTTTTCACTCCAGCACATATGGTCCTGATATTAAAGGACAAACAGCCTCCATGTTTCCAGTGTCTTTTTCCCCATTTGGAACTGAACCCAGAAAGATTTTTCTTCCAACAGTGGCAAAAGTTGATCACATGACTCCAGGACACTGTAACTGTGTTGAATAAATCAGTTGTGTTGAATGAATCAGTTGCTAAGTATCTGAATTTTGATCACATGGCTGTGTGGATGTTGCAACGGTTGCAAATATGAAAAACAGTCATAAGTCATTTTTTTCAGTACCACTGGAACTTCAAACACTTACTAAATGAACTGTTGTAAATCAAGAACTACCTGTATTACTCCCAGGAAATTAACTCTGTCAGTATATCTGCCTGGTTTTATTGGAGTAGCATTAATATATTGATTCGATATTTTTGCTGGTTTTTCTCTGTTCTGAAGAATAGCGTCTTTTTCAGATTAATACTTTTTGTCTCTCTTTCATACACACCTTACATGTGTATGATTCTGTAGATAGGCTGAAAATACCTTTCTCTGAGGGTTCGAATTTTCCTGCTGGGAGAGCTCTGGTGCAAGGATACAGACTGTTAGGGATAACATTGTTTACCCTAACTGGTTTAGGTAAAATAATAACTATGAATCATAGTTTTGTATGTTAAAGTGTCTGCAACTTTAACTGTGGGATAGTAATTAAGGGAGTGGTTGTGAAAGCACTTTAAAAGAAGCAAGACTACAGCTTGCTCTCACTCTGGCTTTGATGATCCCTGATTACTGCTTGGAATCAAGACTGCATTGCTCGAACGGGAGAGAGAACAAAGGACTAATTTGTAAGTGAACTGACATAGGATATTCTACATGGACTTTGCTAACTGAATATCCCTGAATGGACTGACTAAATGATACATGACTATTGGACTGTTATTTTGACTATGCTATGAACTTATAATGGAATAAACTATATTCTTGATAGCACAAGCGTATCTGTTATTTTTACTGTATGTTAATAAACATACAAGCTTAGCTCACTCATTTATCTGTGTGCCTATCTGACTAATGCTGCACATTCTGTTTAGCTTGTCTCCCTAACCCTGGTTGGGGAACCCAGGCTTAACACAGACAACTGCTTGAAAGCTGGATCTTTTTATTTTCAGGAAGGCTCGAAACAGCGTGCCTGCATTCCTGGGGCTAGCTAGCTAACTTTGAATGATAAGTTCCCAATTTTTTATACTTTTTTTCTCCCTTTGTGTATAAATGTTCATTAAGTGTTTAATGTTTAAGGTTTAGACATTAAAATCCTGTCAAAGTTTATTTTTTCTTTCTGCCAGAAGGCAACCTTAACGAGGCGCGAAAATAAACTCTGCGGGATAGCTTGCTGTATTATCGGTTTTTTCCTCTAATCTCTTTTAGTTTTGATGGCTTTTTTGTAATCTTCTATTTGTAATTCCTATCTTTTGGCTGGTTTGGTATGTTCTTAATTACTTGGCTTTTGTCTAGGTGGTGCCTTTCAATTTCTTTTATTTGATTTCTTTTCCTATGCAAGTTTGTTTTATGGCTGGCCTAATGTTCCCTTTGGGCTTTTTCCTTTCTGGGTGACACCACTGTCCTCATGAAGTTCCCTTTCTACAATTCAAAAATGACTTATAAGCACATTGTATGAGCATGGACACAATATGTTCTGCTTCATTAAAGCAGCTAAATTCATTTGAAACTTCCACACTGAGAAAAAGATGTGGTTGTTTTAAATAATTTAGTCCATGTGACTCTTTAACTAACATCTCTTTTTTTACATCCTCACAGGAAAACCTCAGATAAATTAAGCTACTTAGATGAATAGCATTGTGTTTATGTTCATACAAGGTCCAAACTTCTTACAAATCATTCCATCTCCATCTCCATCTCCATCTCCATCTCCATCTCCATCTCCAT
>BLBF01000018.1:17380901-17405280 GCA_015471245.1 Laticauda colubrina
TCCATCTCCATCTCCATCTCCATCTCCATCTCCATCTCCATCTCCATCTCCATCTCAAATTATTCCTGAAACTGAACGTGGATTTTTTTTTACTACCTCTTCCCATCTTCCTCTCTTACTGATCATGTTCCAGCCTCTTATCTGTATAATATCTGAATATCTTATTCAGATAATAAGATATTATTTCTTTTTATTTATTACTCCATATATACTCATAATTTTCCTAAAGAACAGTGCTGTTGTAACTAGCACTGTTGTGGCAAGTGAACATTATATCAGTTCACTTTATATCATTATATCAATTATATATTACCACTGTTGTGGCAATCCTACAAATTATATTCCAAAACACTTGGAGGCCACTAAATGTAAAAATGGACAGATTTTATCATTTCATCTTTGTCAAAGATAAGAAATTAGACTAAAAATATAGGTGTATGTATGTATGTATGTATATATAAACAAACTGGAATGAAATCTTCTACATGTCTTTAATTCTGCTCACAAATATATTGTCAGTTCAAAGGGAGGAAATACTTTTTAACATTTAGTTCATTTTGAAAAAAAAATAAGCATGTCAGTTGAAGCAATCCATTTTTCACCCTGTGTTTGTGTATATCTCACTCCCACTCCAGTACATCAAGTCTTGTGCTCAGCAAGGATGTCTAAATTATCACTCATTAATTGAGTCTGGCTCTCTACTGTGGAAATGTGCAGAGAATTATTATTTCCAACCAAAAATAACAACATCCAGTTAAAGAACCGGTATGTGAGATTTTCTAGTCACTTGTGAAATGTCTGATGCAATGCAAAGTTCATGATAAATATCAAAGAAGTTTGAAAAGATGCGGATTAATTTTCAACAGTAATGCAATCTGAAAAAAGTGAAATGGGATGGGAAACTTCTGCCAGCCTAGCAGTTTGAAAGCATGTAAAAATGCAAGTAGAAAACTAGGGATCACTTTAGTGGTGGGATTCAAAAATTTTTACTACCGGTTCTGTGGGCATGGCTTGGTGGATGTGGCAGGGGAAGGATATTGCAAAATCTCCAGTCAGAGCTGGTATTTGCTGGTTCTCTGAACTACTCAAAATTTCCACTGCCATTCTCCAGAACTGCTCAGAATCTGCTGAATACCACTTCTGATCCACTTTGCTGGGAAGGTAACAGCGTTCTGTGCGCCTTCGCGGTTTAGTCATGCTGGCCACATAACCACAGAGACATCTTCAGACTGGCTCTTTGGCTTTGTAATGGAGATTAGCACTGCCGCCTAGAGCTGGAAAAGAGTAGCACATATGTGCAAGGGGAACTTTTACCTTTACGTGAGAATACATCAGTCCCGCCTCCCTTCAACAAACAACATCTAATTTAAAAACCAAAAGATATATCAACTTGATTTCCAGTTATTTCAATTAATGTAAGATGCATTGTATACATAATTGGGACTGAGAAAGAGGATAAAGCAGGAACTATTCAGTGGGTTTTTTTTTTTTAAAAAAAATCATTTTGATCAGGTCTTGCAAGCTAAGAAAAATTAATTAGAAAAGTAATACAACCACTTCATTGCTAAAATTAATACTATCACATATGACTAAAGTCACCAACTAAACTAGAAAGAAAATAAGATGATTTTTCAAAAAAAAAATCACAAAAGCATATGCTTCTAGATCCATCTTCATTCATGTATAGGAACAAAAATTACTTTTTTTAGACTAGTTTCTAGAATATTACTGTGAAAATTATATTTGTTAAATCTCTTGGTAATAGCTCCCCAAAATTCTTTTTAAACTGAACAGAAAGAATTGTGGGAGAAATAGACTAAAACTCAAAGTTCAAAGTTTTCCATGTTTTGCTACTAAAGTTTTGGTTTGAATCTCTACATATTCTGAAAAGCAGATATTGGAATCTCAGTTCTTTCTATTTCAATACACAGAAGACACTTGTAAACTGTATCACTGATATAATGTTCACTTTCAGGTGCAAAATTTCAGATGCATGAACAATTATACAAGGAAGGGAATGCTGAAGATTGGGTGGTGTCACACAGAAAACTGTTGCCTGCCCAATACTAATATTTATAGGTCTATATCTCCAGGTTTGCTGTCATTGTTTGGTCAGAATTACCATTTAGTTAGAATTAGTGACTCTTCTGTTGCTTGTCATATTTTTGTAGATACTCCATCAGTTCCTCTAGCCTTCCAAATTGTTAATCAATGTCTTGATCCCATTTTATCTTCTAACATTAGAGGCCTTGTCAGTAAGAAATTGGATGTTGACATCTATACTGTACAGAATTTCAATATATATCTTCTCTGAACCAGTTATTATGGGTCCATTAGTATATTTTAGGATACACATTTGAGACAGGAAACAACTTCTGCACTTGTAATTCTTCCCTTACTTTACTATCTGTTTCTGTCTTTAACATCTTTTCAGATGTTGTTTATAGTACTGCTTCTCTTCTAACAGCTCTCTGAAATTCTTCATTTAAGTTCATACTTGGACTCTTTGGATTTCTTGGATTTTTTTGGAACTTTACAAACTACATACTGTTTTTTCCTCCACTAGTATATTAGTGTAACACTAGGGATTGCAACCATTGGAGAATATTGAACTGGAACAATAGGAAATAGCAGAAGAAATAATAAAAGAAATTCCTTTGGGCTTCTGAGGATTGAAGAATGATCATACTTCATATGAATGTGTATGTGCAAGGCTCTTTGAACGTAGGAAGATGCATATAGCCTCTACAGTGGTACTTCTTCAGTTTCCCAAGGCTGCTGATCAGATGCTGAAATGTAACTTAGCACTAGCGTGAGTCATATTTAAGGGGATAAGCTCTCTGGATGTTGTCTTGGATGTCATTCCATATATGTTTGTTGTATAGTAATAGCACTTAGACTTATATACAGCTTCATAGGACTTATTGCTCCCAACAATCTAGGTTCTTATTTTGCCAATCTCGGAAGGATGGAAGGCTGAGTCAACTTGAGAACAACTGGCAGTCAGTAGAATTAGCCTGCAATACTGCATTCTAATCACTACACCACCATAGCTTTTTCTGTGTGTTGTGTGTGTATGTTGTGCGTGTGCAGTTCTTGTGGAATCTTAAAGGTATTCCCCTATTTTTATGTATAAGTATTATATTTGTTCCATGTTCTCAAAATAGGATCACTAATAAAGTGATTTCTAAAATCAACATTAACTTTAACTTTATTGTACCAATTTAAGTGTTCAAAAATGGTGAATGATTGGAGAAAAATTCATCTAAGGGATAGGATACGCAGATAGTTGCAGGATATACATGTGGCGGATAATTCTTCATTCCCTGATAACTTTGCTGCTTAATGAGAGGTAAGATATTCCTCATCAATTATTTGAACATGGATAAGCGGGATGACCTTGTTATTAAAGTTGAACATCTGAGGATGTGGATTAGATCTAGGTCTGTCATGCTTATTTTTCAAAGTGAAATCAACCCCTGTTGGCAGACTAGGATGAGGGAGTGGGAAAATTACGATGTTCACTGAGATGCCGGGTATTGTATCAATTATACAAATTTGGACTACTTTGTATCCAGTTATGACAAAATCAGCTACTATCACTCTGATCAATATTCTCTTGAAGATATGCTACTGTTGACCAGCTAATCCTCCAGGATTAGTTCTAGTATTGAAGGGGATGTAAAAGAGGGAATTTGATTCTGATAGTCCTACTTCATCCATGGTATCAACAGTTCTTGAGACATTAATCCAACTTTTGTTAGAATTTTGCACTGCATATCCTAGGGATCATAATTTAATCTTAGTTTCCATAAAAGCTTACTTTGCTCACTTTATGAATACTTCTTTATTCCCTAAATTTCTGTATTGTGGAATATTTTCAGAAGCCCTATCAGAATGAAATATATTTTGGCACTTTTAAATTACATTATTATTTCTACAATGAAGAATCTGGTTCCCTGCCAATAAAAAATCTTCAACTGGGACTCTGGCACAGGTAGATTTTATTTTTTTTTTGCTTTAGTTATAAACCCCCCCCCCTTAATTACAATGAACTGCAGACTGAAAGAAAAAAAATGCTGAAAAGTTAGGTGCGATTAAGTTTTTCGTAACATGCAGCTTTTGCTTTTTTTATTTACATGCAATATATTTGATTACAACTTTCACAGCTGATCAAAGAAAGAATCTCTAGGGTATTCAACTTATCCATAAAAATATGTTATGCTGAGCATTTTTAAATATTTCAGTACACACACATACCAATAATGCAGTTGCCATAATTTTTTTTGTCCAAAACAATGCTAGTTCATTGAGATGCATCAAAAGGGCATCATACTGAAAATAAAATTGAAACAAAGTTTTTTTTTTTTCTTTTGGAGTGAATGGAGGAAAATAAGTAAGCTTTTTGGAGGTCTTGGGACAATGTGCCATGTGAGTGAATGAAGAGCATGTTTTATTCTAAGAGATAAAAGTAGTCTCTTGATGTTAGGCATGATAAGATTCTAGTCATTTGTCCTAGAAGATTGTGGCCCAGAAATATAAATTAGTAGTAAAGAATCTGATTCTTTCAACATAACAGGGAAACAGGCTTTTGTGAATTTATCAAGGGCAATATTAGGGACTCCTGATGCTACAACTAAATGACACTGATAGTTGAGTGGACCTGCCCTGGTGTCACTTCCTTTCCAAGGGAGAAAGGGAAATAGAGAACAGAGTGCTACTAGTTCATCAGAAGGAATATGTATATTATTTCATAATAGGTTACACAACAAAGAACTTCCAGACATCTTAAAAAACCCCAATTTTATTGTTCCACTAGTCAACCTGTGATCTATTTGGTAGTCATTTCAGAAATACTGCATTACCTTACCATATTCCTCAGTGGCTTCTACATGAAAGAGCTTCTAAGCAAGGGTGGGATTCTACAGGTTTGCACCTATTCGCGAGAACCGTTTGTTAACATTCTAAGCAGTTCAGAGAACTAGTTGTTAGAAGAAATTACTGGCCTAGTCCTGTAAGGAAGGCAGGAAGGAAACATTCTGGTGTTGCTTACAGAAACTGCCTTTCCGTTAACCCTTATTACATTCTTGGCAGGACTAGACTTCCTGTCTCAGGAACTTCTCAGGAGTTATTTTTCCTGCCTTTGCTGATACTTTGCTTTTGTGGAGTGACCATTTAAAGTTACAATGACACTGAAAAAAGTGACTTATGACCATTTTTCACATTTACGACTGTTGCAGCATCCCCAGTCATGAGAGGCCAGATGCGGAGATGTGTGCCTTGATGTGAGTGATTTTGAGTTGGCCACACCCAGCCAGTCACATGACCACCAAGCCATGCCCATAGAACCGATTGTTAAAAAATTTGAATCCCACCCCTGCTTCTAAGGTACTGCCTTCGCTGGAAAATTTCTTAAAAATTGAGGAAGATATTTAGTAATGTATCTGTCCTGAAAGTAGCCCATGTTGAAATGC
Organism: Laticauda colubrina; assembly: GCA_015471245.1. NCBI lineage: Eukaryota > Metazoa > Chordata > Lepidosauria > Squamata > Elapidae > Laticauda > Laticauda colubrina. Next base: position 17,386,376 of record BLBF01000018.1, read on the forward strand.
ACAGCACATTCAAATATCAGTTGACCAGAGGAACTATTTTATGACATTTAGTATTATGTATTAAAATGCCTTATGATAATTTTATGTCATAAAATGCTTAATAAAATTTGCAACATTTCAATTCTGTGGGAGTCATGGCTTCTGAATTTTGGACTCATTCTATAAAGGCCCTGTCCCACTGGCCGACGGACTCAAAACGTATGCATAAAGGACACAGCAGATGAGCAAAATTTCAGGGGTGGCTCCATCCATTGTCATCTGTTCCAAAAAGTGGTGAAAATTTGCATAAAAGAACGGAAAAGAACAGACGTGGGTAGTATGTAGCGAGGATGTTAAATGGATGTTCGTAGGAAGCCTAGCGGATGTATATCAGATGCAAACCGTTCACTGCGCATCCTTTCTATTTCCTTGCTACTAACGCTGTGTAGACGTTCCGTGTACCTTTTGTTTCCTCCCTCTTTCCGTTTTCAGCTGCAGCAGATGTGAGTTGAGGGGATGCCCAGAGTTTGCAGAGACGATACAGCGGACGTTTAACGGAAGATAAATGGATATAGAACGTTTGTTGCTTGGATGTCACGGATTTACATCGTACACAGCGGAAAGTTCATCCGTTCATAAAGTTTTGTGCAGCTCAAAACTTCTTGGGCGGATGAAATCGCAGTGGACGGATGCTGGAGGGATAGAGCATATGAAACACGTATGCAGTGAGTACACAACGGATGCATAGTGTTTTCCAACGGATGGCAAGCTTTTTTTAACATTTTACATCCTCTTTGCATCCGTTGGTGCAGTGGGACATGGGCTTAAGTTAGCCCATTTGAGGTACCTTCGTTGAAAATATTTTGCCCTATTATGTACCATTTTTTCCATTTAAAGACTATATACATGAGAGTTTTAGTAGTATATAGTTAGATAAATAAATAAAAAACCACAGTTCATTTCCACAGATACTTGGTATCTAGGCATTTAGTCTTGAGAAAGGAATTATTTATGTATATGTATTCAAGTCTGACTCCTAGCAATTGTCTGGACAAATATCTGCATGGTACACATACAAAATGGAGTTTTTTGGGGTAAGAAAACAGCTGTTTCACATTTCATGTTAATGTTTTGCTAATTATTATTATTATTATGTATTGGCATTTCTATCTCTTGTTTCTGCTATCATTTTCTCCTTCCTTTTCTTTTCCTCCTTCCACAAAAATAAATGAGTGGGTATTCAATACTCCTTTCTCAAATCTATATGTATCTAATGAAATTAATTTCTGTTCACATAAACTTAATGATTATAAATTGACAATAATTGAAATTACCCCAGTAATGACCAGGGTTTTTTGTTTTTGCTTTGTTGTAATAATTTAACAGAATTTCCTCTCTGGAAACTAGTTTTTATACAAAATTATTGCATCCTGGCTCATGTTCTGCTGTACCACCTCTAGTAAAAACAGGACTTGTCTTTATATTGATAAGAAGTTTGATCACATTTTTATTAAATATGTATTCTCTATTTTTGCTTGATTTTTCTTAATTTTTGTAAAAAGTATCTCACTATTCCCAGAAGTATTCTCTGATGGATTAATTCAAAAATATTCCAGAAAGTATGATCAGCATGAAACTATGGAGAAAACCTCAAGCCATTCTTGTAGAAATTACAAGGAAGCAACACATAAAGTATAACTCTTGGTGGTGATACTATTCCCAAGTCTCATGAGTGTTCCAATAATTTGTTACAGAGATTAAATCAAAACGAAAGGACTGGGAAAAGGAAGGCAGGATTTTCTTAATAAACCTGGATTAAATAAACTAAATGGCAGCCTGTCATCACCATTTCTGAAAATTTCTCAGTGTGGATGTGAGGGTGTTGACACACGGACATATTTCTCTCTCTCATCATCTCAACAAATGATTATTTCAAACTATTCAGTCCAGTTTTAGAAAACATGCTTAATTTTTTTCTTTTTCTTTTTTAATACAGAAAGATGTTGAATTGGTGAATCTGATTGACAGCATGGTGCTTTTAAGAGTAATAATAAAGATGAGTTATTTCCATTATGCTCCTGAAAGACAGAAGCAAATGTGCTATATCCTTTTCTATAGACAAAACCACAACCTAAGTGATGCCTAGGATAGTGCTTTGTCATACTCATAATTTATTAGATACCTTTGTACCATTCTGTCTTAATAAACAAGTAGGGAAAAGGATCACACCATTTGGCTTATTTTGTTTGAATACTTAGTGCTTTGAGACATGCTGTTTTAGGAAAAGACTAGAGGAAAAATGTACCACTTCTTCAATAAAGAGCTTGGTGTGTGGCCTTAAGAGCATGTGAATTGGATTAGACATAATCTACATAGACGTCTGCAAAGTCTTTGATTCAGTGGTACACGACAAACTACCCCTAAAACCAAAATCTTATGGTATCACTGGACATGTACATAACTGGATAGAAGCATTCCTGTCAAACAGACAACAAATGGTCAAAATTGGGAGCATCCTATCAAATTCTGTACCTGTCAACAGTGGTGTCCCCCAAAGTAGTGTTTTAGGACCAACTCTCTTCATACTCTACATAAATGACCTCTGTGATCATATTAGGAGCAACTGCATTCTCTTCGCTGATGATGTAAAGCTATTCCACCACAGACAATACTACTACCCTCCCAAAAGACCTTGACTATATATCAGAATGGTCAATCAAATGGCAACTTCAAATCTCAACAAAAAAATGTTCTGTCTTACATATCGGTAAAAAAAATCAGAAAATATAATACAAGCTAAATAGTCAAGACCTTGTTGAGGATCCAAACTCTGTTAAGGACCTTGGAGTACTCATCTCTAATGATCTAAGTGCTAGAACCCACTGTAACTACATAGCCAAAAAGACATTAAGAGTTGTTAATCTAATCCTACATAGCTTCTCCTCTGGTAATATCACATGACTAACTAGAGCATACAAAACATTTGCTAGACCTATACTTGAATAAAGCTCATCAGTCTGGAACCCATATCGTGTATCTGATATTAACACAATTGAGAAAGTCCAGAAATATTTCACAAGAAGAGTTCTCCGCTCCTCAACTCATTGCAGAATAACTTAAGCCACCAGACTTGAAATTCTAAACCTAGAAAACCTAGAACTATGCTGTCTTCAGTTTGATCTAAATATAGTATATAAAGGCCCTGTCACATTGCCCAACGGATGCAAAACGTATGTAAAAAGGACAAAATGGACGAGCAAAATGTTCCATCTGTTGTTATCCGCTCTCAAAATGGGCATAAATTTGCATAACCGGAGCGGATAACACGGAAAGGAACGGACGCGGAGAGGATGCAGAGCGGATGGAAAGCGGATGCTCCACGGAAGCCTAGTGGATGGAAGCGGATGGGAGCAAATGGCACATCCGCTAGGCTTCCGGGGGGCCTCAGCAAAGCGGACGCGGAACGGAAAGAGCGGATGCCGAGTGGATGCCGAGCGGATGATGCAGATGCACAGCGGACACACAGCGGAGAAAGTGGATGCAGAGCGGAAGCCTAGCGGATGCAGAGTGGAAGCCGAACGGATGCCGAGCGTTAATTGCGCATGCGGGGGGGATGCATTGCGTAAGCCGCATGGATATAAAGGGAAGCAGCTCGCACGTGGCCAGCATTCGGAGAAAAGACCTGCTGCCGGATACATCAAGTCCTTTCCTGCCCTGCCTGCATGCCTGCCTGCAAGACTTGTTGCCAGCCTTCCTTCCAGCCTGCCTCCAAGCCTCCTGGCCAGCCTCCCTGCCAACCTTGCTCTCTGCCTGCCTGCCAGCCTTGCTGCCAGCCTGCCTTCCAGCCTCCCTGCCAGCCAGTTTGCCTGCCAGCCTTGGTGTCTACCTGCCAGCCTTGGTGCCTGCCTGCCTGCCTTCTTGCCAGGCTTCCTGCCAGCCTTGGTGCCTGCCAGCCTCCCTGCCAGCCTCCCTGCCAGCCAGCAACCCCACAACCATGGGGAAGAAGTGAAAGTCTCAGCAACCTGTCGCCATCCCTGGCAAGAGGGACAGGGCCACCCTCCCGCCCCCTGTCCCTGACTCTGCTTCTGCTGGGGCTTCTGCTGCTCGGGCTTGCTCTTCTGGAGCTGGAGCTTCTGCTGAAGCTGCTCCTGGCAGTAGTGCTTCTGCTGGTGCTTACTCTGCTGAAGCTGCTCCTGATCCTGCTGGTCCTGCTGGTCCTGCTCGTGCTCCTGGACTTGCTCATCCTGCTCGTACTGCTCGTGCTCCTGGACTTGCTCATCCTGCTCGTGCTCCTGGTAATGCTGGTGCTGGTGCTGGTGCTGCTACTGGTGGTGCTGCTGCTGGTGGTGGTGCTGCTGCTGCTGCTGATGATGATCCTGCTGCTGCTGCTGCTGCTGATGATGATGATGATGATGATGATTATGATCCTGCTGGTGATGATGATGATGATGATGATGATGATCCTGCTGCTGCTGGTGGTGTGGAGGAGCAGCCCCTACTACCTGGGAGCCCCTCTGATGAGGGACCATCTGGTCCTGCCAAAGGGAGGAAGAGGCGTATGCAACAACGGGAGAGGAGGCAATACTATATTGAGGAGGAACACGAGGATGAGGTGCTGGAGTGGCTGAGAAAGAATGACTATCTGTGGTGGAAGGGACACCAGCTGTACAGGGACACCAAGCAGAAGCATGCTCCCTGGACAGAGAAGGCGGTGAGTATGGGCTACACTTTGGAGGTGCTCTTTGGCTGGTGGAAGCACATGCACACCTGGTACGGGAAGCTGCACCTCAAGAAATCTGGCCAGGCCACGGTTAAGCTGATGGACAGAGAGACCTACATCATGGCCAGGTGCAGCTTCCTGGAGGGTGAGATCCACCCCCGAGGAGCAGCCCCTCTGTCTACCCTCTCTCTCCAGCAGCCTGCTGAGAGCCAGTCCACTTCCGGCCAAGAGTCAGTCCCTGTCTCCAGGCAGGTTTCTGTGGAGCGTGCCACGGCGGAGAACCCACGGACAGGTGTTGTAACCTTGGTGGAGCGCGTGGAGGACTCCCTGGTGCGGTGGGAGCAAGGAGACGTCATGTGCACCACAGCCGTAGCCGCATCCCCCCCCCAGCTCCACCTCCACAGAAAGGCAGAGAGCCAGACAGCAGGAGGGGCAGAGCCACACTGTCCTGCTGGAGATCAGGGACACCATCCGGAGCAGCATAGATCTCCTCTCTCAGCTGGTCCACACCGACTCCTCATCCTCCAACCGCAAGCCCTTCCTCACCTATGTCAACCAGACCCTCAGGAACATGGAGGAAGCCCAGTACCAGGTGGTGAAGGACCGGATCACCGAGCTGCTTCACAAGCCTCCAGATCCAGAGGAACCTGCTCCCACCCAGTCCAGTTCTGCTCCTCCACCTCCACCCCAGGTGATGTCCCTCCCATTCCAAGGCTTCCCAGATCCCCTCACCTACCACCGCTATGGCTACCAGGAGGTCCAGCAGTACAGGCAGCAGCTCTTCCCAGTCCAGGCACAGAGTCATCGGATGACACCGTTGCCACCGGTTCCACTGATGCCACCGATGCCACCCATGACAATGATGCCACTAATGACAGCGGTGCCACCCATGCCAGTCCTCACCCAACTACAGACCAGACAGCCCGACTACACTACTCCTTCCTCCACCCCACAGCCAAGCCCGGCCTCAGTACATCTCTCATCAGTACTGTGGCTGACACCCCATGGCATGGAGGAAGGACCTCTTAGCATCACGGGTCTGAGCCAGCTGTCTGAGAGCTTCCTCAACACACCGTCCCCTGTTGTCCTCTCGGGGCCAGGCACCTCAATGACGATACAGACCAGCACTCCAGCACCACCCACCTCCACAGCACCTGGACCCTTCACCCCTGAGACTGGGCACACCTCCGAGTGACCAATAAGAGTGCCAGAGACTGGGTAGCTGGCTACCTGTGGACTTTATTTGGACACTTGACTTGGGTCATTTTCTTTTTAAAGCTTGTTATTAATAAAGTTTATCTTTGATTCACACACTTGCTTCATTTCTTTTTTTTAATTAAGTCTTGCTGGAAACTTTTAGAATTGGTTTAAGCCTTTGCATGCTTGTGGGATGGGTTAAGATGGCAGTGGGATGGGCAGGGATACCTTTGGAATGGGTAATAGCTGTGGGATAAATAAACCTCCAGTGCAAGCATAGTGTGACTGTATGGTCCACCCTCCCAGGTGCCACACCTATGGCCCTTTATTATCAATAATAATGTAATAATCATCCACACATGTCAACACAAACACAACTCTTTATTAAATGCCCTGTTCATTGTAGGCCCACCCAACATACATGGCCCAATCTCATCCGTGTGATGAGACAGGCTGAAGGAAGCACCCATTAATCCTATCATCCTGTCTTGCCACTCCCCTGCTCCAGCTGGGGAGTTGCACCAGTGTCTCAGGAGGTTGCGCTACTTCTTCCCTTCACGTGAGGCTCTGTTGGGGCCTTGCACATCCTCAGTGTCTATCAGGTTTCACCCTTGCCTCCATTCCCCAGGCTCCATGTCCCCATTGCCTTGCTGGAGGTCCACGAGCCTGTTCTGCAAGACTGGGTAGCGGGTGCGCATGAGATTGTGCAGGATGCAGCAAGCTTCCATGATCCTCCTCACGGTCTCTGGGCGATGCTGCATGGTGGTGAGAAGTACCTGGAACCTGTTGGCCAGGATGCCAAAGGCATTCTCCCCCACCCGTCTTGCCCTGGACAGCCTGTAGTTGAAGATCCTCTCTTCACGTGTGAGGCATCTGGAAGTGTAGGGCTTCATGAGGTAGGTTGTGAGGGAGAAGGCGTCATCCCCCACTACGAAGTAGGGCACATCTTACGTGTCGTTGGGCAGGGGGTCTGGATCTGGAAACCCCATGATGAGGTTGCCTTCCAGCCCCTCCTTGAGGTCACTGCCGTTGTATACGTGGGCATCTGAAGATGAGCCATTGCCTGAAGCATCGATGTACATGAACTTGTAGTCAGCATCGACCATGGCAAAGAGGACCATGCTGAAGAAGCCCTTGTAGTTGAAATAAGTGGACCCTGACTTAGCTGGCGCTTTGCAGGCCACGTGCTTGCCATCTATGGCTCCAACGGTGTGTGGGAAGTTCCACCTCTGATACCACTGCTCTGCAACTTTCTTCCATCCTTCATCAGTGGAGGGGCACTGGAGGAGCTCCTGCAGGTATTCTTCGATGATGGCCTGCACCACTTCTCTGACCACAATGCTGATGGTGTTGTGTGGCACCCTCCATCCATACTGCATGCTCCTGTAGGTGGTCCCTGAGGCTAGGTGGCGCAGAGTGAATGCCACCTTGAGCCCAGGTTCCAGTCTGGGCTGGAAGTTCATGTTTGCCTTGGTCAACCTGGGTGTCAGCCGCTGCACAACTTCGTCAAACATGGCTGGAGGCATCCTCATGAAGTTCTGGAATGCACGAGTGTCTTCGTTCCTGAGCTTCACCATCAGCTTGTTCTCCAGTCCATCCTCTGCTCTTCTGGTGATCCATCTTCGGACCCAGACGTTTCTTGGCCTCCTCCTTTTCTTCCCGTAGTAGAGTTCACAGAGACTGTAGATGGCTTTGCACTCTTGCAGAAGGATGGTGGCTGCCAAAAGGACTGTGTTACGATCCACGGTTGACATGACTGGATGCTGTGGAAGAGCAAGAGTCAGATGAAGGCTGCAGAGGTCTGCACAGCTGGGCTGCTGGTCTGAAAGTGAGATGCAGGTGAGTTGCCCCCTCTTTTTATAGGCAGTATAGGTGTCCCTTTGCATCCTCTAGGCATCCTCTAGACATCCTTAATATCCGAGATAGGTCCCCTCTGCTAACGTTTTTTCCATTTTAAATGCTTTGTTTCCGTGCTGCATTCGCTAGGCATCCGTTCTGCATCCGTTCCGCTTCCTCCCTGCGTCCGAGTGGATGCGAGTTGCGCGGATGTGGAACGGATGCCTAGCGGATATAGTGGATGCGTAATGGATGCAGAACGGATGCCTAGCGGATGCCTAGCGGATGCAGAACTGACGAATTGGATACATTTTCCGCGCAAAAGTTTTGAGCAGCTCAAAACTTTCTGAGCAGATGAAACATCCATAAACGGATGCTGGACGGATAGAGAGGAAGCAAAATGGAAGCAGTGAGTACAGAACGGATACATCGCATTAACCAACGGATGACAAGCTTTTTTGTCCATTTTACATCCTCTTTGCATCCGTTGGTGCAGTGTGACAGGGGCTTTAAATCATACATTTCAATGTCCTACCTGCAAATGAATACTTCAGCTTCATAAAAATACAAGAGCAAACAATAGATACAAACTCAAGTTTAACTGCACCAAACTTGATTGCAGGAAATACGACTTCAGCAACAAAGTGGTCAATGTGTGGAATACTCTACCTGACTCTGTTGTTTCTTCCCCAAACCCCCAAAACTTTAACCTTAGACTGTGTACTACTGACCTCACCCCCTTTCTAAGGGGCCTGTAGGGGACGTGCATAAGCGCACCAATCGTGTCTACTGTCCCTGTCCTATTGTTTCTTTTTATTTTTCTTATAAGTATCCATCTCATGTATTTAAAACTATGTTTATTCTTATACATGTATCTTGTGATTGACAAATCAAATAAATAAATCAATAAAAATAAAAATTTAGTCAAAGATATTACCTTATTAGGTATTGTACTTTAGAACAGAAGATAATTTTGTGTATGAAAGACTTGTTAGGGCTCAATAAAACTAGCAGTTAAAGGAGAGTGAATGTTTTTGCTAAATGTATAAACTTGTATTGACATTTGAAACAGAAAAAAAATAACTGAAAAAATGTGTGATAAAATGGATCAAAACTTTGGTTGTAATATACAAATGGAACGGTGGGAAAACCTGTGGTTCAAAAAATAGAAAGATTTAGATAATCTAATAAGAAACAGAGTGGAACTATTACCTTTTGCAGAGGTTGCTTATAATAATACAGTACATGGCAGCACAGGGTTGACTCCATTCCAAATCAACACTGGCATGGAATTTGTCCCTGTGCCAGAATTACCTAGAGAACCCCCTACATCCATGTCTGTAACAGAATTGATGAACTCATTAATGCTGACAGATGTATCAATGGTACATATCACCAGAAAAACCCTCTAGAATGTATAAAGATACTTCATATTTATGCCTGAAATAAAATCAACAAGAAGTGACACTGATGTATAATAAAGAAGTGACATTGATGGATGTGTAATAAAAGCTCAAAAATGTTGGACACAATTTCATATAATAATACAGAATCTATTAAACATTAATATGCAATTGAAACCAGAGACTCTCCTTTTGGGAATGATGCAAAAACAGAAAAAAAACCTGCAGCTTTGTTTTTGTATATAACAACTACAGCAAGACTATTATGTGCATAAAGTTGGAAAGTTGCAATCTAATCTACAATGGAAAAATGGATTGTGAAGATGATGGAACTTGATGAGATGGTCAAATGTCTTCCTTTTTATAATCCTGGCTATAATCCCTTAGTTTGGTGTGGGAATTCATCTAGTGGGACCAAGAAGAAGGGTCTTTTCTATGGTAGCTCCCTCCCCATGGAAGATCATTCCTGCAGAAATAAGATTGGCCCCCATTTTGATACCCTTCTTCAAGGCCCTGAAGACATGCTTTTGCCAACAGGCCTAGGGAACCCAGAGTGGGATCAAGCCCATCAAGTGACTTATTTGACTGATTTGTTGTCTTATTTGTTGTCATCAGAGGATTGGGGGGGGGGGTTATCACTTTTTATTGTTTTATATGAGTTTTTAATTTTTGTAAGCTGCCTGGAGTCACTGAGAGTGAGTTGGACAGTGTAGTGCAGTGCAGTGTAGTGCAGTGCAGTGCAGTGCAGTATAATGAAAGGGAAAGAGACAGAAAAGAAAGGAAAGCAGTGCAATGCAATGCAACACAATGCAATACAATATAAATTTTCCCCTATGGAAAAATCAATAGTCTTTGCAGGGAGCAGACTAACAATATTTCTATAAAGGCATCTCCAAAATCTCCCCCAAAGGCCAACAATGAGGAAATATTAATATGGGAATTTCTCTCGATAAATATCGTCACAATATGGAAACCACTGGGAAAAGGCTGGAGGTTTGAGAATGAAAATGTGATTTTGCAGTACATTGACTGAACTAGAGAGCTATTACATGCTTTTTTTTATCCTTGAAACTTTCACCAGCATCTAACAATGAATACATATTATTCAGTTTGCTTGAGTTTGAACTATATCCTGCTCTTCAAATAAAATGAGAAATATCAATGGCTTTGATTTTGTTAAATTAAAAAGAAAGAATATTGCTCTTTGCATGATGCAATCTTAATTACTATACCATTTTGTTTTATTTATGAACATCTGTGGTATACTTTGAATAATAACATTATCACAAAAGCTAGGACAATTCTCAAAAAGACCAATGAATTGAAATAAAGATGAGGAGAAAATAAGTGAAGAAAACTCTTTAAGGAAAAAAAAAATGTCACCCAGCAACATTAGTCCCAGCAAGAGCAAAGAAAAACTATGGAAAGAATCCATGCTGCTTAACAAAATCAGTATGGTTTATAATCTACATTGTGAAAAGTAGAAATATATTATGCATTGTGGGATACCTTGTCTGCAACCTGTGTATATTTGTGGTTTTTATTTGCAAGAAACTCTGGGAAACAATTCAGCCTCAATGGCAACAATGGCAGCCCTTCTTATAGTGGCTTGCTCGCGGCTTGTGGCCAATGACGGTTGTTTTCGTGTTCCCGCCATCAGGTGGGCCAGTCGGAATGGTGCTTAAGTAACCAATCCAAGAACGGCCTTTTTGGCCAATCAGTTTAAGGTATTTGGAGTCTACCAAGTTCTATACACAACAATTTTCAGCTCCTGAAAGCAGCTACATCATTTTATGGGTGCATGTGACTACCACACAGAGCAGCTGGGAATTCCCCCCCAAAAATTTGCATAATGGCAGCGCACACAGAAGCTTGGTTTATCTCCCCACCCCCACCATGTGTTCACACAAGGAGTTTGCATTCAAATAAAAAAAAATGCTGCACTGATCTTATAGAAATGGCAGACTTAGAATAACTTTATTATCACTTTAAATGTACACTAATTGACATACATTAAAATGAAATTTCATTGCCTACAGTTCTAAAAGAGTCACCACCTCCAATATATACCACATAAACATGAAAAAATTAAAATAAATAAATACAAAATTATGCATATACCCACAAATGTTATATGACAGAGAGAAACAACACAGTCTGGTTTGGATGTATGTATGTACATGGTGAGAAAAATGAATCTTGTGAGTTTGCCAAATGGATGGCATAGGGAACAAAGCTGTTACAGAATTGGATAGTCCTGCTAGAAGTACTTCAAAACCTCCTCCCAGAGGGGAGCAACAGAAACAAGCTATAAAGTAGGTGTGTGGGGCCTCTAACAATGCTTTGAGCTCTGAGCATATAGTGCTTATATCCTGAATAATGGGAAGTGAGATTCCTATAATCTCTGCTATTCTTACCACTCTCTGTATGGACTTTCTATCTGAGTCCTGCTGCTATCAAACCAGTGATGCAGTTTGTTAAAATGCTCTCAATCATGCCTCTGTAAAAAATGGTCAGGAGAGAAGGAGAAAGATGGAATCTTCTCATCAGACATAGGAAATACAGATTCTGGTTTTTAATGCAGAGCATGGATTTTATACAGAATAAAGAAAGGAAAAAAAATGGGTTGGTAGGAACAGCTACTACTTACAATTGCAAAATAAGGGAAGATAGAGAAAACTGTTGAAACTTAAAGTAAGATGTCTAAATACAAAAGTCATGCCACATGCTGTCTGCATCACAAAGGATGGGAGGCTAATTTGCCAAGCAAATTAGTGACTAGTCCAGGCAGTCACCAGGAGTGAATAACAACTTGAAGGCACTCCACCCCAAAATCAGCTACACTCTACACACTCTTTTTGGATGGACCCATAGCATAGTGTGTGCTATATAGCCAATTATGTCACTATGTCACTGCTACCATCTTCTCAAGGTAACAGTCAACTCTCTGCTGCAATGGACCACTTACACCTATCTCCATCTTTTGCATAACAGACATTTAGTATTAAGGCACAGCAAGCAGGACTCACATTTTAAAAATGCTCTTGGCATGTAATCAGAATCTTTGTAACAGAGCAGGATGGTGTTGAAAAACCCTTTTGTCAGGAGTGATATGAGCAGATTGATGAATCAATTACATGTCACCTGATAGTCTTCTGGTGAAGTTTCTTTGTCACATTTCCCTTATCAAGGTTCTCCACAAAGCTCAAATATAGCCAGAAATTTCAACATTCACACCAGAAAAGAAATTGGTTGGATGATATACAGCATGAGCTGTTGCTTCTGTCATCTGCTCTCCACAATTTCACTCATCTTGCTTTATTGTTGTTGTCTTTCTTTATGTTGTTAATGCTTCTTTATTGTTATGAAATTTTAGCTTGATGGGATGGATTTGAACCAAGATACTTAAGTGCAAGCAGTTTGAAAACAACCTAATTGAGTCCATCAACAGGATTTTCAGATACAGCTGTAGCATTTCCCCCCCCTCAAAAAAAAAATATGACTGTAGCAACTACAGGAGAAAGAACAACACATTTAAACACTGAGAAAAGATTGGGGGTCATTGTTGAGAATGAGGAGCTAAACACTTTTCTATTTGAAGAAATACCTTAAAGGACCAATACGAAGATGGAAGTATATTGGCCAATTTTCTAAAATTCAATCAGGGAATATTTTTTCAGCTAAGCTGAGTAAATATACCATTATTAGCAGTAGTAAACATAGTTGTTAGAGTAATAATGTAAGGAAAGTGATTTATCTACTGATCTTGGGGGTACAATTTCTATAGAGCACAGTATTACCTCCACCTTTCACTGTTATCTTATGTCCTGGAATATGCTGAAGAAGCTGAGCCAACTAAAAAGCAATCTCTTGGTCCTCCTCACATTAACAAGCTGTTTCCTCTTCTCTCTTTTGGGTAAAGCTCAGCTCAGGGGCTATTAAAACCAAATCAACTGTTTAACACAGTAGGAGCAGTTTTACTCAGTAACTAGCCTTTTTTCATGGGCTTCAATTTCTTCTCTAATACAGATTTTTTTTTTTTAAGAACAAATGTTAGGAAAAAAGTAAAGAAACTCACCAAATCCCTTGCGGTACCTTTATGACATAAGATTTCCTAGGAATCACTGAACTGCCAAGTAAATATATTTTTGTCATGCAAGCACATGCCCGCCCTGCTTTCATTAGAGCTGCATTTTAGTTTGTGCAATTGCAATTTTTTGCAGGATTCTTTTTTTTTCAACAACTGTGTGTAGTCCATACAAAGAGTTGTGGAGGAACAGTTTGGGAGAGTGGGGGAGGAGCAGTGGCATTGGATCATTGTCCCTAACAAATAACATAATTGGTTGTGGAACTGGGCATAGATTCTACTGTTAAGTCATCTCTGGAGCTAGAATTGCACAACATGCTAAACTCAATAAACTCAATAATAAAGATAGTTAAGCTGGGACCATAAAATGCTGTGCTAAAACTATACTATGGTTTAACTTGATGGGCTGGTTCATACAATGGAGAGTTCCCATTACTCACTGAAGGAACAACTATCTAATCTCATTTTAGCATAGGATATATTCCAGCCACACATTTCCTCTCAAAATATGAACAGGAAGTATTAAAACCCTAAATGCATTGTTTTGAGAATACTGTTCTTTGAATTGTGTAAATGAATGGATGCAGTAAACCACCCAGAGTTACTTTGGTGAGATGGGCCATATTGAATAAACAAACAAATATTTATGTCAATTGTTGCTTCGATTGGGAGGAAACAATGAGCCTACAAAAAGAAATGGTCAAATTTGCTTTGTCACATGAGCAGGAACTTTTCAGAAAATAACTTGTAGTTGACTTGATTTTCATTTCATGATATGAATTCCTATTTCTTCCTTTGTTTTTAGACAGCATAAAAGCCCCAAACCAATTCACAATAGAGAACATAGAGAGCTTGATTAACTTAAATCAGCAGCTTAAGTTTCATGATGAAAGCTAGCAACTTTCTGCATATTGGGAGAATAGAAATATTTCCCCTACTTGACAGTATTGGTAATTCCAAATGCTGTTATTATGAAAAGAGTGACGAGGCAAATTTATTACAGCACTTACTTTTGTTTTAATTTCTTCTCCATGATCAAATACTTTTTTCAATATGATCTATGCAGACTTTGACAAATGCTGTAAGTTCTCAGTAGAATACCAACTAAAGGAAATTCATTCCTATCACATTAATAGGTGCTGAATATTTTTTCATGTCCCTGATGCTGATTCATCCTCTTAGTGAACCAGCCCTATGTTATCCTAATATTGCAATAAGAAGGGTTTCTACCCATCTTAAGGAATAAATCAATATCCTGAAGCCCACCAGATGTACAAGCTATACTAGGAATTATGGTAATACAAGGGAAGGTATCAAGTCAAAGGAAGGCTTAGCTCAGGGGTGTCAAACTCATTGTCACAGTGTTATTACGTGACATATTGCAACTTTCCCCCCCTTTACTGAACCAAGCATGGGCATGGGCATGGTCAGCATGTGATGCATCCAGCCCACAGACCATAAGTTTGACAGCCCTGGCTTAGTTCATTCCAAGTCAACCATTCTCTCATCCAGGGGCATATTTCCTGTCTTTGAATATAGAGATTTTAATGATTTTGATTTTTTTTTTACTATTGATAGATCTACCATGAACTGAAATTTTCTTTTAAAGCCACCTAAATAAACAGTCATTCTGCCCATCACCATAAATCAAAGCAATGCTCTTCTTGGACAATGATGTAGACAGCAAATCATTATGATGCTTGTTATACTGCTAATAGCTACTTTCTTTTGCCTACATCTTCTTGTGGCTATTCTGCCTAACTCAGAAGATCAAGACTATTGTCATCCTAAAGGCCAATAATAACTTGCTCAAAGTCTGGTCTGGTTGCCTGAACTTCATCTTTCAAAACACAGTTGAGTGAAATAATGTATTTTGAGAGGTGGTGAGGTGAAAACATTGCTGTTTCTTGTCAGTCTTTGCTATATTACTTTAAAATGAGATATTTGATCCTGGGATAATTCTTTCAGCAATACTGTCAATGTACAATCATGTGTAGGTCCAGTATTTGTTGGAGGACAGAAGATTGCTAACTGAGTGTGCCGCTCTAATCGTGTGCCTCTGTCTTTTATAGAAAAATGAGAAAATAATAAAAGCATAGCCTCAAGGTTGCAGAATATTTCAAGAGGCAAATTTAGAAGCAGCTACATTTCAATTTTTAGAAAATGATAAGCCAGCTTCAGATATGAAAATGATTTAAAAAAATAATAACCTTTCAAATGGCCTCATCAAGGACTTAAAGAATAGATAAAACTAGTCAAGGGCAGGAAAACAAAGCAGTGTCTGGATAATGGTAGCTGTTGACTACATTTAACAAAACAAAATAGACATTGTTATCTGCATTTAAGAAGATAAAATTGTCTGAACAATGATGGTAGAAAGGAATAGTTTACTCTTCCTCTCCAAGGCATCGAGTTGAGGAAAATCTTACTTTTGATGGGCTTCTACATCACAGATCACTGTTAAGAAGACTTTAAAGAGAAGGTGTGGAAGGGAAGTTTGCTGGGCAACATGGTAGCTGCAAAAAGCAAGCCAGTACAGATATTCTTCTCCTGTCATCTTTTTGAACCAAGGGGAAAAAAAGCTTCACTGCTTTCCTTGCTCCTTCTGGTGCACCATGGTGATTTGAATTATCAGTATTCTGACAACACCTGAACAATGAAAGATTTAGTAGAAAAGTCTTGGAACCTTGAAAAACAGTAATAGACAATGAATCGCATATGTAACATTGCAAGCAATTATTATTTTTTGACTAAATATTCAGCCTCATGGTAGAGAACAATAGAAATGGGAGTGAGAATCAATCTCTTTTGGAGTTAGAGCTTTGTTTTCCATTTATCTGATTTTATGTTCATTTGGGTCCATTCCTTTGTTTAAAAGGGAATTGTGTGACTCCATACATTGCTTAGGGTACTATTGCTGTAATACTTGAAGTACGTACCTTTCGTAGGGTCTGCCCTCAAGGAACACCTCTCTGTCTCAAACTAAATTAGCCCCAATTTTGCTAGTATTTTTCAGATTATGCCTTAAGACCTATTTTTTTTTCCTTTCAGACATGGCTGGAATATGATTAATTGGTGACTCTATTTATTTTATTTTATGTTTTTTATTTATTGTATTGTTATTATATTGATGAACTGCTTATATGAGATTGACAGCAATATATATCTAGCATATATCATAACATAAGAAATAAATACTTACAGTTTGTATAGTTTACATATTTCCTAATATATACACTAGGCAACCAATGCATACTAAACCAAAGTATTTTTGTGCTCAATTATCTCTAGCATATATTTCTCTGCACAGGAACATTTTTGTACATCTTTTCCTGAATAATGAACTGCATGTAGAGGCTTGCATGCTCCTTTCACATACTTTATTATCTTCCCCTAGTGAGATTAATCGTATTTTGTTCTTCTTATGTCCGGAATGAGTAAATATGGCTTGGTACAGGTTTACAAATGGATAAATATGATATAATGTTGGATTACGAATGAGCACCCATTGTGAATTCAGATTCAACAAACAAATATTCATTTTCTGTTTCAGGGAGAGCCAAAACTGATACATAAGGGAAGAGAAGGAGATTATGGCATTCATGGGCTAGTGCTTGTATTAAATTATGGTTTATTAAGCAATAGATGCCACTTGTAAATAGGTTCAATTTGTCTTGCAGCTGGAAGCCTCCATATTCAGTTGGGAAACTTGGCTACTCCATTTTCTCTAATTAAAGTCAAGAGGACTTTAAAGATATGTAACTTGAGCTGTGCTGTATAGTAAGTAAATAGCTGCTTCAATAAGCACACTGATGATGTGGCATAATCATTGAACTTCATTTTCCAAATGTGTATACAAATATAGTTTTATTTTAAAAGGTTGATAGGATTACAAGCTTAGAAAATAGCATTTTCTTTGAAAAGAGATTTCTATAACACTTTACAGAATAGACATTTGTATGCAGGAAGGATTAAAATTGGAGACCTCATATATAGCTAGGCAATCCACAGACATATGCAGTCCCAAACCAATTTTTGTAGCTGCTGGAGTCATAGATGTCCATTGAAAGTCCTAATGTGTGTCATGGTGTATTATATGTAAATTTCATGATGATATCATGATCACATAATTTTACTTGCCTTCCTTGGTCCTCTGCAAACACCTATATCAGAGTCCCTTTTGACTACATCATCATTAAATTTCAGTTTCCTGCCATTTTGAGGCAAAAACACAACTTACAGCAGGAGTACCAATCCCCTGGGCCACAGCCCACTACTGGACTGTGGCTTGTTCTGAACTGGGCCTCTTGGGTGACTGGCCGGTGCATGGGTGCACACGCAGAGCTCAACTTGCATGAGCAGTGGGCGGCACAAGGAACTCAATCTGAGTGAACAGCAGGATGGTATGCAAGTGTGTGAGGAGCTCAGTTTGCATGGGCTGGTTCCCCTAAAGCACACCCCCAAGAGCCACCAAGCAGTAAAAGTTGGGGACTGCTACCTTACAGTAAGTTTACAATTTGGGTTACAAGAGGGGGAAGGGAATACTTTCCAATACCCCCCAAAATAAAACAGCAATTCCATGCCCATCTTAAATTTGATCCTATCCATACAGTTCCTAAAACTTTTAAAAATCCTTAACAAGGGCAAAAAAGTTTGCTAATTGGAACTTGTCCTTCAGTGTACTCCAACTGAGGGCTCAGATCCTCACACCTCTGATTCTATGAATCTATTCTTTTTCAAAATATTTAAGATTCATGTTTGTGATATAACAAATCAATAAATAAATCCAGAATCAATTCTTCACTACACAAAGTCCAGCCACAGTTCTTTATTACACCTTCTTCCATTCCACTGGTAGATCACCTATCTATTGGCCTCAGTTGCTGCCAAGATGCAACAGGCTATAATTTTTTTTCTTTTGTTTATCCCAATTGATTTTCAAATAATTGTTTTTCTTGTTCTTTGCATTCCTAGTAGCTGCCATAATCAAAAGCAGAGATGTAATCCTGCCTAATAAGCTGCTGCATAACTACTTGCAGCTGTGAAATAACTTCAGTACAGATGATATTTATCAAGAGTTTGGACACTAGCTTATGTATGAGTAGAGAAGCTTCAGTAAAGACCTATCGAGCAAACAAGAATAAGAACAGCATTTAATAAAAGTTCAATCATAAAAAAATGCTGTGGTTCAAAGGAGGAGTAATAAATCATTTCAACTTCTATTTGTGCTTCAAAATCCAGGAAATTGGAATCATGATTCTGCACAACACAAGCTGCAAAGACTTTCTTCAAAGTCCTCTGAACATCAGATTTGGTTTTGGAAGAGATATGCCCATTCAAGCGATGCAATGCTTCAGGCTTCTGTATAGAGTTAATATATATATTATATTATATTATATTATATTATATATATAGAGAGAGAGTTAATATATATATAGAATTAACTCTATACAGAAGCCTGAGGATGGCAGATGGGATTCTGCTGAAACGTTGCTACAACTTTAACAGAACTACAATGACGTGGGATAATACCCGAAGGAAGCTAAACAGCATACATGTAAGTACCCGCGAAAGCCTAAGAAAACAAATATCTATCTATCTATCTATCTATCTATCTATCTATCTATCTATCTATCTATAGATATAGATATAGATATAGATATAGATATAGATATAGATATAG
>BLBF01000018.1:17405290-17417019 GCA_015471245.1 Laticauda colubrina
GATATAGATATAGATATAGATATAGATATAGATATAGATATAGATATTTATCTATCTCTATCCCTATCCCTATCCCTATCCTTATCCCTATCGCTATCCCTCTCCCTCTCCCTCTCCCTCTCCCTCTACATCTACATCTACATCTACATCTACATCTACATCTACATCTACATCTACATCTATATCTATATCTATGTTTTTTTAAAGTTTTCACGGATACTTATATGTATGCTGTTCAGCTTCCTTTGGGTATTATCCCACGTCATTGTAGTTGTGCTTTTAAAGTTGTAGCAACGTTTCAGCAGAATCTCATCTGCCATCATCATGATCAAAAGCAACTTGCACAAAGATGAATTCGAAGCGCTACAAACCCTGAAAAATAATAACAGCATAATCATACTCCCAGCAGATAGAGGGAATGCCACAGTAGTAATGGATAGAAAAGACTATGAAACAAAATTGACAGACCTACTCCAAGACTCCACATACAAACCTATAAACACAGACCCAACCACATATCTAGAAAAATTAACCAAGAAGAAAATTATAACCAGCCACATAAGCAAAGAAATCCAACAGACGATCATCCCAAGAGAAAAATCTTCCAGATGCCCCAAATTATACGGCCTCCCAAAAATAAACAAAGAAGGCATACCTCTCAGACCCATAGTCAACTCCAAAGGAGTACCACTACAAAACCTAGCTAAACACTAAGCAAAACAACTACAGCCTCATGCTGAAACCGCAGCTTCATATGTACAAAACTCATACCACTTCTTAGAAATGATCAAAG
The DNA here is from genome assembly GCA_015471245.1 of Laticauda colubrina. Classification (NCBI taxonomy): domain Eukaryota; kingdom Metazoa; phylum Chordata; class Lepidosauria; order Squamata; family Elapidae; genus Laticauda; species Laticauda colubrina. The sequence continues at coordinate 17,406,084 of BLBF01000018.1, forward strand.
ATCTACACGTGGAACAAGAAGATCTGCTTGTAAGTTTTGATGTGGTTTCACTATTCACTCAAGTACCGATAAAAGAAACTCTTGAAATCATCAAAAATAAATACCAACCAGCTAAACACCTCATGGAACTAACAGAACACTGCCTAACCAACACATATTTCATATACAAAGGAAAAGATACAAGCAAATTGAAGGAGCCCCTATGGGATCACCACTGTCACCCATCATTGCAAACCTGTTCATGGAAGAATTCGAATCCAGAGCCCTAGCTAATGCCACCCACAAACCCAAACTATGGCTAAGATACATCGATGACACATTTGTGATTTGGCCCCATGGAAAAGAAAACCTAAACAATTTCCTAACACACCTAAACAACACCCCCCCCAAAATCAAGTTCACCATGGAAACGGAAATAAACAAACAACTACCATTCCTAGATGTACTAATCTACAAAAGAACAGATGGCACACTGGGACACACCGTATACCAGAAGAAAACACACACCAACCGCAACCTCAACGCCCAATTCCACCACCACCCAGCACAGATAAATTCTGTGGCCAAAACACTAATTACCAGAACCAAATGCCTGGCAGACAAGACACATATAAAGACTGAACTATGCACCCTGACTAAAGTACTGACAGCCAACGGCTTCCACAAAAACAAAATCACCAGCTTGATCCACAAAAAAACACAAAGACATAATAGAGACCTAGAAGATCAACAGACCTATGGAACAGCTGTCCTGCCCTACATAAGAGGTACTATAGACAAAATCAGTAAGATACGACACAGGCATCACATCGAGACTGCCTTCAAAATAGACAAAAAAATAGCAGCCATCCTTAAAAACCCTAAAAACAAATTTGACCTGGAAAACCAAGGCATATACGAAGTTCCTTGTGCATCATGCCCGGCCACATACATTGGACAGACCAATAGAAGAATAAGTACCCGCCTGGATGAACACAAAAATGCAGTAAAAAAGTTGGAACACACCTCCTCACTAGTCCAACACATGAAAGCCACAGGTCATAACATCAACTTCAATGGCACCAAAACCCTAGCCACTATAGAAAACCCCAGCCACAGAATCATCAGAGAAGCCATAGAGATTGAAAAAAGACCTGAAAGCATGAATAGAAGAGATGAATCCACCAGACTGTCAATCATTTGGAAGCCTGCACACTCAAATAGAAAGATCTCCACACCAAAAGCCAGGCAAACACCTGGGCACAAACAGACTCCCGATGATACCTCCAGCTCAAACACACCCCAACTAGGCCCCCAGATGAAACCTAGCTTCCTAACAGATGATAGCCGTCCTTTTACTCGAAGCCAAGCTGCACTGAAAGCCTCCAACACAGGAACACAGTGCTGCCAGCCAATCAAAGCCACAAAACAGACAGAAGAAACCAGAAACACCAATCAAACAAACTCCAAGACCAATAAACACAGACCAAGACTCCCAACCAATCAGGATGTAGAAAAAAATATCCTGCCACAATCATAGGCTAGCCTCAAATTTAAAACCAACGGCTGTGAGACCCTGACCCACATACAAACTCAATACAGAAGCCTGATGTTGGCAGATGAGATTCTGCTGAAACGTTGCTTCAACTTTAAAAGCACTAAAATGATGTGGGATAATACCCGAAGGAAGCTGAACAGCACATATATATATATCATCTTCTCCAGGCTTGTGTCTTTGGCTTTGAGCTTGCAATTGCTTCTTCATTTTAACTGCTAGTAGGGGTGTGACTTCATTGGTTGGGGGTTTGGCGGTGTTCTGATTGGCTGGGGGTGTGCTCTGTTCAGGTGGGGGCTTGGTTGTGTTCAGGTTAGTCTTAGTTACTCGGGGATTTGAGCTAGTGAAATGTGATCCTGTTGTTTGGCTTCTCATTTGTGGTTGTGCCACACCTTATTGTTGGGTGTCAGTTCACTTCATATATGGGTCAGAGGGGTTTGAAGTGGATAGTGATGCAACTGTAGTATGGCTTCTGGTCCATGGTTGTGTCTCATCTTCTGTGTGGGTGGGAGTCTGCTTTCTACGTGGAAATGTGGTGGTAGCATCTTGTGTGGCCCTGATGGGTGTGGGTCTGGTGTTATTCTTCATGTTAGGTACTTGTTTGTTAATGAGGGTGGGTTTCCAAATGGCTGGTAGGTGAGAGGTATCATCTCGTTTATTCATGCTATGCGGGCATTTTTCTATCTCTATGGCTTCTCTGATTATTCTGTTGTTGAAGTGTTCAGTTTTGGCGATAGTTCTGGTATTTTTAAATTCAATCTCATGTCCTGTGGCTTTGAGGTGATGGATGAGGGAAGAGATTGGTTCTTCTTTTTTGATTGAGTTCTTGTGTTCTTCAATGTGTGCACTTATTCTTCTGTTAGTTTGTCCGATGTATGTGGTGGAGCAGGCGGTGCAAGAGATTTCATATACTCCTTAGTTTTCTAACTCAATTTTGTCTTTAGGGTTTCTTAGGATGGTGGATATTTTTCTGTTTGTGCAGAATGCTGTTTTATTGTTGTGTTTTTGTAGGATCTTGCTGATTTTGTCTGTAGTGCCTAATATATATGGGAGGAGGGCTTTGCCGTTCTCTTGTTCGGTTGGTTGGGGTTTCTGTTTGGATTGGGTGGGTAATCTTCTTTCTTTGGAATCGATTGGCTGTTAGTACATTAGTGAGAGTGTGTAGTTTATTTTTTAGGTGTTGTTCGTTGGCTTAGCATTTTGTTCTGGAGATGAGTGCCTCGGCTACAGAATTGATATGTGCTGGGTGGTGGTGTGAGAGTGCATGTAGATAGCAGTTTGTGTTTTCTTCTGGTAGATGGTGTGTCCTAGAGAACCACTGGATTTTTTGTGTACTAAGACATCTAGGAAGGGAAGTTGATTGTTAGCTTCTGTTTCCATGATGAATTGTATTTTTGGGTGTAGGCTGTTGAGGTGTGTGAGGAAGTTGTTCAGTTTTTCTTTCCCATATAGCCAGATTATGAAGGTGTCATCTACATATCTGAGCCAGAGTTTGGGTTTGTGATCATATTTTTCTAGAGCTTATGTTTCAAAGTGTTGCATGTAGAGGTTTGCGATGACAGGTGAGAGGGGTGATCCCATGGGTGCTCCTTCTGTTTGTTTGTATTTTTGTCCGTTGTAGGGGAAGTATGTATTGGATAGGCAGTGGTTGGTCAGATCTCGGATGTGATTCGGGGGATTGTATTGTTTTGGATGGCTGTCAATGCTTCTTTTTTCGGCACTTGGGTGAAGAGGGATATGACATCGAAGCTCACTAGTAGGTTGCTGGGTTGTCAGCTTTGTTTCTTTATAATCTTGATGAACTGGAATGAGTTTCTTACATGTGAGTTGATGGATTCTGCATACGGCTGTAGTTGTTTGGTGAGAAATTTGGCTAGATTTTGTAGAGGTGAGCCTATGGAGCTGACTATTGGTTTAAGGGGGGTTCCTTCTTTGTGTATCTTGGGGAGACCATAAAGTTTAGGGCATCTGGATGATTTTTCTCTGGGTATGATTCTTTGCTGGATTTCTTCGCTGATGGGGGAGGCTTTTATTTTGGATCTGGTGGTTTTTTCTAGGTAAGTGGTGGGGTCTCTGTTTAGGGGTTTGTATGTGGGGTCTTGGAGTAAGTTGATTAACTTGGTTTAGTAGTCAGATGTGTTCATAACTACTGTTGCGTTGGCCTTATCTGCTGGTAGGATTATTATGCTGGTGTCTTCTTTCAGGTTAAGTAGTGCAGTTTGTTCTTCCTTGGATAAGTTGCTTTTGGGTGGTTTGCTAGTGCAGAGGATGTTGGTGATTTCGAGTCTGATTCTGTTCGCATCATCAGGGTTGGTTTTGGTCAGGCTGATTTCAACTCCACATATGATAGTTTCTGTGGGGATGTGTTTGGGAGCGACAGAAAAGTTGAATCCTTTCTAAAGGATATTGGTTTCGGCTTCGGTGAGGATCTTGTCTGAAATGTTGTACACTGTTTGTTTCATGTGTGGCTGTGAGCGGGAAGGAGGTTGTTTCTGCCATTGTTGTAGTTTTCTGAGTTTGTTGGTGTGTGTGTCTTTCTTGAGGGTGGTCTCTGTTTCGACTCTCCAGACAGTGAGTTGTTTGGATTTGTCCCAAAGTGTGGGGTGAATCTTGTTGCTGAGTCTGAGATGAAGTGTGAGGAGACTTTGTTGATTTGGTCTAGGAGGAATCTTTTTGTGTGAAGTTCATTTCTAATTAGGGCCAATTTTGTTCTTTTTAGGATACATTCGGTGGCTGCTGTGTTGGTGTGGAATTTCAATTGGAAGCTTATGGGGATTAAATTTTGATCTCAGCAGTTGTGTAGGAATGCAAGGTCACATAAAATGTGTGCTTTTTGGACTTCAGGTTTTTCATAAGTCCTGGTCAGATGGTGGGTTTCCTCCCTGTAGAGGTGCAATATTTGTTTTCTGAGGTTTTCGCGGGTATTTGTATGTGGATCTTTGGTTATTCGGGTTTTCTCCTGTGTAAAATTGGAAGTATCTAGGTGATGTTTCGATGAAGTCTCATTCATCATCTTTAGGCTTGTGTCTTTGGCTTTGTGATTCTCGAAGTAATATATATATATGTGCTTATTGTTATGAGATTACTATTTTATCCATATAGTCCAGGCAGCCTAATGAATGAGGCGGGCATACCCATTTTTGGAATGTGTAATAAACAATAAAAAAATAGACATTTATAGAAAATGGTTTTGGATTTCTGCAATGTCCACTATATAGGTTATTTTGGCAAACCACTCTGAAGCTACCATTTATCTAAATGCTATTGAACAGTTGATATTCATCACTCTAAATATGTAACAGACTTGTGTTCTGGAGATCTGGAGATGCTGTTTTTTAAAGGTGGCACTTATCTTAGGGGACCACTTCCTCCTTAAATTAGGTAAAGTACTTGTGATGGCATCTCAGAAATTGATTAAAATAAAGCTTTGCAAGAGGATGAATTGGATAACAGAAAATAGGTGATTTTGTAACTTGCTCTAAGTTTCCTTTTGGAAAATTTTCTCCCTCTTCCTCTTCCTCTCCCTCCCCGCCCTCTCTCTCCCCCTCCCTCCCTCTCTATTGTCTACCTATCACATTTTTGAACTGTCCATCTCCCTTCTACTAAGCAGTCACTGTCAGACTGTCAGGCATATATTTTCATCTATAAGAAGCTGCATTCTCATTTTTTTATAAGGAATCCAAACAAAATTATGAATCCTGCACTACTCAGTGAAAGTGTGAATGTTCAAGTCCCAAACACATATGGAAGGCAATGTTAAATTGTGTTTCATAGTAGACCACAATGTGTTTATATTTGGAAAAGCACTTTCCAAAGGATTCTCTTACGTACCGTATAAGATGTATGATACCATCGCACAAATCCCTGTAAGAAATATAGAGCTGTTATTCCCCTTACACACTGATTCAAATTAGTTAAACTGTTTGCACACATAGAACTTCACTGGATCTGTTATATGGGTCCCAGTAGGATCTGCATTCTCTTTTGCCTAAACAACCTTGTGCTATTCTTTCCTTTAAAAAGGAAGGCAGCTGATATATAATGTCTGGGTTGATTACAGGTATCTCCTTTCTAAATCTCTCTGACCTTTTGGAAGTCTTCAATTCAACAGCTTGATCCCACATTAATAGCTGAATTGCAGTGTGGTCTATGGTTTCCATCCTCAATAATATCCACAATTTTCTAATCTTTTCAAAGGTCAAAACCTCTCATTAATTGCATATGTAACACCAATGCCATATTTCTTTGGTTCCCAATAACCCATTATCTTTCTGTCCCTTTCCAAATCTCCCATTATTGTATTATATTGATTTATTACAGATTTGGATGATGATCTCAAACAGAAGAAAGTACTTTGTGCCATTTTAAATGGAATTATCTGAAAACAAGCGATAACATGGACTAGAGGGGAAAAATGCATGTGTCTACTTTATTTAAAGGACTAATTCTGCTGACTCAACTCACGAATCAATGAAAATATTATTTATTTCTTGCTGCAGTGAAGATTGCACTTTATATCCATAGTTAATCATAAAAAGATCAATCAAGTGGACAGCAGTATTGAAAGAACAGGATGCCCTGAGACATTAACTGCAACAGAAGATAAAGCTGAGCCATACATTTATTAGTCCCTTGGCAAAACAATATGCAGGCTGGTAGATGAGTTGAAATTGTGCTGATACACACTCTGCTTCAGACATCCATAAGGAGATTGCCTTCTATTCACTCACTCTGCACCTTCCTTAATTTTTCTTTCCATACATTTATATTTCTTGTACAGTCCAGACGTATATTCTATATACAATAATGCAGGTCTTGGCGTGTTCGGGTCTTTTCCTGTGTAAGATTGAGAGCATCTTGGCAACTTTTCAATGAGGTCCCACTTGCCATCTTCAGGCTGGTGCTTTCGGCTTTGTGCTTTTGCGAGCAAAGCATGATCGGAGCTGCCTTTGTCTCCCTGAAAATTGTTTATATTGGGCAGAGCTAGATGAGCACAAATGGTATCTTGACAGTCTCAGCAACATTTGCAACAGGAAAAGCAGGTGGATGATTTCTTCACCCTTGTCTGAAGAAAGGAAAATGTTCAACAATTTATCAAGGGCAGAAATTATCCACTAGAAAAGATGCCTAGTAACAACACTGCTTAAAAAGTTTAATAAGAGGAAGCATCTCCCAAAACTTCCCCCTGGATTTAGGAATATAAAAAGTCAGGGAAGTGTCAAAGCAGTGAACACATTTGCATAATAAAAGACAAATCACTCACACCCTTCCCTTATCCACACTAAGATCCCCTCTGTCTGAGAATGTTTATGAAATTACCTTTTTAAAAAATAGCTTATTATCTTTCATCTAATTGAAAGAGAATTGACAGGAAATAAAACAAAGCAAAAACAACACAGAACAATTTCTTTCCCTAGTACTCTGTAAGAGAACTGCTATTAATTGTAGCTTGGCTGAATTTTTCTCTTAAAGAAAATAATGTCCCATCAATATTATATGTTGCCTCCAGGGAAAATGTTTCCTTTGAAACCTTTTCTGCCCAAAGAATGACCTAACACCTTCCGCTGTAGACAATTTCACATTCAGTTAAACATGGTTACCTTTTTGCCTATCACTTCAGAAAAATAGTACAAGTAAAAGCCTATGTAATGGGTATCTTAATCTTATAATGCTAATAAAATTAGCATCAAAACAATTAAAGGATAATATGAAGAACAGTAATATCTCATTATCATAAAATAATTCCATGATATTTAAGATGCTGAGCTTGTCATCTGGAAAGCTAACAGCCTGAGTTTGAGACCTGAGTGCTGAGCAATGGGGTGACCTCCCTTTTCTTGATCCAGTTGTTGCCCACCTAGCAGTTTGAAAGCATGAAAATGCGAGTAGATTAATAGATACCACTTTGGTAGTAAGGTTATGCTGGCCACATGATCAAGAAATGTCTTTGGATAATGTTGGCTTTCTCAGCCAAGAAATGAAGATAAGAACTGTGCCCTACAGTTGGACATGATTGGACAGGGATGCCCTTATCTTTTTATTAAACAAAGAAGATGATTTTCCTAACTCTTCAGCTATGTAATGCTATGGCTCTGAATAAGAAGAATATGAATTAATTTTGAATGCTCTAAAGACCTGCGTACTTCAACCTCTATGTCTATTCAAAGGTTGGTGATTCAGCTAGGTCATATATTTATATATTCTTTAAAAAGTTTGAAATAATTGCTTTGCTTAGCTTTCTAAACCTGCTTTAGAAATTTCTGGTAGGAGATAAAGTATTGGGAAACTGTTTTATCTATTACTTTTCTAGACTACTGAAGGCAAAACCCATTTCAGTATAATTTGGAGATCAAATTAACAATGTATAATTCTTTCTCTTCTGGGATGGTTTTAATATCCAGAAGAAGAGAAGCATCTTTGTATAATCATTTATAGACATCAACTTTGTTGTGCTCAAGCAGATGAGGTCAGGAAACAACACATCTCATCTGATCAATTCATCTCACAAAGCTGTGATTCTGGGATGAGACAACATACCAGATTTTACTTGGCACCATTGTGGAAATCTGTGAAGGATCGTGGAGAAAATATAGACTTCAAGTTTACAGATAATCCTCGACTTCCAACCACAATTGAGCCCCAAATTTCCTTTGCTAAGCAAGACAGTTGTTAAGTGAGTTTTCCTTATGTACAATCTTTCTTACCATTGTAGTTAAGTGAATCATTGCAGTTGTTAAGTTAGTAACATGGTTCTTAAGTGAATCTGGCTTCCTCATTGACTTAGCTTGTCTGAAGTTTGCAAAAGGTTATCAAATGACCCTGGGACACTGTGACCATCATAAATATGAGCCAGTTGCCAAACATCCAAATTTTGATCATGTGACCATAAGGATCCTGCAACAGTTGTAATTAGAGTAGAATATAATTATTTATTGCCAAAGTGTGATTGGACACACACAAGGAATTTGTCTCTAGCGCATAAGCTCTCAGTACATACAAGCAACAATGATAATCATAATAATAAATTCCACTATAACTTCAAACAATCACTAGAAAGAGTGCAGAGAAGAGCAACCAAGAATATTAGTGGACTGGAAGCTAAAACATACGAAGAATGGTTACAGGATCTGGGCATGGCTAGTCTAGTGAAAAGAAGGACCATGATAGCAGTGTTCCAATATTTGAGGGGCTGCCACAGAGAGGAGTGGGTCAAGTTATTTTCCAAAGCACCTAATGGCCAGACAAGGAATAATGGATAGAAACCGAACAAGGAGAGATTCAACCTAGAAATAAGGAGAAGCTTGCTTATGGTGAGAGCAATCAACCAAAGGAACAGTTTGCCTTCAGAAGTTGTAGGAGTTCATCAATGGAAGCTTTCAAGAAGAGACTGGACTGCCATCTGTCAAAAATGGTATAGAGTCTCCTGCTTGAGTGTGGGGGGAGGGTTTGGACTGGATGACCTACAAGGTCTCTTCCAACTCTTTTTTTTTTTAAAGTTTTTTATTAATTTTCTACAAACAGACAAACATACAAAACATTAAAAACATCTATTCTCATATATACTTCCAGTGTATCGGTTGGTTCATCAGTTTTGTGCATTCATTTTATAGTGTCAATTACAATTATATTGCATAACCACTCATACTGTCAATCCATATTCTAATATTACTAAAAAAAAATAAAAATAAAAAAAATCTTTTTCTGACTATACCTTTAATCATTCATGCTTTGCGAGATAACAATACTTCAAACAGTTTATTCTATAATTTATCATATAATCATAACAAATCAATCCTAAAAACTCTTCATATATATAATATTAATGCTCTATTATTGTATTTTATCATCTAACCATTGATAAAAAAAACCCCAAATTGCATAAAATTGTTTATCTTCTTGTTCTCTAATTTCAAATGTCAATCTACTCATCTCAGCACATTCCAATATTTTCTCAATAATTTCTTCCTGCAATGGCATTTTCTCATTCTTCCAGTTTTTAGCAAATACAATCCTAGCCGCTGTTAATACATTTACAATCAAATATTTCAAGTCTTTATTATATATATCAGGTAAAATTCCCAATAAAAAGATCTCTGGTTTCAAGTCTATGTGTTTCTTTGTCATTTTTTCCAACCACATGTGAATTTTAGTCCAATATTTTCTAGCATTCTCACAAGTCCACCACATATGATAGTATGAGCCAGGTATCTGATGACATTTCCAACATTTTTCAGATTTATTCTTGAACATTCTTGCTATTTTTGTCGGGGGAAGGTGCCACCTGTAAAACATCTTATACAAGTTTTCTTTATATGCTATTGACATTGTCATTTTATAATTTTGAGACCACAATTTTTGCCATTGCTCTAAATCAATCCATATCCAAAATTCTTCCCCCATGCAATCATAGTTTCTTTAACTTGTTCTTCCTCTAGCTTAATTCCCAATAAATAACCATATAACTTTTTAATCACTTTCTCATCAGTACCCATCAATATCTTATCTAAATCAGTCTGTTTATCATAGAATCCTTCCGTTTTAAAATCTTCAAGATATCTTGAGTGTATTTGCGCATATGAAAACCAATTCATCCTTATACCTTGTTCCTCTAAATTTTGGATCGTTTTAAGTCCACCCTTTTCATCCAACAGTTCCCCATATCTAACTGTTTATTCCTTTTTATAGATCATAGGATAGGAAAATGCTTCAATAGTCGATAACCAAACTGGAATTTTCAAATAACATTGTTTTTTTATCTTCTCCCAATTTAACCACAAAGACTCCCGTATATAATGTCTTCTGAAATACCCCTGTGTTTTAGTTCCCTTGTACCATAAAAAAGCATGCCAACCCAACAGTAAATCATGTCCTTCTAATGTCAACAATCTATGTTTTCTTAATGTTATCCATTCTTTGACCCACATCAAACTTGCAGCTTGATAATACAATTCCCAATTAGGCAGGCCAAAACCTCCTCTATTTCTAGCATCTTGCAAAAGTTTTAACTTTATTCTCGCTTTTTTACCTTGCCATATAAACTTCAACATAGTTTTATTTAAATCTTCAAAATAGTCTTTTCCAAGTCTAATTGGTATTGTTTGAAAGAGAAATAAAATTCTAGGTAAAATATTCATCTTAATTGTTGAAATTCTCCCTATTAATGACAATTGTAAATTTTCCCATTTCTTCAAATCTATAATTATCTGTTGTTTAAGTTTAATATAATTATTCTCTTTTAATGTGCTACATCTTGCTGTCAAATATATCCCCAGATACTTAACCTTGTTTGTAATTTGAATTTTCAAAAGATCTGTCAGTTCTTCTCTTTGTCTCAATAACATGTTTTTTGTCAAAATCTTTGTTTTATCTTTATTTATTTTCAAGCCAGCCATCTCACCATAT
>BLBF01000018.1:17427019-17474655 GCA_015471245.1 Laticauda colubrina
GGATCAAACCAGAGATTTTGCGATATCTCTGGGATCCTGGGACTGTGCCCTTCACAATCCCCATCTCTACGGGACGGTTTAGGTCCGTTAGAACCGACCAGAGGCAAAAATATCAGCTGAGATCTCAGAGCCCCGAGATCGCAGCTGTAGCACCGAGACGTAGCTCCGCCTTCTCCTTCCAACTCTTTTAATCTATTAAGGTCTACATTTTATAAAAAAAATAGTTGTAAATTAAGGACAAGCTGCAAAGGTTATGTAATGGACAAAGAGTTTTTTTAAATATCAGCTGCTGGTAAATGTTTGAAAGCACGAGAAATAAAAGTATAAGAAATCTTCTCCAAAGCTGTGATAATTTATAGCAGCAAATGGGGGTGAGTGAATGTGGATCATTCTGAACACTTCAAGTCAACATTCTTCCGATATCCTAGGGAAATATTTTAAAGGCCAGGCTAAAATCAATCTAAAATGAGATTTCAATCAGTTAGAATTGCTCAATGCGATAGTGATTTATAGTAAATTTAACCCCAGACCCAATCTTCTCTTTCAACTTGCCACCTTTTCTTTTCCATCTGCTTTGTTTGCAAATTTTCTACTTTCTCTTTTTTCTCCAATTCAATCTTCCTCTGAAAATGAAGAGCCTGCTAAAGACTGGAATAGTATCTATAAGTTTGGATCTCCAGGGTATGAACAGGAAGCTAGACATATCAGCATGTCAAAAAAGCCACACATTTCTACATCAATATCTGCTGTACAATTCAAAATATAAGGCAAATTCCTATTCCTATACTTGTAGGAACCAAATCATTTAAAAGCAAACTTGGCTTTATTCTGTATTTCTCACCAACCCACCCCTATCCTTATAGAAAATAATCTATTTAAAACTGAATCTTTACTGTTGTGGAAAATGGCATTTTTCTCGGTATTATTTTGTAGTGGAGAACCTGCTTTCATTTAAAGATGAGGTGAATCAATTTTTTCCTATTTTCTTTTTAAAAATAACCAACAATCAAACTTAAATCTTTTGCAGGTGGTAGGCAGCAGATAGGCATTTATTACTGTCAGAGAACAGCCATAAAACAAAATACCTGCTTATAGTTCTGACAGTTGCATTAAGCACAAAGCAAAATCTGAAATAACTTCAGTAAAAGTGGTTGATTTGGTCAGCAGTTGATTTATCATACAACAACAGTTGTGCAAAACTGGGTTACTTTTACAACTGCATCTCAATCAGAAAAAAAGAAAAAGTTTTCCTTTCCCTGACATTTTCCTTAAAATAGGCTTAGTATATATGAGGCAGGAATCTTCATAAAGGGGAGAACATAAACTTACCATCGCTACTTCTTCACTGCCCTTGGGGAAACATACTCAAGAAGGATGGTGCAATATTCTTTGTTTAAATTTAGAGAGAAGTTATTGTATTGTTATTATCTCCGGACTAAAAGAAAGCTGGAGGTCATCTTTGTTACACATTTATTTGTAAAATGTTTTTGTTTCCTTTTAATTTATATTGTTATTCCCCCTCCCTTTTTCCTTAGTTGGGATTAGTTGGCATTATAAAGTTTGGCTCTGAAATTTAATCAATATCTTATAATTTTTTTTTTCAAAAACAAAATGAAAAGATGATACAATATCTTCTCTCCAGAAAAAAATATTGCATTTCTCAAGTCCTTGGGTACATTTTCTTTTTTTTCAATCCATGGCCAAAGAAGTGTCCTTTCAACAAAGAAATAATAATTATCTGCAACTAAAATAGTTCTTGACTTACAGCTATTCATTTAGTGACTGTTCAAAATTACAATGGCATTGAAAAAAGGGAGTTGTGACCAGTTCTCACACTTAGGACCATTTCAGTATTCCCACATTTACAGGATCAAAATTCAAATGCTTGGCAACCTGCATGTATTTCTAAAGGGCCTGTCACATTGGCCGACGGATGCAAAACGTATGTAAAAAGGACACAGCGGACGAGAAAATGTTCCATCCATTGTTATCCGCTCTCAAAAGTGCCCCGAATTTGCATAAGCAGAGCGAACAACAGCGGAAAGGAATGGATGGGGGGAGGACGTAGCCAGGATGTAAAGCAGATGCTCCATGGAAGCCTAGCGGATGGAAGTAGATGGAAGCGGATGGCACATCCACAGGGCTTCCGGAGGAGCACAGCGAAGTGGACGCACAGCAGAAAGAACGGATGCAGAACGGATGCCGAGCAGATGAAACGGATGCATAGCGGATGCATAGCAGATGCCTAGCGAATGCCTAGCGGATGCAGAGCTTTCACTGCGCATGCGGGGAGGATGCATTGCGTCAGCCCCGCAAATATAAAGGGAAGCAGCTCCCAAGCAGGTCACAATTCAGAGGAAAGACCTGCTGCCAGACACAGCTCCAGCCAGCCAGCCAGCCAGCCAACAACCATGGGGAAGAAGAGAAAGCCTCTGCCATCTGCTGCCAGCCCTGGCAAGAGGGACAGGGCCACCATCCCACCCCCTGGCCCTGACTCTGCTTCTGCTGGGGCTTCTGCTGCTCGGGCTGACTCTTCTGGTGCTGGAGCTTTTGCTGGCGCTGCTCCTGGTGCTGGTGCTTCTGCTGATGCTTACTCTGCTGGTGCTGCTCCTGGTGCTGGGGCTTCTGCTGGTGCTTACTCTGCTGGCGCTGCTCCTGGTTCTGGGGCTTCTGCTGGGGCTTACTCTACTGGTGCTGCTCCTGGTGCTGGGGCTTCTGCTGGGGCTTACTCTGCTGGCGCTTCTCCTGGTCCTGATGCTTCTGCTTGTCCTGCTGGTGCTCCTGGTGCTCCTGGTCCTGCTGGTCCTGCTGGTCCTGCTGGTGCTCCTGGTCCTGCTGGTCCTGCTGGTGCTTCTGGTGCTGCTGGTGCTTACACTGCTGCTGATGATCCTGGTCCTGCTGGTCCTGCTGGCACTGCTGGTGCTTACTCTGCTGCTGCTGATCCTGGTGCTGCTGGTGCTGCTGGTCCTGCTTTTGCTGCTACTGTTGTTATTGCTGCTGCTGCTGGTGGTGGTGTGGAGGAGGAGCCCCTACAACCTCGAAGCCCCTCTGATGAGGACCCAGATGGCCCTGCCAGAGGGAGGAAGAGGCATACGCATGAACGAGAATGGGAGAGGAGGCAATGCTCCATCGAAGAGGAACATGAGGATGAGGTGCTGGAATGGCTGAGGGAGAATGAGTATCTTTGGCAGAAGGGACACAGGCTCTATCAAGACACCAAAAGGAAGCAGGCTGCTTGGAGAGAGAAGGCAGAGAGCCTGGGCTACACTTCGGAGATGCTCCTCAGCTGGTGGAAGCACATGCACACCTGGTATGGGAAGCTGCACCTCAAGAAATCTGGCCAGGCCACGGTCAAGCTGACGGACTGAGAGACCTACGTGATGGCCAAGTGCAGCTCCTTGCAGGGTGAGATCCACCACTGAGGAGCAGCCCTTCTGACAACTCTCTCTCTCAGGCAGTCCGCAGAGAGCCAGTCCTCTTCTGGCCAAGAGTCAGCTCCTGTGTCTAGACAGGTATCTGTGGAGCGTGCCACAACGGAGATGCCCCCGACAGCTGCACTCCCTGTGGTGGAGCACATGGAGGACCCTCTGATGCAGTGGGAGCAAGGAGAGGGCACTTCCACCAGAGACCAACCCACATCCACCCCCAGCTCTACCTCCACAGAAAGCAGGCAGAGCGGCAGACCAGAGGGGCAGAGCCACACTGTCCTGCTGGAGATCAGGGACACCATCAGAAGCAGCATAGATCTCCTCTCTCAGCTGGTACAGACCGACATCCCATCCTCCAACTGCAAGCCCTTCCTCACATACGTCAACCAGACCCAGCTGAACCTGCTCCCACCCAGTCTAGATCTGCTCCTCCACCCCAGGTGATATCATTGCCCTTCCAAGGCTTTCCACAGGCCCTTACCTACCAAGGCTATGGCTACCAGGAGGTCCAGCAGCACAGGCAGCCCTTCCCAGTCCAGGCACAGGTACATCGAACGCCACCGGTGCCACCGATGCCACCAATGCCACTGATGCCACCGACGCCACTGATGCCACCGATGCCAGCCACGCCACAGATGCCACCAACACCACAGATGCCACCCACGCCACAGATGCCACCCACGCCTCACCTCGCTCAGCTGCAGACCAGACATCCCCACTACACTGCTCCTTCCTCCACCCCACAGCCAAGCCCGGCCTCAGAACATCTGTCATTGGTATTGGGGCTGACACCCCATGTCCTGGAAGAAGGGGCTCTCAACATCACAGGACTGAGCCAGCTCTCTGACAGCTTCCTCCACACACCATCCCTTGTTGTCCTCTCAAAGCCAGGCACCCCAATGGCGCCTCAGACCAGCACTCCAGCAGCAGCCACCTCCACAGCACCTGGACCCTTCACCCCTGAGACTATGGGCATGCCTCAGAGTGACTGATAAGAGTGGCAGAGACTGGGTGGCTACCTGTTGACTTTATCTTTGCTTGGGACACTTGGGTCATTTTGCTTTTACAGCTTGTTATCAATAAAGATTATCTTTGCTTCACACACTTGCTTCATTTATTTTATTAAATAAAGTCTTGGTGGAAACTTTTAGAAATGGTTTAAGCCTTTGCATGCTTGTGGGATGGGTAAGGATAGCAGTGGGATGGGCAGGGATACCTTTGGGATGGGTAATAGCTGTGGGATGAGCAGGGATACCTTTGGGATGGGTAAGGATAGTAGTGGGATAGATAAGCCTCCAGTGCAAGCATAGTGGGACTGTATGGTCCACCCTCCCAGGTGCCACACCTTTGGCCCTTTATTATCAATAACAATGTCATCATTCATCAACACATTTCAACATAAACACAACTCTTTATTAAATGCCCTGTTCATTGTAGGCCCACCCAACATACATGGCCCAATCTCATCAGTGTGATGAGACAGGCTGAAGGAAGCATCCATTAATCATCTATCATCCTGTCTTTGCACTCCATTGCTCCAGCTGGGGAGTTGCACCAGTGTTTCAGGAGGTTGCACTGCTTCTTTCCTTCACGTGAAGCTCTGTTGGGGCCTTGCACATCCACAGTATCTATCAGGTTTCGCCCTTGCCTCCATTCACCAGGATCCATGTCCCCATTGCCTTGTTGGAGGTCCACGAGCCTGTTCTGCAACACTGGGTAGCGGGTGCACATGAGATTGTGCAGGATGCAGCAAGCTTCCACGATCCTCCTCAAGGTCTGTGGGCGATACTGCATGGTGGTGAGAAGTACCTGGAACCTGTTGGCCAGGATGCCAAAGGCGTTCTCCACCACCCACCTTGCCCTGGAAAGCCTGTACTTGAAGATCCTCTCTTCATGGGTGAGGCATCTGGAGGTGTAGGGCTTCATGAGGTAGGTTCTGAGGGAGAAGGTGTCATCCCCCACGATGAAGTAGGGCACATCTTGTGTGTCGTTGGGCAGGGGATCTTGATCTGGGAAGCCCATGATGAGGTTGCATTCCAGCCCCTCCTTGAGGTCACTGGCATTGTATACCTGGGCATCTGAAGCTGACCCGTTGCCTGAAGCATCAATGTACATGAACTTGTAGTCAGCATCGACCATGGCGAAGAGGATGATGCTGAAGAAGCCCTTGTAGTTGTGATAAGTGGAACCTGAGTTGGCTGGAGCTTTGCAGGCCACATGCTTGCCATCTATGGCTCCAACTGTGTGGAGGAAGTTCCACTTCTGATACCAGTGCTCTGCAACTTTCTTCCAGCCTTCTTCAGTGGGGGGGCACTGGAGGAGCTCCTCCAGGTATTCTTCGATGATGGCCTGTACCACTTCTCTGACCACAATGCTGATGGTGTTGTGTGGCACCTTCCAGCCATACTGCATGCTCCTGTACGTGGTCCCAGAGGCCAGGTGGCGCAGAGTCAGTGCCACCTTGAGCCCAGGCTCCAGACTGGGCTGGAAGTTGGTGCTCTGCTTGGTCAACCTACATCTCAGCCACTCCACAACTTCATCAAACATGGCTGGCGGCATCCTCATGAAGTTCTGGAATGCACGAGGGTCTTCGTTCCTCAGTTCCACCATCAGCTTGTTATAAATCCGTACTCTGCTCTTCTGGTGATCCATCTTCGGAGCCAGATACTTCTTGGCTGCCTCCTTTTCTTTGCGTAGAACAGGTGAAAGAGCCTGTAGATGGCTTCGCACTGTTGTAGAATGATGGTGGCTACCAAAAGGAGTGTGTGATGATCCATATTGGAGATGACTGGATGCTGTGGAAGAGCAAGAGCAAGAGCAAGGCTGAAGAGGTCTGCACTGCAGGGCTGCTGGACTGAAAGTGAGATCCAGGTGAGTTCCTCCCCCTTTTTATAGGAAATATAGGTTTTCCACTCGGTGTCCTTATGCATCCTCTAGGCATCCTGCAGACATCCTAAATATCCGAGATACGTCCCCTCTGTGAACGTTTTTTCTGTTTTAATGCTTTATATGTGAACTGCATCTGCTTTCATCCTTTCTCCGTCTGTGCTACTCACGCTTTGTGTCCGTTCCGCGTCCGTTTCTTTTCCTCCCTGTGTCCGTTTTCCGCTGGAGTGGATTTGAGTTGTGCGGATGCACAGCGGATGCCTCGCGGATATAGCGGATGCGTAACAGATGATGATGGATGTATAATGGATGTTCCCCGTATGCGTTGCGGATGCAGAATGGACGCGTTGGATACATTTTCCGCTCAAAATGTTTTGTGCAGCTCAAAACTTTTTGAGCGGATGAAATGTCAGTCGACGGATGCTGGACGGATAGAGAGGATGAAAAACAGATGCAGTGAGTACAGAATGGAAGCATCGTGTTAACCAATGGATGGCAAGTGTTTCTCTCCGTTTTACATCCTCTTTCCATCAGTTAGTGCTGTGTGATAGGGGCTTAACTGTTTCAGTATTCTTGGGTCATGTGATCAACATTTGTGACTTTCCTAGCTGGCTTCTGACAAGAAAAGTCAATGGAGGAAGCCAAATTCACTTCACAATCACACGATTCACTTAAAAACTGCAGTGATTTGCTAAACGAGTGTGGCAAAAAGGTTATAAAATGGGGCATCTCACTTAACAACCACCTTGCTTAACTACAGAAATGTAAGTTCATGGACCTCAATAATTTCTTCTGAATGTACTTGGCTACTTTTCCAAAAGTAGTGAAAACCTCTGCCTGACATTTCTGGGTAGTAAATGTTTCCATAAAAATGATGTAGTTGGATTTTGACATGCTGCAGTTCTGACAGAACACCCATCCTGACTGAATCATTTCAGCCTGGAAATCAGAAATCACAGGTGTTAAAGATCAATGTTTATTTAAAGTTAATGAGCAAGATGTGGAGAAACTGATTTGGAGATTGATTTACCTTTTTTTGTACATTATTCTACATGAATGCCTTAATTTAATATCTTCCAATATCTCAGAGGTTGCCACAAAGAAGACAGGGGTCAAGCTATTTTCCAAAGCATCTGAACACAGGTAAAGAAGCCATGGATGGAAATTAATCAAGGAGAAAAGCAACCTAGAACTAAAAATTTCCTGATGGTATTAATCAGTAGAACAACTTGCCTCCTGAAACTGCTGATACTCCAATACTGGAAGTTTTTAAGAAGAGATTGGACAACAATTTGTCTGTAATGGTATAGGATTTCCAGCCTGAGCATGGGGTTGGACAAAGGTCCCTTCCAACTCTATTATTCCATTCTGTTAATTGTCACACTGCTTTTAATATTATCAGTTGCAATTTCAAATAGCTAAAGTATATCAGATAAAGCAAGATTTTTATTCTCGAGTGATTGAGACACTATGGTGCTATATCATGGCAATTTTATCATGATTTTATCCTAATTTAATTTTTTATGTCACATATTATATTCTCCACATACTTTATACACATGTATTTGTTGATGCTTTATTTAAACTTAGATTTGTGTTTGTATATGTATTTTATCAGTGCAGTAAATCAGTGATTCCATGATCACTGTAGATGCCATGCACTAAATAAAAAAAAACAAACACAAATAAATAAGTAAGCAAAATAATTTTGCCACAAATTTTAAGTGAATCACTGCAGTTGTTAACATGGTTGTTAAGTGAATCTGGTTTCCTCATTGACTTTTTGTCATGCTCCTGTTGGAATCTGATTCTGAGGAGGAGACTGAGCAGCTGACAGGGAGTGAGAGTGTGGCTCCGGTGGCTGTGGAAAAAAATGGGGAAGGGCAAAGTCCAGCTGGACATTCAGAGGAAGACCCAAGGCCACCCCTCTTCATCTTAGAGCATGCAAGGAGGAACAGAGAAGGGAACAATTTGAGTTACGTGGTTTATGGGAGAGGAAAGGGACCTGATCCTCTTCATTAGCTGCAGCTGGGAAAACTGTTTAAAAAGGCAATTTATGCACTGCAAAGTTGCTGGAAGCAAAGCATGCATTATCTTTGTCGAGTCTAAAGGCTAGGTCACATCGCCCGACGGAAGCAAAACGTATGTAAAAGGACACAGCGGATGGCCAAAAATCCGGGGGTGGCTCCATCCATTGTTATCTGCTCTCAAAAGGGGCAAAAATTTGCATAAACAGAATGGAAAAAATGGATGGGGGGAGGACGTAGCACGGATGTAAAAAGGATGCTCAACGGAAGCCTAGTGGATGAACGCGGATGGAAGTGGATGGCACGTCCGCAGGGCTTCTGGGGGAGCATAGCAAAGAGGCCGCATAGCGGAAAGAGCGGATGCGTAGTGGATGCAGAGCGGATGTGTAGCGGATGACGCAGATGACGCGGATGCGTAGCGAATGCAGAGCAGATGCGTAGCGTTAACTGCGCATGCGGGGAGGTTGCATTGCGTTACCCCGTGGATATAAAAGGAGGCAGCTCACACGAGGCCAGCATTCAGAGGAAAGACCTGCTGCTAGACACATCTTCATCAGAGACCATGGGGAAGAAGAGGAAGCCTGTGCCATCTTCTGCCAGCTCTGGCAAGAGGGATAGATCCATCATCCCACCCCCTGGTGCTGACTCTGCTGCTGCTGCTGCTGCGTCTTCTGCTGCTGGTACTGCTCCTTCTGCTGCTACTGGTGCTGCTCCTCCTGCTGCTTCTCCTGCTGCTGCTGTGGTGGACCAGCCCGAAAGCCCTGAAAGCCCTGATGATGAAGGCCCTGCAGCTGAAGGCCCTGCCAGAGGGAGGAAGAGGCAAGGCAAGGAGAAGGGAGAGAGGAAGCAGTACTCCATCACAGAGGAGCATGAGGAGGAGGTGTTGGAGTGGCTGAGGGAGAATGAGTACATGTGGAGGAAGGGCCACAGGCTGTATAGAGACACCAAGCGGAAGCAGGCGGCTTGGAGACAGAAGGCACAGAGCCTGGGCTACATTGCTGATGTCCTCCTTGGGTGGTGGAAGCATATGCACACCTGGTCTGGGAAGCTGCACCTGAAGAAGTCTGGCCAGGCCGCGGTCAAGCTCACCGACCAGGAGAGATACGTCATGGCAAAGTGCAGCTTCCTGGATGGTGAGGTCCGCCACCGAGGAGCAGCCCCTCTGTCTACCCTCACTCTCAGGCAGCCCACAGACAGCCAGTCCTCTTCTGGCCAGGAGACAGTGACAGTGTCTGGGCAGGTATCCACACAGCACCCCATGACAGAGACCCCTCCGACAGCTGCACACCCTGTGCTGGAGGATGTAGAGGATTCTCTCACACACATGGAGCAAGAAGTAGCAGCAATCACCAGAGACCAACCCACACACACCCTCAGCTCCACCTCCACAGAAAGCAGGCAGAGAGGCAGACCGGAGGGACAGAGCACACTGTCCTCCTGGAGATCAGGGACACCATCAAGAACAGTGCAGATCTCCTCTCTCAGCTGGTACACTTCGGAATTCAATCCTCAAACCACAAACCCTTCCTCACCTACATGACCCAGACCCTCATGGACATGCCCGAGTCCCAGTACCAGGTGATGAAGGAGAGGATCACGGCGCTGCTGCACCACCCTCCAGGCCCAGCTGAACCTGCTCCCACCCACTCCAGGTCTGCTCCTCCACCCCAGGCGATGTCACAGTCCTTCCAAGGCTTTCAACAGCCCCTCACCTACCAAGGCTACGGATACCAGGAGTTCTAGCAGCACAGGCAGCCCTTCCCAATCCAGGCACAGGTTACTCGCACGCCACAGGTGCCACCGATGACACCGATACCACCTGTTAAGCCTGGGTTCCCCAACCAGGGTTAGGGAGACAAGCTAAACAGAATGTGCAGCGTTAGTCAGATAGGCACACAGATAAATGAGTGAGCTAAGCTTGTATGTTTATTAACATACAGTAAAAATAACAGATACGCTTGTGCTATCAAGAATATAGTTTATTCCATTATAAGTTCATGGCATAGTCAAATAACAGTCCAATAGTCATGTATCAAGTAGTCAGTCCATTCAGGGATATTCAGTTAGCAAAGTCCATGTAGAATATCCTATGTCAGTTCACTTACAAATCAGTCCTTTGTTGTCTCTCCCGTTCGAGCAATGCAGTCTTGATTCCAAGCAGTAATCAGGGATCATCAAAGCCAGAGAGAGCAAGATGTAGTCTTGCTACTTTTAAAGTGTTTTCATAACCACTCCCTTAATTACTATCCCACAGTTAAAGCTGCAGACACTTTAACATACACAACTATGATTCATAGTTATTATTTCACCTAAACCAGTTAGGGTAAACAATGTTATCCCTAACACCACCGATGCCAGAGACGACACAGATGCCACCGATGCCACCGATGCCACCGATGCCACTGATGCCAGAGATGTTTCCTCGCATGCCACAGATGCCTCACCTTGCCCAGTGCACCTCCCTCATCTGCACACCAGACATCCCCACTGCACTTCTTCCTCCACCCCACAGCCAAGCCTGGCCTCAGAACATCTTTCATCAGTCCTGTGCCTGACATCCCAGGTCCTGGATGAAGGGCCTCTCAACCTCACTGGGCTGAGCCAGCTTTCTGAGAGCTTCCTGAACACACCATCTCCTGTTGTCCTCTCGGGCCAGGCACCCCAAAGGCGCCTCAGACCAGCACTCCAGCCACTGCCACCTCCACAGTCCCTGGACCCTTTACACCTGAGACCATGGACATGCCTCAGAGTGACTGAGAACATTGCCAGAGTTGTTACCTGTTGACTTTATCTTTGCTTGGGACACTTTTCTTGGTTCCTTTTGCTTTTTAAATAAAGTCCAACACTTTACCTGTGGGATGCATAATAGCTGTGGGAAGGATAATAGCTATGGGATGGGCAGGGATATCTGTGGGATGGGTAATAGCTGTGGGATGGGTAATAGCTGTGGGATGGGTAATAGCTGTGGGATGGGTAATAGCTGTGGGATAGATAAACCTCCACTGCAAGCATAGTGGGACTGTATGGTCCACCCTCCCAGGTGCCACACCTATGGCCCTTTATTATCAATAACAATGTAATCCACACATTGATCCACACATTTCAACATAAACACAACTCTTTATTAAATGCCCTGTTCATTGTAGGGCCACTCAACATACATGGCACAATCTCATCAGTGTGATGAGACAGGCTGAAGGAAGCATCCATTAAGCATCTACCATCCTGTCTTGCCACTCCACTGCTCCAGCTGGGGAGTTGCACCAGTGTTTCAGGAGGTTGCGCTGCTTCTTCCCTTCACGTGAAGCTCTGTTGGGGCCTGGTACATCCAGAGTGTCGATCTGGTTTCGCCCTTGCCTCCATTCCCCAGGCTCCATGTCCCCATTGCCATGGTGGAGAAGAATGGATGCTGTGGAAGAGCAAGAGCAAGGCTGAAGAGGTGTGCACCCCACGTCTGCTGGACTGAAAGTGAGATCCAGGTGATTTCATCCCCCTTTTTATAGGAAATATCGTTTTTCCGCTAGGTTTTCCGCTAGGTGTCCTTCCACATACTCTAGACATCCTCCAGACATCCTAAATATCTGAGATACATCCCCTATATGAACGTTTTTCCGTTTTAATGCTTTATATCCAAGCTGCATCTGCTTTCATCCTTTCTATGTCTGTGCTACTAACGCTGTGTGTCCATTCTGCGTCTGTTTCGCTTCCTCCCTGTGTCCGTTTTCCACTGGAGCGGATTTGAGTTGAGCGGATGTGCAGCGGATGCCTAGCGGATATAGCAGACGCGTAACGGATGACAACGGACATATAACGGATGTTCCCCATATGCGTAGCGGATGTATAACGGACGTGTTCGATACTTCATCCACTTAAAAAGTTTTGTGCAGCTCAAAACTTTTTGAGTGGATCAAATCACAGTAGACGGATGCTGGACGGATAGAGAGTATGAAAAACGTATGCAGTGAGTACACAACGGATGCATCGCGTTTTCCAACGGACGCAAGCTTTTTTGTCCATTTTATATCCTCTTTGCATTTGTTGGTGCAGTGTGACATGGGCTTTATCTGGGTTCTGGCATCCTCCCAACTGTGTGTATTTCATTATTTTTTGGAAGTCTGCAATTCCTTATCCTGCCCTGTCTCATTAATTGCTGCAGCGTGGTTTATGTTGGTTTTTATTTATAATCTATATTTATTTTGGGTTCAGACTGAATTTCTTCCCTTTAAAGATTGTGACTCTTGGGAGAGATTTTTCTCCAGCCGATGATAACTGGACATTGGGGCCAAGTTGGAGGTATTAAAGGGGACTTTACCTACTTTTGTGACTTTGTTGCTTTTGTGCCATGCTGCAGGTCATCACACTTTGCTTGTCAGGAGGTTGCAAACGTGCCTAGGGCACTGCAACCATCATAAATACGAGTCAATTGCCAAGCATCCAAATGTAAATCACATGACCATAGGGATGCTGCAATAGTCATAAGTGTGAAAAATGGTCAATACTGTTGTAACTTTGAATGGTCACTAAGCAAACTGTTGTAAGTCAAGGACTACATGTAATAGCTAAAGTATCATTTTTAGAATTTTTCATCACATTTCAGTGTATGTCTTTTTAAACGTAAGAACTACTGAGGTGACCCATGGCATAGCTACAAAGATACAATTTTTTGGATTCAAATTGTATTGGTTGCACTCAAGCATTGTCTTTTTCTTCTTCTTGTTGGTCAGTTGCTAAGTTGTGTCCAATTCATTGCAACTCCATGGACCATAGCATGCCAGGCAGTGGTGAGATTCATTTCTTTTCTTATCAGTTCTGTGGGTATGGCTTGGTGGGCAAGTTGTGGCTTGGTGGGCATGGCAGGGGAAGGATACTGCAAAATTCCCATTCTCTAACCTGCTTTCCAGCTCCATTCTCCTGTGCAAGGCAACAAAAGAAGACCCAGCCAATCAGCTGGGACTTGAGAGGCAGAGAATAGATGGGGCGGGGCCAGTCAGAGGTGGTATTTGCTTGTTCTCTGAACTACTCAACATTTCCGCTACTGGTTCTCCAGAACTGGTCCAAACCTGCTGAATACTACCTCTGATGCCAAGCCCCCTGTCCTCCACTGTCTCCCTCAGCTTAGCCAAATTAATGTTCATTGTGTCAATCACATAGACTAACAATTTTATCCTCTGTAATTTTCTTCTCCTTATACCATCAATGCACTCAGGCATGTCTAATGCTAACCAGATATTGCCAATTGATATCACAATGTCTTCATTTCATTTATAAATAATATTATATCCTTCCAATTTTAATGCACCACTTAGTGTTTTGAAAGCAACAGAGCATCTTTACAAGTGGAAATCTGTTTTGTGGCTTATGTGGCTATGAGAGTTAACATATTTTATATTTTTTAACATCAGACTTTCCTTCCACTACGGAAAGACAATATTCTTCCCCCACCCCAGGTATTTCAGTTTTTTAAATACTTTGTTTATGCTGCAGAATTATTTTGCAGATCAATTCAGTATTTCCAGAGCAGGTAGGAAATCTGTGCCACACCTGGGTCTGCCCACACAGAGAATAAATCAAATCATCTTTTCATTTCTAAGAGGGTGAGCTGATTCACAGTACCCTGAATGGTGCATTTTACCAGTAACTGACAGAGATACTTGAAAAAGAAAAGAAATCACGTTGCTCTTCTTGGATGATGTGGTTTCCTAATCAGCATTTGTGCTATGTATGGATAGTTTTGTATTTATCCCTCTGCAGCTAGGAAGAAATTCACAGTTAACGAATAACAGAACAAGTCACTCTGTTGGCTAATTACCCAGATAATAATTACATTAATTTTAGGAAATCAGTAATAGCATAGTAGCCTTGTTTAATTTGTGGTTCACTTGCACAAACCAGTCTCTACACTCATCTGAGAGCCAATATTTGCATTTTGAATTAACCAGGTAAAATGATGCTAGATAGTAGCATTGTTTAATGGATGCAAATTAGACAGAAAAATATCTACATTGCAAACCAATGAGAAGAAATGGGAATTCTGAGAAGGCTGGATCCGTTCCCTTGCCTTTCCTGGTACATTATGGATATCTCTGTGCCTGGAAGTAGTCATGTCACAAAACATGTTTTAAATAATCTGAGAGTAAAAGACAAGCTAATAAATCATGCACCAAAAAGATTTGTCTGCTTTGGAGCAAATATTCCCATTTAGCAGTATTCACCTTCAAAAAGTCACAGATTATCCCTTTATAATTATAACCTTTGAATTTCAGTGCTTTTGAAAATAGAGGTAGGACAGATTTGAGTTTAATCAATTTGTTCCTAAATTAGAAGATGAAAGCTGGAGATGATAGTGGTAGGGTTGAGGATTCATCATTTGGTGCCTTTTTTTATTTACTTCTGAAGCATTGTTCACACAAGAGTTACAACTGGGTCCTTCAAACTCTTTGGTTTACAACCCCTGCAATCATGGCTATTGGTTATGATTGCCAGGAATTATGAAAATGGGGAGCACTAGGTTGTCTAACTCTGATATGTGGAAAGTGATGAAAGTGAGAAAGAGAAAGAAACAGAGAGATAGCTTTACACACAAAATGTCGCAGAACCATAATGCACGATAAGTTCTGATGGAGGAAGAAATGTGAAGTTTAATGAGGGAGAATTTGATATAAGGTTTTAATGATAAGTTAAAGAACGATAAGTTCTGATGGAGGAAGAAGTGTGAAGTTTAATGAGGGAGAACTTGATATAAGGTTTTAATGACAATATGTTTAAAATCAGGTATTTTACTCGTAAGACAAAGCAGCTGTCTCAATCATATTGACTTCAAGGAAAAATACTTAGAATTCCAGAATCCTTATGGGAGGGTTTTAAGGACAAGTTGAGAAAAATTTTTTTCCCCTAATAGATGATTTAAACACAATTATTTTGGGAACTAGACCTGAGATAGATAATGTTTTGAGGTGCTTTTTTTAGCTCTTTGATCTGATGATTTACTATTGTACCCATGGCTCAGAGTCTGGGTCAAATAATGCAACATCTGGGTCAAATCAATGATATTCACTCTCCTTTGCAAAATTATTCAAACCATAACTGCTGAGCCAGCTGGCTGCCAACTGCTAAGTCAATATCTCATTTCTGCGGATAGCAGGCAGAGAGAGAAAATGAGAGAAAGTGCAATTGGTTAGGTGGTGAATATTTTCTTTTAAAGACTCAACCTTTTGGTTCCCACATGATCGAAGAAGTATAATAATGCCTAACACAAATGAGTTAATCAAAATAGAACAGCTGTAGATCTGCCTGGAAGCCAGATGGAACCAAATATTACTATATCTTGCATTACATAACAATACCAAGAAAATGATGGGAAATTTATTTCTAAATGTTGTTTGTTCTGTTAAGCATCTCTGATACACAAGATGCATCCTGCTGTGATATATTAAATCTTTCATTCCTAGAATATGTTAATTTATTTGTGTTTTTAACTCAAATACCATTTGGGAATGGAAGTGATAAGTGCTTGTCAAACTTTGTATAAAACAAATTTTAATATTTTTACAGAAGATACTTTCATAAAAATGTTAACTACTTTAACAAAGTGTACTGTATAACCTTAACAGATTAACAGAATTGGAAGGGACCTTGTAGGTCTTCTAGTCCAACCCTCTACCCAAGGAGGAGACTCTACACCATTTCTGACAAATAGCAGTCTAGTCTCTTGAAAGCTTCCAGTGATAAAGCTCTCACAACTTCTGAAGGCAAGCTTTTTGATGGAATTTACATAAGCTTCAGGTAATTACTTGAGTTTGTTATGTTAGGGTAAAATCTTTGGAACTGAAGGAATATGCATGCCGTAGAGCTGCAAAAGCTAAAATGGAATGTGCTTGTGTAAAATGAAGTAGTGATTAGTTTTCAGGCCAAATGATCCTGGACTAGTTTTATTTTTATTTTGTTATGATGTTTCATCAGCAGCTGTGGTTGGCATCTTCAGAGACAGAGCTACTTTGTGGTGTACCTCTTGCTAATACACAAACTGTTAAAATTGGATGACTGGACTTTTCTACACTAATAATCCTCCCTCCCTCCCTATTATTCTGTCGGATAATAAATCCTATCTGAAGAATGAATGGCTTTCTGGAGATTTTGAAAACATTATTTCAGGGCCAATTTCAGCCCTGGCCTGACTTGCATCATTTAAACTTTGTTGAATGCTGAGGAGGGAGGAGTTCCCCTCTTGAAAATGTGCCCTTCAAATGTGCCTTTCATCTTTTTGTTTGTACTGTGATTCTGGGCAGAGATGTGGATGTGGCTGTTGTTATTTGGATCTCTGGTAACCTTATTGGTTGATATATCCTTCTAATGAAACCACTCATGAAAATTTATAACATTTATATCAATATAATATAAGTGATTTTCTTCCTAAAGCCTGTCAGTTCTTGAATTGTGTTCAGGGCCAGTAGAAGCAATAAGGCATGTTGATTATACAAATGCATGCAATATCTATATTTGGTTGGATTTGGAGAGGTAGTTTAAGGCTGAGAGATCTGTGGTCAAGTAAGTAATATTACCTATAAAGCTAGCTTGTCCCATTTATTTTGAACTTTATGGGTGAAGAATCTCCATAGGCCCTTTTTCCTTCCATAAAAGACAAGGCTCAGAGAAGTTGTAAAGAATATCTATTCTTCATATTCCCAGGCTAATCTATATATCTGACAGTGACTTGCTAACATAAAAGTAGGAGTTGCTCATAATTAATTGTTTTTAATTGTTTTAATTTGTCTTAATGATTTTTCTTGTGGTTAATTTTGGGTTATTTATTTATATTTGGACTGGGGTGGGGCATGATTATTTTAACTCTGTGAGTTGTGCACAGTCACAATGTGAGATAGGCACCCTTAAAAATTGAATGAAAGAATGAATGA
This sequence comes from Laticauda colubrina, assembly GCA_015471245.1. NCBI lineage: Eukaryota > Metazoa > Chordata > Lepidosauria > Squamata > Elapidae > Laticauda > Laticauda colubrina. The sequence goes on from BLBF01000018.1 coordinate 17,444,273, forward strand.
ATAAAACCAGAGTGTCACTGTTTATTTTATTTATTTATTTATTTATTCTTGTCAATTGCTTACAAGATAATAGGTTCCCAACCTCTGGGTTGTGATCAACTACCAAATCCTGGCCCATTCAAGAGCATGCAGTTTCATTTGTGTGAATGTAGGGTACATGTGGAACCATCCCCTCCCCACTCAAGTCTGCAAAGCTGGAAAGGTTGGAAAATGTTATTCTAGGCAGAACAAAGTAGGTTAAGAATGTGGTGGTGAGTGGCATCAGGAAGTGTGGTTATGGTACCAGGTTTTTCTGTTTTGGTATATTGCTCCTGGTGTTTTATTTATTGTTTTTTTATTGTTACATATGTTGTTTTAGTTTTGGATTGTTTTTATTGTTTTATTAAAACATTTCCAATTTATAGAGTATAAGATGTATAATTAATTAAATATATACAGCTATTGGGACTGGAATTTTGGTTGTAACTCTTTGCAGAGATATTTTGAGGCACCATGTGACTGGACTCAGTTTTATGACTGTTTTTAAATGTCATTAAGCTGTCATTAAGCTAGTGAGCATTTCATTCAGCAGATCAAAAGGTCATATGTGTCACAAAATGCAATTGCATGACTGTGAGATGCTGCAACCAGCTGTAAATCCAAGGTGGTTGTCAAAGATCCAAAATGCAGTCACATGACCACTGAAGTAATAAAGCTGTCATAACTTTGAAGATGGATCTTAAGTTATTTTCTTTAAGTTCATCATAACTTTGAATGTTGTTAAGCAGAGTTGTAAGTTGAGAACTAACTATAATTCTGGCACCTGAGCATAAAATATATTTTTCAGATGTCTAAGTAAATTATCACATTCATACTTTTGTTAGTCCATGTTGTAATTGGAACCACAGTATTATTTGAAGACTATATATTAAAAGATAATTCTAAATCATCTGAAATAATTAATTAAACAGCAACAGTGACCCTCAGTGTCTGCCAAATATTTATTCTGGAAGATACATATAACATTTTCTTTTTTTCCTGAAAAGTGGGGCTTTATTTTATCAAAACCTCAGCTGAAGTTTCACAACATTATGAAAAATATACAAAGCCTCATTTTTCTAGCTTTTTGATTCTATATAATCTCTTAGCTTATGTGTGGCCTACATCCTAACATGGATTCTTTTAAGAACAAGAGCCTTGTTTGTTGCTATAGAAATGCATAGAATTTGTTCCTGCAGAAATGCATAAACAATTACTTTACATTTCCTACTCTTTCTCTTTACCTGAGATGATGTAAACTGTTTTTAAATGTAAGATGAATGGGAAATCATACAGAAGTGAAGAATTCTGAACTTTCTGGGATTTGAAATAGGAAGTCCCAGCTTTAATATAGTATATAGATTTTTAGGTCAGAAAATTAAAAAAACTTGGGTGTTTATTCCTATTCCATATTAACAATTATTAAACATTTTAACTATTAACAGTTGATAATGATTGCCTAATAAAATGACATATCAACTTATAAGTAAACAGGAACCTTACTCTCTACCTAGCTTCACCCTTTTTTTATTTTGAAAGAAAATTTAAAAGCAAATTCTTATTCATCATATTGAATGAGAAGTAGTTTTCATTCATTACTTGGGCAATGGACAGCTGGCATAAGATAAATTACATCTCACAAAGACAGAAAAGGATATATTTGGCTAAAGCATAACAAATTTGTTTCAGAAAGCTTTAATCTGAGTTCTGAGAATAGGTAGAAGGAGTGCTGGAAATCCATGTTATAATTTCAGATAAGGATTTGCACATTTTAAGAAAAAAAAAGAGAGGATAACTAAAGTAGGAACTATTACACCACCTAATGAAAAACCAGAACTTTGTCTCATAAAGGTCATAACCATCTCAGAATATGGGAAATAAACAAGATGAGTTTGAACTCCTAGTGCAGGAAAGGAAATATGATTTAACAGAAAAATAGAGACTTGATGAGATGATTCTCATGACTGGAATATACAACAGGAAGGATACAAGTTGTGAAGAAGAAAAAAGAACAGGAGAAACAGAAAGAAGAAATATTCTGAAAATATTGACATGTGCCAAAGGAATGAACTTGGTGACACTCTTGAGACTAAGCAGAAGAAAGAAAGAAAGAAAGAAAGGAGTATCTTTGTTCATATCACCTAGCTAAGGAGAATTTGTGCATGAAATTTTCTAAAAAACAAATTAGAGTTTGCTAATAAAACTATCCAACTCTTTTGGATATTAGTGAAGTGGTAATGAGGGAAGAGATTAATGCAACCAACCACTATCCCCTCCCCCACCACCCCAGGAAATTACTCAGCTGTGTTCCTGCCATTTTCTGTTTGTAAGGTGGAGGAAAACATAAGGGAATTGGCTTTCCTTTACTTGATTCCAACTAACAGGAAAGATTTTGAGGGCAAAGTAGAAGTAGTGGAAACTTTCTGGGGAATCACAATTTTCCACAAAGTTTTCCAATTGGATTTTTTGATACTATGGGAACTAAAGCTAAGCATAATCAAACTTATACCTTGGACTTCAAAGAAATGAAACTTATAAATACACATAAGTGACACGTGGGAATTAAAAAGAGGTTTAAAGTGTTGAGTTTGGCAAATCAAGCCTACATTCGTGCAAGTTCTGAAACAGCAGGAAAGTGTTTTTAAAAAGACATGTCAATCTGTTCATGAACCACAAAGTCATTGCATATAACAGATATATACCAGTTCTTATGAAATATTTCTTTCTTAGTTTAAAGTCAAAAGAATGTAAATGTTTTAAAAGTCAAAACTCTCTTACAATTCCAGGGCTCAGTAAATGTGTCCATTGGTAAGGGTATCCTATATGTATTAATCTCAAGCAATCAGAGCCATTGACTATAGCTAAAAAATGATGGGAACAGTTTTTCTATTCAAGGCCCATGGGGTTATACTGTGAACAGATGTAGTGAAGAATAATATACTCCTATACACAGTAGTATCTATAAGAATGGGTGGGAACAAACTCTGTAAAATGGAGGGTATGGTGTGGTGAACTATGCTCTGCCCCACTATTTTATAGGTGCTTCAACTTCACCCATACATCACTATATATGTTGAAAAGGACAGACCATCTGTGCTGTCTCTGCCATCTTTCAGATTTTGGGCCCTTTCCTGTGGACATTCTGACTATATAGAGTGTCTGACTATATAGAGTTTAATTCTCTATTGAGAATTAAAGCATACTCAGTGTGATTGTGCTTGTCCTAATTCACAATATATCTTTTTAATTTTTTCATGTTTAACTGAGTTCATTATTTTGGAAATGAACTTGAACCTTTGTTATCTGACATACCATATATTTCTGGTACCTGTGCTAGACATATAAAAATTTCACAAAACCCTTCTTAGAAGAATCTTATATGTTTTCTATCCAATTAATGCATATCACTAACCTGGTAGCCCAATCCAGCTGCCTTCTTTGTAGAAAAATCAGAATTTCTGCAGCATCAGGGTTTCTGCCGTGTGTGTGTATGTGTGTGTGTGTGTGTGTGTCTTCCTGCATGATTACACATTAATCAGGTGTCACATTGCAGATGCTCACTACAGTCCATGGTGCAAAGAAACAGAAGCAAATGTGCCAGTGAATCCATTTTTACCCTCTTTCCTCATGTGAAGGGGAAGACATGAGCAGAAATTCAAAGAGGACTTAAATCTGCTGATGGACCTTGGCAGCATTTTATATTGTGTGTGGGAGGGGGAAGATTAACAGTAAGTTGTGATTAATTAGTATGCCTATCACAATGATCTTAGAACTCAAGGGATTGTGGCCAGTAATACTGCAGACCTCTTCTTATATTAGAAGTGACAGACCATCTGGTGAAATGGTATCAACAGTACTCCATTATTTATATCTATGTACATTTCTAGATGGAGATACAGTACTTGTTTTTCACTATAAGCAGTTGTATTTCTGAGATGCAAATGGATTTTGATCTTTTTCTGCTACTGCTGACTATTGTAATATTTCACTTTCTCCTCTTTCCTTCTTTTCCCCTTTTCTGTCTGGGAACTAAACGAGATGACACTCATTTGTATTCAGAAGACATTATTCCAAAAAAGTTTTGTGTTGCAGGTTCCTGGGCAGTTGTCCATGAAATGATCACATCTTTGTAACAGTTTAATTTTAGTCCATAACAGAAAGCCATTAGAGAGTAGCCAAGGGCTGAAACTGGCAAGTATTGTTCTGTGTCTCTCATTTTATAGGTTTCCTCTTGAATTAATAACTGAATATGTAAAAGAAACTAAAAAACTACCCCAAAGGTATATTTCCATTTGGTTTGAACATTATTTTTCTTGACTATACCTGCAGTCTTGTCTTGATCTTGCTGTCCCCATGTAACCTACAAATACTTCATTACCTGACAGTCATAAGAGTTGATGAGTGTGCTGTGAATCACTGAATACTCTAACAAAATCTTTACTTCCCTCTATGGATTAAGGCCAAACTGTTTCTTCCTTGGTAACAATGAACAAAAGATTCATGCTCTAGAAGCCATAGCAAGGATTTACTAGGAATTTGTGCAAGGTAAACAGAGGGGGAAAAAAGAGAGAAATTACTATGATCAAAACAAGAGTTTTGTAAACCGTAATTATTTATTGCCAGAAAATAATTGTGGGTTGTCTTTAAGAGTTTAAAACCTGTCAAGTGGCTTCCAACAATCAATATGCAATAAACAATAGTGACATAATCATTAAAAAAGAACCAGTGATTTTATAAAACCAAGTTGAACCAGAAAGTTTTATATTGATTTGGAATGGATATAATTCCATCTCTGAGGGAGATGGGCAGTTTTAAAATATGAAATATAAATAAACAATTCCAACAATAGATAGACACCATTTCATATGATCCATTTAGCTAGATTACTAAATTAAAATTAACTTAAAATTCAGTAAATATTTTCAGCAAGAATTGCTCTGTTTAGCAACCCTGTAAAACATATATCTGCAAAAGGAAACACACACATCTTAGACTTTGGTTAATGCAGCTATATGACCTGATGTACCCCAGTTGGCTACACATTCTGCCAAAATAGAATCAACTGGTCAATTAACTTAGCAAGCAGTCCTATCCCTTTCATCCAGGAATAGGTAAATCACACTACACATAACCCTTGTTGGAATTTCCTGTCGGAAGGCATTTCTGATAGTCATTAATGAACATTAGGCATAGAAACAATTTGAATAGGGTTCAGCTTTCTATATTTTCTCATTTTCTGTTGATAGATACTGAAATTCTTCCATAATTACTGATCCATGAACTAACACATGTATAATTAAATGAGCAAAATAAGTTTATGAATGAGTTTGCCTAATCCACTGAGCCTAAGTCAAGCTGAGATCAATTGGTTGAACACTCTACTTGTGTCCAGATGATCCAAGAATGTTCCATAGAAGAAAACATTAAAATAGTCTAATTATAAAACAATTGACAATTAAACAAAAGGATAAAACAATGAAAGTGCTCTATTAAACTGCACTATGATTACAATTAGTTTATCAAAAATTAAAAATATTAACATGAAGAAGTTTGCTTGTTCTGAAGGCAGCCATTGCTCCCTAGCACAATATATGAATCTATCCTGTATGTCATAACCCATTGAGTAGGAGTCTCAAATGCAACAAAACTTTGCATAGTTGCATGTCACTGGGGGGCTGATTAATTTAAGAAAAGAGGAAAGCAGTGATTTCCTCCCTGTATACACCCTACATCATAAATCATTTAAATGTTCTTAACATTTGACTGAGCAAAAACCTCCAGTTTTCTTGGAAAGATTTTCAGAGGTAGTTTGCCTCTGCCTCCTAGGGCTGAGAGATCTGGCTCAAGATTACTCAGTTGGCTTTGTGCCTATGGAGACACTAGAATTCACAGTCTCCCAGTTGCCAGTCTAATGCCTTAACCATTACATCAAACAAGCTCTCATTTATTTCTTTATCACTGCTTATTCTCAAAATGTCTTGACAAGTGCAGATTCTTGATAATGTGCGTTGGGCAAAAAAGGATGATGAAAAAATTGTCCTGATAATCAGTAGAAAATGTGGAAACAAGCATTAAAAAGAAAATGAAGGAAAGAATTAACCTAATGCTGACATGTTATATCCATTTGATTTCTTTAAAGAAATAGAAGTTTCAGAACACTTTTGAATAAGATATATATGTTTCTACTTTTTTAAAACAACCATTTAAACAGCCATTGGAAAGGGAAACACATGGCTAAGCTCCTTGAAGAAGAGATTACAGTGGGCTTCTATTTAATACCATTCAATCCAAAATACAGCTGAACAAAAACTTGGCTATTTGGAAAAGATTTAGCAGGTACCTCCATTCCCCCACCACCAGCCTCCTACCATATGGTTTCCAAGATGGCTTACTTTTCTTTCAAGCTGTTAGGGCTATCAAGATGAGGCAAAGCAGTTCATGTAGTTGGATATTTGAACAGATACAGACAGACACTAACCTCTTGGCTAAGGATGGCTGAATCTGTCAAGTTTGATTCAGCTCAAATTTTCATCTTTTCCCATCTTAAATCCATTCCATCCTATTTCTACATTAGTTTGTGTATGTTCCTTGTACAAACAGCATTGGAGTGTGTGTATGTGTATGTACTTTCATTTCTCCTAATAAATGCATTTGCATATGCAAAAGAATATCCTTACATTGCAGGAGATTTTGTTAACATAATTAGGACTTGATATATCGAGGTGCTTGCAGAAAACAAGTGTCAGCCTCACTAGCTAGACTAAACCAGGAAATCAATCATGGGAAGGTGAAAACACTTTTACTGAGATTGTCTCCTCTCATTTCTCATGTTCCAGTACATTGAGGAGACATCTGCCTCAGCATCTTCCAAACACTGTCTCCTTGTTCTGGACTTAAAAATGTTTCAGCCTCTTTTGTCAATGTAATACTTTTAATATATTACCATCAAGGCTAATTTCCTTAGTTCCCCCACACAACAAATGACAAATGTAATAAGCATACTGTGGATTGGTTTTCTTTCAATATATTTATCACTCAACCACCTTTTTTTCTGGGATATGTTAGACTTAGTCTGTTGTAGAAATGCAAAAATATGGCATACAACCATATTACCTGGTCACTTCTTGGTACTGTTGACTCTATTGTCAATTTTATAATTTTCTGGGTAATAAATCAGCTAATTTTTCTCCAAGAAGCTCTTAGTTTGGGGTAATTAGAAGTTCTAGTCATTTGTGGTTACCATAGGATGATTAATGGTAGCAATTAACACATTCAGATGTTCAAGTCACTGTTGTGCATAATATAGCATTTATGTGCTAACTCATTCTGGTTGTTTTTAGCAATACTAGCAGCTGTGGAAGGTTATGATGTATCAAAATTGTGGAGAATAATAAAGATGTATACATTTAAAGCACATCTCATGTGATACGAATGGGGACTGCAGTAAAATCACTATTTAAACTAAAAAAAGCTAATCTAGTGAAATTTCCAAGAACAGTTAAAGGTATGGATAATTGCAGTAGTGCTAATATCTGAAACTAATATTACTTTTCTTGAAAAGTAACATGTGTCTATTGCACTAAAGTTAGATTCAACATATTGTTCAACTTTAGAATAGTACAGTCTGTATTAATTTCTTTTACTGGGCTTAGAGGTCATTCTAGTCACAAATGACTCTTTAATCATGTATATCCCAATATTTGCACACTAGATAAAAAGACATACACTTTATTACAATAACAAAAGTATAATATCAACATGTGTTGCATATAAATAACAGGAACATTGCTAAGTCAAGCTAAGAAATTTCACTTTCAAGGTACCATTACTACCATCACATTCTAACTCCCAGGTTACAGTAGAATAACCACAATTTAATGCTCTTTCTGAACCTCAACAAGCTGAGACCTATTTCAAGGTGGGAATTATATAATATAGAAGGGGAAGCCTTGGAGAAACCTCACTTCTGTGATATCTGAAGATACTATTTTCTGAATGAAGGAATATGTGGGAAGCACATTGAACCAGATCTTACTGGATAATGTTGGGACTATGCACTCTTGCAGGTTCTCAGCCACGATGGGCTTTAAGGATGGCAATCAGTACCATGAATTGCACTTGGAAGCCCACTGGCAATTAGTTCAGCTCTTGAAAAAGTGATGCATTCTGGACAAGCTGTAAAGGTTCTTCAAGTATAGCTCTAGTTCAGTTAAGAAGTGATTGAGGTATGAATATTCCAGGATGGGTCATGGCTGATGCACAAAAAGGAGCTGTGAAAAGACCTTCCTATCTTAGGTGCCACCTGCTCTTTAAACAGGAGCCATAAGTCTAGAAGGTCTGGGTCTTGGTAATCACAAAGACTAGGTAATCCTGAGCCAGTCATTCTCTCTCAGTTCAACAATATAGTTGCTGAAGAAAAAAGAGGTAGGGGTATTAGGTATGTTCACAGTCTTAGGTTATATATAAAAATGTGGAATAAATTAATGAAAGTGTGCCACAAAAATTTGAAAGCAACAAAAGACCAGTTGTTAATTGATAAATTGGTTTTAAAGAATTTGGAAAAAAGATCAGATTTGTTTAAGTAGACTATAAAAATGCATTCAATTCTATTTCACATAGCTGGGTTGTGAAATGTCTTGCAAATTTGGAATTGGCTGAAATAGTTGGAAATTTATGAATGCTTCACCAAAGTTTTGGAGACCTCACCGATTTAAAATTATTTAGGAAAACAGGCAACAACTGGGTTTTTAAAGTCTTCTGAAAGATCAAGAGAGTCAGTGCTGTCTGTAGTTCAAGGCAGGTGATAGAAGCACCATGACAAATATAGTTTGCTTGCCACTCGGTTGGACAGCTTGATTCAATCCTTCTATACTGGAAAAATATGTTCTGCATGATACTGAACTTTGTATCATCAAATTCTATATTAATATTATTAATAACATAAATTGGCACATCTTTTACCACCCTGAGTTAGAGGTGCACCCTGCAACTGTTCTGTGCTATATCAAACACTGCACAGATACTATCATTGTGGATAAACTTATTAGGATTTATCCCAATCAGAAACCCTGGATGACCAAGGAAGTCCAGTGCCTCTTGCATGACAGGACCAAGGCCTTTAAGTCCGGTGATGGGGCAAGATACAGTGTTTTATTATAACAAAAATCAGTAATTTTTTCTTGGCATATACATTGTTATTCATAAGGGATCTTATGGTTCCAATCAGTGCAAAGAATATTTTAGACGATCTTTTAAAATTTCAAGGAACATGAAAAACTCATATTTTCTAATTGTATTTTCTTAACAATAAAGCAATTCCCTAAGAGGATGGATTTAAAAAAAAAAAATCTAGACCAAAAGATCGGTACAAATTAAAGTGTTAATGACTGTTAATATGTTTTTATATTTAAAATAAAACATTATATGACCTTTTTCATATTAGTCTTCAAAGAGCTAATATATTGATTCAAACTGTTCAAGTTTATATTAGCTTAATTTTTTCTCTCCTAAAAATGTACTTAGCATTTTCAAGAAGAAAGCAGTAGCATGAAGTCTAGGGCAGAGCATGATTGGTCAATGTGATTAAAATAAATGGAACAATTTACTTAAAAAATAAAGTTATTGTTTGTTTTACAAGTTGCTGGAAATAATGAGGAGCTGCAATATTGAGATAGCTAGCATTTAGAATGTGCACAGTGGCCAATATCTACAGCTAGATGCTGCAGTGATACTATTAACTCTGGGTCACCTACTCTGTAAATATTGTCCTGAAATAGGAATTAACATCCTGTATACAACTCTGCCTTCCTCTTTCAGACTTTACTTTAGTGGTTTATCCTGGAGCTACTGTACTATAGTGGTTAGCATGCTGGACTAGGGGCAGAAAAATCCAGATTCAAGCCTGCATTTGATCATATTTGACCTTAGCATATGCTTTGCATTCTTATGGGGAGAGGTTTCTACACTTGGTGTAAAGTTTAGGAAGTGGGGTTTGATGCTATACTTTCTGTGTATCTTCCCTCATATTGGAGAACACATGTCTGTTTAGATAAAGAATGCCCAAAACTTCCCTGCCTTTTATAAATAGTTGAAGGTGTAACTATGCTGCTGCACATTCAAGATCAAATGGAGTGCAGTCTTTTAAATGGATTGCCAAAGGTTGTTTCTTCTGCCTTTTTATTAGATTTCTTTTTCTAAGTTGCCTTGTGTTCAGGGGAAATGGGCAGTATATAAAACCATGCAATGAATAAGTAAAAGGAAGTTCACCATATGACTTTGGGCCAGGCATTATTTCTCAGCCTAACCTTGGTGCCTGGGAGGGGGAAAAATGAAAAAAAGAATTTTTGTACACAAGCTAAATTTCTCATTGTAAGAAAATAAATTATGAATTATTAACACAGGCTTATTCTATGCTTTTATGAGTTTCTTAAATCAGAACCTCAGAACCTTTCCAGATTAGATAATTTGCGATATTGCAAATGATGGAACTTTGGATGATTCTATATAGCTTTTACCAATTTGTTCCCATTCAAAAAGTATTGGACAAAACTACTATTATTTTAACACTGCAAAGGTCATAGTGGCCAAAGTCATTGTGGCCAAACATTTTGGAGGTTGGAGCTCACAATATCTTCCTTTATGCAGAGCATTGACTTATCAGGGTTCATAAATCAGGGTTTGGAAAATTCATGTTTCTTTCTTTATAGGAACACAATGTTGGTATTCAAGAAAGCTACTAAGAGCTCTTGCTCTTGGTTTTTCTGAAAAGCCTGTGGAGATTAATGGTATGGTTTGCATCCTTCTTGTTGTAGGATAGGGATGGGGAACTATGCCAGCATGGCTGGCTAAGGAATTCTGGAAGTTGAAATTCACAAATCATAAAAGGGCCATAGTTCCCCATTATTATAGCCAATGGTTGCTTAGAAATTTGAGGTACGGTTATTTCTTTTTATTCTGTATTTTTTTCCACGAGAGTCAGTGAGACCTAGTTTGAGAATTGAGTGGCATATAAATTGCAGAAATCAGTTACAAAAATAATTCAGATAACAGATAATCAGAGTTGAAAGAGACCTTGTAGGTCATCTGGTCCAACCCCCCCACCACCCAAGCAGGAGACCCTACACCATTTCTGACAAATGGCAGTCCAATCTCTTCTTGAAAGTCTCAAGTGATGGAGCTCCCACAACTTCTGAGAGCAAGCTGTTCCATTGATTGATTGTTCTCACTGTCAGAAAGTTTCTCCTTATTTCCAGGTTAAATCTCTCCTTGTTCACTTTTCATCCATTATTCCTTGTCTGATCTACAGGTGCTCTCTAAGATCAAAATGTGGCAGCTGGCCAATTGCAGCAGTGCGAGCAGGAGGGCTCTGAATATTTATCTACTCACTAAAACAGAAGAGGAGAGCTATGCAATGATAAGGGGAGGCACAGTGAGTCTTTCCACTTCCTCTAATGGGTACTCCATCACACCATCTGCATTAAAAAGAGGCTGCCTAATCAATATTCACAGCATCCAGTACATCTAAAGCCTTGTATTCCTTGTCCATCGATCAATGGAATTCTAAGAGAGACTGTCTGGTCAAATGAGTACAAATTCTAAGCATTCTGCCTACAATGCATCAGATGCTGCTTCTGCCCGAGAATGATAATTCTATATGTACTTTGGTATTTGCTTCAGTGTCAAAACATGAGGGAAATAGCTTGACGCATTGCTTTCTACTGTAGAAATTCCAAATTCAAAGCTAAGAGTTAATTTAAGATTGTATATTCAGCTGTTGTACATTTGAAAAATCTGGCCATCAGAATTTTTTTGATGGAGAAATTGAGAGGAAAAGCGACAAACTTCTGGAATGTCTGATCATGGGTCTTTCTGTTCCTATATTATTGCTTCAGCTCATGAGTTTTACAAAGTTACCAAACTATTAGTCATAAAATTTTCTATTTCATTAAAAAGTGCCAGCCTCAGGAATCCGTGATTGTTTATGCCTGGGCATGCCGCCAGAGCGCCCCGAGCCAGCTGGCTTCGGGGCTAAGCCACCCTGTAGAGGTTGGTGAAGACGGGGGAGACTCCAGCAGGGTCGAGGAAAGCTGCATCTTTCCTCCCCAGCTGGCTAAACTCCCTTTTCCAATAAGGCAATAGGGCGGCAGTCAGAAATGGCTTCCTCAAAGAAGCCCTTATCCGGAAAAGAATGTGCAGGAGGAAGAAAGTGCTGAAGTGAAAGTTTTGGCTGACTGGGATAAGAAACAACAATGAAGGCATCCTGGAACTCAAATTTTAAAAAAGGATACATCACTCCCAAAGAAGATTCGGAAGCAGCGAATGAAAGTGAAAAGGGAAAAAAAAATTCATTCTCCTTCCTTACGTTGACAGTGAACAGAGATGAATGAGAAATCAGAAAAATCTACTTTGGTATCAACAGGTATTTAAGCTGGAAAATTTAGTGTCAAGGGGATAATAAAGATTTCTGAATATAAAAGGAAAGAAGGATTTTTTTTTTTGCTGTAAGTGGGAAGGGAGAGGAAGAGAATAAGAACAGGATTTGGAAGGAGGAGATAGCCTGAAATCTAAAGAATCTAAAGTTAAATTTTAACAGGACTTCTAAAAGATACATTTTAACTGGAACTTTGTAACTAAATACTAACCCCAGGAAGAGCAAGTAAAAAAAGGAAGAAGGTGTCAAAAGAAACAGCTTGTGTGTATTTGGATTGCTTGCTGACTTTGGGACTTTTGGAACTATATTTGAAGGATTAAAAACACTTGGGTGGTTGTTTTAAAAGAAAAAAAAACCTCTACAATGGCATCACTTGTGGATGAACTGAAAATAGAATTTAAAAAACTTAAAGAAGAGGAACAAGAAGGGAAGGGCTGTCTTGGTTCCGTTTTTCAATTCTTAGAAATGGCAATCTCTACCTACAAGAAATTACAAGAAAAGACTATGCAACAAGAAGGTTGGGACAAAGAAGAAGCCATTTTAAATGAACAAGTAACTCTACTTGGGGAAGAAAGGGGAAAGAGGGGAAAGAGGATGGAGAATTTAAGATCTAAAAAAACAACCAAAAAAGGGAAAATAAGGTGAAAAGTGGATATAATGTGAGAAAGCAACAGAAAAAGGGAATACAGAAAAGAGAAATTGAGGTGGAGAGACAAGGGGGTAAAAAGGGCAGAGAGAAGAAGCAAAGGAGGAGGGAAGGGAAGAGAAGCTACAAGGGTATGAAGCAAGATGTAAAGAAACAGGACTTATTTAGAGATAATGGGTAAAAATTTAATTGAAAAAATGATTCTGCAGAGGTACATATGATTGTATTGTTATATTTGTATTTAGAAGTAATGTTAGAAAATTGGAAACAACGCATGATTTAGTGAAACATTTGTGAATAAAATAAATGGAATGAATTAAATGAGAGAATTAATTTAGAAAGGAATGGGAACATTTTTATGACATAATGTTTTAAAATGCAAGTGAAGTGGGGAGGAAATAATTATGGAAAGTTTATAAACATTCCCATAGAACCATGATACCTACTTGAAAAGTAACGTGTTAAATGTTTAAAATTTAAATGAATATTAACATTAATGATAGAATTGAATTGGTATAGATCGTTGTTTTAATTATATTATATTATATATTTATATTTTTCTCTTCTTTTTCTTTTTAAAATGTAGCATGTAGCTTTAATATACTACGCAGAATCCAAATGGAAATTATGTTCTATATTAAGTGTTATAATTTTAGGGGAAAGATATAAAGTCGTCATACTCCAATCAGTGATCACAGGAGGAATTTTGTTTAATGAGAAAAGATAATAGACAGCTGAAATAGGACAGACAAAGAATATAAATATAATGATCTGATTTGAGATGAAACAAATAAAAATAAAATTAAGAAAGTTAAAAAAGGGGAGAAGCTATATAGAAAATGTAGAATGGTAATAAGATATGGAATGGTATATAAAAATGAGCATGAATTTGAATTGGTGTCTGTACAAAGAGATGTAACCCGGGATCAGGCTGCTTTCAGAAAAGAGGTTTTATGTTTTCATGTTCTGTGTTGTGTTTGTTTATGTTTGTTTCTAAAAATCAATAAAATTTACTTCGAAAAAAAAAAAAGTGCCAGCCTAGTTTAGTATGTGCATTTCCAATACAAAGTTCAATGGCTAATTTGCAAAATAAATTTGACCAGATGTCTGATCTGATTACCTTGTGGATGATTAAGTGATATTTGGTCTTCCTTTTATCTTGCCTTGTCTTCTTTTATCTTTTTCCTTCCTTTACACTAAGGGCACACAGTTCACATCATTACAAAGGGCAAAATGCAAGAAATATAGTTGGATGACTGGACAGATTTGTTAAATCAGATACAGTTCCATTTCCTGGAATTTCTTTGGTGGGACTTTGCTAAGGGGGAAATCAATTGCATCTCAAAATGTATTGGTCAGTGTCTCAGCAATTACAACAGACTATGCACAATCACTCTTCTTCATGTACAAATCAAATGTGAAAGAATGATTAAATCTTAAACACTCCCAAGTTCATCACAAGTGTGGTTTACTTCAAAATACATTCCTGCCGATAGACTTTGGTTTACATTGCTGAGATGCTGGGCTTTTGCTCCCTTGCAATGGAATTCAGAAAAAAAAAATCAATAACAAATATTTTTTCTGTCATTATAAATGCCTTTTTTTTTTTTTTTACTATAAAGCAATGCAAAGTGTTATGTGCAAATAAAATATTACATTAAATAAAGCATGCTGGCTTGTTCCTTCAGTATATATTCAGCAATGTGTGTTTTGCCAAGACACAGCCATCAAGGACACAGCCATTCCTTAAAAACCAAATGGCCAGCTTGAGTACATATGTAGGTAGTCCTTGACCACAATTGAGCTCAAAATTTATGTTGTTAAATGTTGCTAAACTTAACATTTCTTAAGTGAGTTTTAGCCTCATTTTACAACTTTTTTTGCTACAGTTGTTAAGTGATTATGTTAATTAGTAAGTTAGTAACACAGTTGTTAAGTGAATCTGGCTTCCCCATTGACTTTGCTTGACCCCTGGACACAACAGCTGTCATAAATATGAGTCAGTTGCCAAGCGTCTGATTTTTGATCATGTGACCATGGCGATGCTGCCATGTAAGTGTGAAAAACAATCATAAGTCACATTTTTCAATGCCATTGTAACTTTGAACAGTCACTCAGTGTAAGTTGAGGACCACATCAGTGGTGGGATTCAAACTTTTTCCTCCTAGTTCTCTGAGTGCGGCTTGGTGGGTATGGCTTGGTGGGCATGGCAGGGGAAAGATACTGCAAAATCCCCATTCCCTCCCCACCCCACTAACTTGCATTCCAGCTCCATTCTCCTGTGTAGGGCAACGAAAGAAGACCTAGCCAATCAGCTAGGACTCGGGAGGCAGAGAAGAGATGGGACAGAAGCCAGTCAGAGGTGATATTTACCAGTTCAATGAACTACTCAAAATTTCCACTACCAGTTCTCCAGAACTGGTCAGAACCTGCTGAATACCACCTCTGGACCACCTGCATCAAGTGAGATATAAATTTAATAAAGATTATGGAATTGCAAATGACTTCAAATATTTTATGTAAGAGTTTGAACTAATGTTCCTCAAAAGCACCTTCTTCATTTATATTCTTCATTCTTATTTAGTCTAGATTTATAGTAGGAAATCCCGAAGCACCTGGAGAAAGTAGTAGTGAAATAGAAGCTCTTTTACAAAAGAGAAAAGCTGCCGTAAAACTGGAGGTGGTTTCTGACACAATATTTATTAGAACCTTTTTTTGTTATTGGGTGTGAATTTTCTGTTAGGGACATTCACTGACATTGCAGCAACTTATTTAAAAATGCCCCTTTTATATGCTGCTGGGGAAAAAAAAAGAGACTTGGAGTATTGATATGTTGAATATCAATTTTTCTATGGGTTTTCTTTTTTAATCCTCTGTGAAGAACACAAAGTTTAATTGATCTTGGAAAAATGAAGAAGACCTAAAATGCCAAAGGAAAGAGATAGAAGCTGTGCATTTTTTTTAAATTTTCACTTTTCATTCTCAATTGTTTTTGCAATCTATTTTTCTGATTTGCTTCAGAGTATTTGTTGCTGAAACACAGAGCATCATTTTTCATATTATGCACCTAGTGGCACTGAGCTGGAAGATGTGACTGTCAAATGAAAATCACACACCAAGTATAATAGAGGTGACAAGGGAGGGGAAATATCATTTTAGCATGAGGAGGAAAATGCCTTACATGTCTTGGAGATGTTACATTTGAACACTGTGTTCTTAGAATGTTATAAGCATTGAAAATAATAATGTGAAAAGGAATTAAACTTCTTTTTCAAAGAAATAGCAATTTCCAAATATCTATTGACATGTAATTCCATGTCTGGTGTTAAATATGCATGTTAAATATGCACTGTGCATTAAGTTAGGCAAAGAAAATGAACAGTATTAATTTCTGCAAGACATGGAGAAATAGCCACATTCAGAGAAATGTAAAAATTAAAAGAGGAAGCAGAGAACAATCAAGTCCCTACTTGTTGATTAATAAATAATTGATTATATCATCATAAAAATAAGTAAATATGGACAATTGTTTTCTGCTTCCACCTCTTTACTTAAGCCCATGTCACACTGAACCAAGTGATGCAAAGAGGATGTAAAATGGACAAAAAAGCTTGCCATCCGTTGGAAAACGCGATGTACTCACTGCCTCCATTTTGCTTCCTCTCTATCCATCCAGCATCCATTTATTGACGTTTCATCCGTTCCAAAAGTTTTAGGCTGCCCAAAACTTTTGTGCGGAAAATGTATCCAGTTCATCCATTCTGCATCTGCAACGCATCCGTTACGCATCTGCTATATCTGCTAGGCATCCGCTACGCATCCGCGCAACTCCATCAACCCGGATGCAGGGAGGAAGCGGAACAGACGCGGAACAGATGCAGAACGGATGCCTAGTGGATGCAGAATGGAAACAAAGCGTTTAAAATGGAAAAAATGTTCACAGAGGGGACCTATCTCGGATATTAAGGATGTCTAGAGGATGCCTAGAGGATGCCTAGCGGAAAACCTATACTGCCTATAAAAAGGGGGAGCAACTCGCCTGCATCTCACTTTCAGAACAGCAGCTCAGCAGTGCAGACCTCTGCAGCCTTCATCTGGCTCTTCCTCTTCCACAGCATCAAGTCATGTCCACCATGGATTGTAACAAAGTCCTTTTGGAAGCCACCATCGTTCTGCAACAGTGCGAAGCCATCTGCAGGCTCTGTGAACTCTACTGCGAGAAGAAAAGGAGCCACCCAAAAAGAGTCTGGATCCAAAGATGGTTCGCCAGAAGAGCAGAGGACGGACTGTACAACAAGCTGATGGTGGAGCTCAGGAACGAAGACACTCGGGCGTTCCAGAACTTCATGAGGATGCATCCAGCCATGTTTGATGAAGTTGTGCAGCGGCTGACACCCAGGTTGACCATGGCAAACACCAACTTCCGGCCCAGCCTGGAACCTGGGCTCAAGGTGGCACTCACTCTGCACCACCTGGCCTCAGGGACCTCCTACAGGAGCATGTGGTCAGAGAAGTGGTGCAGGCCATCATCGAAGAATACCTGCAGGAGCTCCTCCAGTGTCCCTCCACTGAAGAAGGATGGAAGAAAGTTGCAGAGCAGTGGTATCAGAAGTGGAACTTACCACACACCGTTGGAGCCATAGATGGCAAGCACATGGCCTGCAAATCTCCAGCCAAGTCGGGGTCCACTTATTTCAACTCCAAGGGCTTCTTCAGCATCATCTTCTTCGCCATGGTTGATGCTGATTACAAGTTCATGTACATCGATGCTTCAGGCAACGGCTCATCTTCAGATGCCCAGGTATACAACGCCAGTAACCTCAAGGAGGAGCTGGAATGCAACCTCATGGTGGGCTTCCCAGATCCAGAACCCCTGTCCAACGACACACAAGATGTGCCCTACTTCATCATGGGGGATGACGCCTTCTCCCTCACAACCTACCTCATGAAGCCCTACACCTCCAGACTCCTCACCCGTGAAGAGAGGATCTTCAACTACAGGCTGTCCAGGGCAAGGCGGGTGGTGGAGAACACCTTTGGCATCCTGGCCAACAGGTTCCAGGTACTTCTCACCACCATGCAGCATTGCCCAGAGACCGTGAGAAGGATCATGGAAGCTTGCTGCATCCTGCACAATCTCATGCACACCCGCTACCCAGTCTTGCAGAACAGACTCATGGACCTCCAGCAAGGCAATGGGGACATGGAGCCTGGGGAATGGAGGCAAGGGCGAAACCTGATCGACACTGAGGATGTGCAAGGCCCCAACAGAGCCTCACATGAAGTGAAGAAGCAGCGCAACCTCCTGAGACACTGGTGCAACTCCCCAGCTGGAGCAGTGGAGTGGCAAGACAGGATGGTAGATGCTTAATGGATGCTTCCTTCAGCCTGTCTCATCACACGGATGAGATTGGGCCATGTATGTTGGGTTGGCCTACAATGAACAGGGCGTTTAATAAAGAGTTGTGTTTATGTTGACATGTGTGGATAATTATTACATTATTATTGATAATAAAGGGCCGTAGGTGTGGCACCTGGGAGGGTGGAGGGTTCAGACCCGCTATGCTTGCACTGGAGGTTTATCTATCCCACTGCTATCCTAACCCATCCCATAGCTATTACCCATACCACAGGTTTCCTAACCCATCCCAAAGCTATCCTTACCCATCCCACAAGGATGCAAAGGCTTAAACCATTTCTAAAAGTTTCCACCAAGACTTTATTAAAATAAAGAAATGAAGCAAGTGTGTGAATCAAAAATAGACTTTATTAACAACAAGCTATAAAACAAAAATGAGTCTCTGGCACTCCTTTTGGTCACTCAGTCTCAGGGGTGAAGGGTGTAGGTGCTGTGGAGGTGGCTGGAGCTGGAGTGCTTGTCATCAGCTCCTCCAGAAGCAGAAGCAGCAGAAGCGCCAGCCCCAGAAGAGCGAGCCCGTGCTGCAGAAGCCCCAGCAGTACCAGAGTGAGAGACAGGGGGCGGGATGGTAGCCCTGTCCCTCTTGTCAGGGCTGGCAGCAGATGGCTGAGGCATGCTGTGCTTCTGCATGGTTGTGGGGTTGCTGGCTGGCAGGGAGGCTGGCAGGAACCAAGGCTGGCAGGAAGGCTCGCACCAAGGCAGGCACCAAGGCTGCCAGGGAGGCAGGCACCAAGGCTCACAGGAAGGCTGGCAGGCAGGCAGGCAGGCACCAAGGCAGGCACCAAGCCTGGCAGGGAGGCTGGCAGGCAGGCAGGCACCAAGGCTGGCAGGCAGACATGAACCAAGGCTGGCAGGAAAGCTGGCAGGGAGCCTGGAAGCAAGGCTGGCAGCAAGGCTGGCAGGCAGACATGCAGGCAGGGCAGGCAAGGCAGTCGATGTGTCTGGCAGCAGGTCTTTCCTCTGAATGGCGACCTGCTTCCGAGCTGCTTCCGTTATATCCACGGGGCTGGCGCAATGCATCCTCCCCGCATGCGCAATTAATGCCAGGCATCCATTAGGCTTCCACTGTGCATCCGCTAGGTTTCCGCTGTGCATCCGCTTCATCCATTCGGCGTCCGCTCTGCATCCGCTGTATCCGTTCCACGTCCACTTCACTGAGGCCCCCCGGAAGCCCTGCGGTTGTACCATCTGCTCCCATCCGCTTCCATCCGCTGGGCTTCCGTTCCGCATCCGCTTTGCATCCGTCCTGCGTCCTCCCTGCGTCCCTGTTATCTGCTCCGGTTATGCAAATTTTTGCCCCGTTTGAGAGCGGATAACAACGGATGGAACATTTTGCTCGTCCGCTGTGTCCTTTTTGCATCCGTTGGCCAGTGTGACATTGGCTTTACCTTGGATTGATTTCTGCTTTTGCCCATTATTTGGTCATGCATTTACCATCACTTATTTATCTATCTGCTTTTATTGTTACTGATCACAATATACATTTTTAGCTTTCCTGAATTTAGGTTTGCTGACATTTATTTAGAGCTTTCTCGCTAATCTTGATTTAGAACATATATATATATATAAAAAAATTTCCACTCCTATTGCAGTCTTTGCCTTCTAGACAGGAGTGCTTCATATTGGGTTGTCTGTGGGAAGAAGAATGGAATAACAGCAGAAACAACATGCGTGCAATGTTTGCCAATTCTGACACACTACAGCACTTTTGAAAAAATGGGAGCAACAAATTGTATAAAAATTACAACACTTACTTGGCATAGCCATTCTCCCATTAGGCAGAATGAGGGAACAGCTGGACAGAAGAAATGCTGGGGAACAGCAGTAGTAATGTTTTTGTTGTGAGTATCCTGATCCCCTAAATTTGCTAACCCTTATTCAAGTGGGTTTTCTCTGGCATCCTCGTCAGTGTTTATATAAAGAATTAAGAAGGGGTGCACAATAACATTTGAAAGAGCAGCAAAATGGGCCAGTGTTCATCTTTCCATCATCATCTTTGACATGGGAAACTGTGGCTATCCTAAAAAAAGATTTCAAAAGGAATAGTCACAAATTGGGGTTGAAATCTCATGAAACTTCCAGATAGGAAGAAAGAGCCCAGAAAACTGTTTATATTTCCTCCACAGCAGTATACACTCTTTGTGGAAAGCTTATTTGAGGTGTGAAACAAAACAGAGCATGCTAACAAGGTATTTATTCTCTATCTGGCTCTCAGAGTTACATATCCATACGATGGTAGAAGCAAATGTAGTGCAATAACTTTTTGGAGACATAGCTTTAGAAGTATCTTAGTAGTAGACAAAGAAAAGATGATAGACAGACAGACAGACAGACAGACAGACAGACAGACAGACAGATAGATGATAGCTAAATGATAGATTACAACTAGATAGCTGGATTGCTTGCTAGATAATAGATAGATATTGTAGATGGATAGACAGACAGATCATAGACAGATAATAAGACAGACAAACAGATAGATAATAGACAGATAGACAGACAGACAGATGACAGACCATGCATACCTATATGCATACATATACATACACCAAAGCCACAGACTTAAAACACCAGAGGGCAATCTTCTCTTGTGTTATGAATAAGAAGACAAAAATAAAGACCTAAAAATTCATACTGCATAAAAGTGCATCTATTTTTCCACATCCCCTGTTTTTGAAACATACAGTCATACAGCAGTTTGCCACCATACTGCATCAGCTTGAATGCTATAAAACTCTGCATGATTTATCGCAACTAGTTGGCCCAAAGTATTTTTGTTATCACTATTACATTTTATGGTAAATCATAGCTGCATGTCAGCAGATGCACAATATTGTATGGATAAAACTGAAAATCTCCAGTGTATGCCTTCTCAAGAAAACATGCCATTATAAAATAAGACTTGCCAGCCCTTCCACCACATATTTTATTTTTTATTTTTACTTTAGAATACAGAAGATTTGTAAATCCTAGATAAGTGTTAAAAGAACACCATGGCAACATATTCCACTGCAAATAGAGTTTTCATGTACGTGAATAACAGAAAACTGTTGCAGCCTATTATTGGATAATATGTGATGAAGAAAGCAATATATAGCAGGATATATAGAAAGCAAGATATAATTATCTTATTCATCTACTAAACTCACATAAATTAGTTTTATTTGCTCCAGTTCCTTAGCTGGTATTTTTTATTTCTCATTGAAGAATAGGGGGGAAAAGACTGCCCTGCACTTCTGTTTTCATTCCTGAAAGTTTAGTAAAGGGGCAGGAGCCAACACATGCTCAATTTGCATTTATTCATTCTCTCATATAAGAAAAAAGAGGAGGAAAAAAAGGACTGGCTGTAGTAGTCCATATGAGTAGATCAACATCATTTGTATCATGGACTTGAAATTCAGTAAAACAACATGAAAAATTAATTTTGCTATATATTTACAACAAGTTTCACTTTATAGTACATTTAGATTTTGACTTATGATCAGAGGCTAATTCAGCAACTCACCTGCATCGCACTTTCAGAACAGCAGCCCAGCGGTGCGGACCTCTGCAGCCTTCATCTGCCTCTTCCTCTTCCACAGCATCCAGTCATGTCCACCATGGATTGTGACAAAGTCCTTTCGGCAGCCACCATCGTTCTGCAACAGTGCGAAGCCATCTGCAGGCTCTGTGAACACTACTGCGAGAAGTAAAGGAGCCACACAAAAAGAGTCTGGGTCCGAAGATGGTTCACCAGAAAAGCAGAGGACGGACTGTACAACAAGCTGATGGTGGAGCTCAGGAGCAAAGACACTCGGGCATTCCAGAACTTCATGAGGATGCCTCCAGCCATGTTTGACGAAGTTGTGCAGCGGCTGACGCCCAGGTTGACCAAGGCAAACATCAGCTTCTGGCCCAGCTTGGAACCTGGGCTCAAGGTGGCACTCACTCTGCGCTACCTGGCCTCAGGGACCTCCTACTGGAGCATGCAGAACGGCTGGAGGGTGCCATCCAACACCATCAGCATTGTGGTCAGAGAAGTGGTGCAGGCCATCATCGAAGAATAAAAGGAGGAGCTCCTCCAGTACCCCTCCACTGAAGAAGGATGGAAGAAAGTTGCAGAGCAGTGGTATCAGAAGTGGAACTTACCACACACCGTTGGAGCCATAGATGGCAAGCACATGGCCTGCAAAGCTCCAGCCAAGTCGGGGTCCACTTATTTCAACTCCAAGGGCTTCTTCAGCATCATCCTCTTCGCCATGGTCGATGCTGACTACAAGGACATGTACATCGATGCTTCAGGCAACAGCTCCTCTTCAGATGCCCAGGTATACAACGCCAGTCACCTCAAGGAGGGGCTGGATCGCAACCTCATCGTGGGCTTCCCAGATCCAGACCCCCTGCCCAACGACACCCAAGATGTGCCCTACTTCATCGTGAGGGATGATGACTTCTCCCTCACAACCTACCTCATGAAGCCCCACCCACTCCCATCTGCTCCCATCCGCTTCCATCCGCTGGGCTTCTGTTCTGCATCCGCTTTGCATCCGCCCTGCGTCCTCCCCGCGTCCGTGTTATCCGCTCCGGTTATGCAAATTTTCACCCCTTTTGTGAGTGGATAACAATGGATGGAACATTTTTCTCGTCCGCTGTGTCCTTTTTGCATCCGTTGGCCAGTGTGATATGGGCTGAACAACCTGTTCTCCAAACTGCTTAGAATGTTAACAGCTGGTTCTAGCGAATAGGTTCGAACTGGTAGAATCCCACCCCTGGGTCACCTGATCTTATTTAGGATGCTTGGAGATGGAATCATGTTTATGAGCAGTTGCAGCATTGTGCAAAATCACAAATTTACAACTTTTTTGTCATTTTCTGAGGGAAAACGGCAAGAAATACCCATTAGATATGCTGGATCCACTTAATGGCCATGTAATTTGCTTAATGACATGATTAATCTGTTAATCTTGTCATCACTCCTTATCACCCATCCCCTCCTACTTGTGACTGTATGACTGTAACTTTGCCGCTTGTAACCTTATGATCTATATTGACTGTTTCCTCGTATGATTTGATTGCTTATTGTACCTTTTGACTATTATCAGGTGTTGTAACTTATGATTCTTGGCTCTTGACAAAAGGAATCTTTTTTTTTTATGTACACTGAGAGCATTTGCACTGAAGACAAATTCCTTGTGTGTCCAATAACACTTGGCCAATAAAGAATTCTACTATTACTTCTTAATGTCCATTGTAAAAGTGTTCCCAAAATCAGGACAGGTCACATGGTGAGTCGCTTAATGACCACAATAACATATGACCACAATTCCAGGCTCAGTTGTGGTTGTAAGTTGAGGATTACCCACAAAGGAGGAAACATATAGCTATCTGTGAGAAGGGGCTTGGGAGAAGCTACAGTTACAGACTGTGATTCTAATTTGTAACTGAACTATTCACCACAAGATCACATTTGTCCATTTATTCTGTGTGTATGAGCTTGGACAGTTTTTGGCAAAAACACTTTTTTTTTCATAAATCACATTTCTAGAAGAGAAACTTGGGAAGCTGTCTTACAGTGAACGAGACTCACTTAGTTCATCACAGACTAGACAAACCAGATCAACTCTTAGGCATCTCTATCTGGAACAGAAGGGATTAAATCTGTATGCAAAGCAGAGGGGCCCTTCTCCTGAACTACGACTCTTTTCTTCATCTTGGACATCCTGAATGGAGTACAAAAGGAGTCTGGGTAAATAGAAAAATGTGGGAAAGATAGTACCGCCCCCAGGTGGATTTGCAGTTGGCTGATCAACCACACTGAGCGATTAAGCCCCTGTCACACTGCACCAACGGATGCAAAGAGGATGTAAAATGGACAAAAAAGCACGATGTACTCACTGCCTCCGTTTTGCTTCCTCCCTATCCGTCCAGCATCCGTTTATTGATGTTTCATCCACTCAGAAAGTTTTGAGCTGCTCAAAACCTTTGCGCAGAAAATGTATCCAATTTGTCCGTTCTGCATCCGTTACACATCCGCTATATCCGCTAGGCATCCGTTCCGCATCCACACAACTCGCATCTGCTCGGACGCAGGGAGGAAGTGGAACGGACGCAGAACGGATGCAGAACGGATGCAGAACGGATGCAGAATGGATGCAGCACGGAAACAAAGCGTTTAAAACAGAAAAAACGTTCGCAGAGGGGACCTATCTTGGATATTAAGGATGTCTAGAGGATGCCTAGAGGATGCCTAGAGGATGCAAAGGGACACCTATACTGCCTATAAAAAGGGGGAGCAACTCACCTACATCTCACTTTCAGGCCAGCAGCCTAGCTGTGCAGACCTCTGCAGCCTTCATCTGACTCTTGCTCTTCCACAGCATCCAGTCATGTCCACTGTGGATTGTAACACAGTCCTTTTGGCAGCCACCATCCTTCTGCAACAGTGCGAAGCCATCTACAGGCTCTGTGAACTCTACTACGGGAAGAAAAGAAGGCGGCCAAGAAGCGTCTGGGTCCAAAGATGGATCACCAGAAGAGCAGAGTACAGACTGTACAACAAGCTGATGGTGGAGCTCAGGAATGAAGACACTCGGGCATTCCAGAACTTCATGAGGATGCCTCCAGCCATTTTTGACGAAGTTGTGCAGCATCTGACACCCAGGTTGACCAAGCAGAGCACCAACTTCCGGCCCAGCCTGGAACCTGGGCTCAAGGAGCATGCAGTATGTCTGGGGGTGCCACACAACACCATCAGCATTGTGGTCAGAGAAGTGGTGCAGGCCATCATCGAAGAATACCTGCAGGAGCTCCTCCAGTGCCCCTCCACTGATGAAGAATGGAAGAAAGTTGCAGAGCAGTGGTATCAGAAGTGGAACTTACCACACACTGTTGGAGCCATAGATGGAAAGCACGTGGCCTGAAAAGCACCACCCAAGTCGGGCTCCACTTATTTCAACTCCAAGGGCTTCTTCAGCATCGTCCTCTTTGCCATGGTCTTTACTGACTACAAGTTCATGTACATCGATGCTTCAGGCAGCGGCTCATCTTCAGAAGCCCAGGTATACAATGCCAGTGACCTCAAGGAGGTGCTGGAAGGCAACCTCATCATGGGCTTCCCAGATCCAGACCTGCCCAACGACACGCAAGATGTTCCCTACTTCATCATGGGGGATGACGCCTTCTCCCTCACAACCTACCTCATGAAGCCCTACACTTACAGACTCCTCACCCGTGAAGAGAGGATCTTCAACTACAGGCAGTCCAGGGCAAGGCGGGTGGTGGAGAACGCCTTTGGCATCCTGGCCAACAGGTTCCAGGTACTTCTCACCACCATGCAGCATTGCCCAGAGACCGTGAGGAGGATCATGGAAACTTGCTGCATCCTGCACAATCTCATGCGCACCCGCTACCCAGTCTTGCAGAACAGGCTCATGGACCTCCAGCAAGGCAATGGGGACATGGAGCCTGGGGAATGGAGGCAAGGACGAAACCTGATAGACACTGAGGATGTGCAAGGCCCCAACAGAGCTTCACGTGAAGGGAAGAAGCAGCGCAACCTCCTGAGACACTGGTGCAACTCCCCAGCTGGAGCAGTGGAGTGGCAAGACAGGTTGATAGATGATTAATGGATGCTTCCTTCAGCCTGTCTCATCACACGGATGAGATTGGGCCATGTAAGTTGGGTGGGCCTACAATGAACAGGGCATTTAATAAAGAGTTGTGTTTATGTTCAAAGGTGTGGATGAACGCTTACTAATGAAGGGCCAAAGGTGTGGCACCTGGGAGGGTGGACCATACAGTCCCACTATGCTTGCACTGGAGGTTTATCTATCCCACCCATCCCAAAGGTATCCCTGCCCATCCCACTGCTATCTTAACCCATCCCACAAGCATGCAAAGGCTTAAACCAATTCTAAAAGTTTCCACCAAGACTTTATTACAAAAAAAGAAATGAAGCAAGTGTGTGAATCAAAGATAAACTTTATTGAACAACAAGCTGTAAAAAAAGAATGACCCAAGTCAAGTGTCCAAATAAAGTCCACAGGTAGCCAGCTACCCAGTCTCTGGCACTCTTATTGGTCATTCGGAGGTGTGCCCAGTCTCAGGGGTGAAGGGTCCAGGTGCTGTGGAGGTGGGTGGTGCTGGAGTGCTGGTCTGTATCGTCATTGGGGTGCCTGGCTCTGAGAGGACAACAGTGGACGGTGTGTTGAGGAAGCTCTTAGACATCTGGCTCAGACCCGCGATGCTGAGAGGTCCTTCCTCCATGCCATGGCGTGTCAGCCCCAGTACTGATGAGAGATGTACTGAGGCCGGGCTTGGCTGTGGGGTGGAGGAAGGAGTAGTGTAGTGGGGCTGTCTGGTCTGCAGCTGGGTGAGGACTGGTGTGGGTGGCATCGCTGTCATCGGTGGCATCATTGGCGTGGGTGGCATCGGTGGCATCAGTGGAACCAGTGGCAATGGTGTCATCCGATGACTCTGTGCCTGGACTGGGAAGGGCTGCTGCCTATGCTGCTGGACCTCCTGGTAGCCGTAGCCCGCATACACCTCTTCCTCCCTTTGGCAGGACCAGATGGGCCCTCATCAGAGGGGGTCCCAGGTGGTAGGGGCTGCTCCTCCACACCACCAGCATACCACCAGCAGCAGCAGCACCAGCAGGATCATCATCATCATCATCATCATCATCACCAGCAGGATCATAATCATCATCATCATCATCAGCAGCAGCAGCAGGATCAACAGGACCAGGATCAGCAGGAGCAGAGTAAGCACCAGGAGCCCCAGCAGCCCCAGCACCAGCAGCACCAGCAGGACCAGGAGCACGAGGAGGACCAGGAGCACGAGCAGGACGAGCAAGACCAGGAGCACGAGCAGGACGAGCAGGACGAGCAAGAACAGGAGCACGAGCAGGATGAGCAGTACGAGCAAGTCCAGGAGCACGAGCAGGACCAGCAGGACCAGCAGGACCAGCAGGACCAGGAGCAGCTTCAGCAGAGTGTGCAGCAGCAGAAGCACCACCACCAGGAGCAGCTTCAGCAGAAGCTCCAGCACCAGAAGAGCGAGCCCAAGCAGCAAAAGCCCCAGCAGAAGCAGAGTCAGGGATGGGGGTGGGAGGGTGGCCCTGTCCCTCTTGCCAAGGATGGCGGCAGGTTGCTGAGACTTTCGCTTCTTCCCCATGGTTGTGGGGTTGCTGGCTAGCAGGGAGTCTGGCAGGGAGGCTGGCAGGCACCGAGGCTGGCAGGAAGGCTGGCAGGAAGCCTGGCACCAAGGCTGGCAGTAAGGCTGGCAGGAAGGCTGGCAGAAAGGCTGGCAAGAAGCCTGGCAGGAAGGCAGGCAGGCAGGCAGGCACCAAGGCTGGCAGGCAGACTGGCTGGCAGGGAGGCTGGAAGGCAGGCTGGCAGCAAGGCTGGCAGGCAGGCAGAGAGCAAGGCTGGCAGGGAGGCTGGCCAGGAGGTTTGGAGGCAGGCTGGCAGGAAGGCTGGCAGCAAGGCTTGCAGGCAGGCATGCAGGCAGGGCAGGCAAGGACTCGAAGTATCCTGCAGCAGGTCTTTCCTCTGAATACTGGCCACGTGCGAGCTGCTTCCCTTTATATCCGCGTGGCTTACGCAATGCACCCCCCTCCGCATGTGCAATTAACGCCAGGCATCCGTTAGGCTTCCGCTGTGCATCCGCTAGGCTTCCGCTCTGCATCCGCTTCATCCGCTGTGCATCCGCTGTGCATCCGCTCTTTCCATTCCACATCCGCTTTGCTGAGGCCCCCCGGAAGCCTAGCGGATGTGCCATCCGCTCCCATCCGCTTCCATCTGCTGGGCTTCCGTTCCTCATCCACTTTCCATCTGCTCTGTGTCCTCCCCGCATCCGTGTTATCCGCTCCGGTTATGCAAATTTTTGCCCCTTTTGAGAGCGGATAACAATGGATGGAACATTTTGCTCATCCATTGTGTCCGTTTTGCATCCATTGGGCAGTGTGACAGGGCCTTTAGTCATCAACAGAACTCAACAGAACAGAAGGGAACCATGCAGTGGTGTGCCTCAAGGTTCTGTCTTGGATCCAGTGCTCTTCAACATTTTCACAAATAACCTAGATGAAGAGACTGAAGGGTCATTCATCAAATTAGTGGATGACCCTAAACTGGAGGAAATTGCTCATACTTTGGAAGATAGATTCAAAAGGATCATGACAAACTTAAGCATTGGCCCCTATCCAAGAAGATGCAGTTCAGCAGTGAAAAAAGTAAGGTCCTGCACTGGGCAGGAAAATCAGAAGCAGGATAGTCAGTATCAGGCTCAACAATAGTGCCTGTAAGAGGGTATTTAAGTGTCCTGGTAGACCACCACTTAAATATGAGTAAGCAGTGTTTGGCTACTGCCAAAAATGTGGTTTCAAGACTGATTTAAAGATGCTTGCCACTATTCATACCTACATTGCAAAGAAGTTGATAAATAAGCAAAGGTTGCAGCAGGCTGTAAACGTCCTGATGCAAACACCTCCCAAATCCCAACTTCATGTTATGTGGAGGTGTGCATCTTGCATGCTGATTTGTTCTGACTTCCTATTGGGAGGCAAGGGAAGGGAAGGCCCATTCAAGTGGGAAATGTTATGTATTGTAGATAATTGTTTGCTGAAGCAGTGGTGGGATTTAATTTCTTTACTACTGATTCTGTGGGCATGGCTTGGTGGGCATGGCAAGGGAAGGATATTGTAAAAGTCAGAGGTGGTATTTGCAGGTTCTCCAAACTATTCAAAATTTCTGCTACTGGTTCTCCAGAGCTGCTGAATACCACCTCTCAGCTGAAGGGTTTATCTTGATAAGCTGTGGGAGTGGAAAATGCTCTCTCTTGATTGGCTGTTGGTTGATTAGTTCCCATATAAAGAGCTATGTCAGCCAAGAAATTTTAAGTTGCCTCACAGGCAGTATTTGATTAAAGAGCTGTAGAATTTTACTCTGGCCTCATGTCCATTCTTCGCCCAGAAATTAACACAAAATATTAAACATTTGCAGACGAAAAATAGAACACATGTGCCTGAATGCAGCCACATATGTTTTGTGCAGTGCATCAGAAGTCTACTCAAACTTTCAGGCTGCATCAACAGAGAGATCGCATCAAGATTACAGGAAGTGGTAGTACTGCTCTATACTATACCAATGAGGCCACATTTGGAATACTGCATCCGCTCACGGTCACCATAATATAAAAAAGATGCTGAGGCCCTAGCAAGAGTGCAGAGAAGAGGAACAAAGATGATACAAGGAGGATAAGCTGTACGATGATAGCTAAGAGAATTAAGTATGCTTAGGCTTAGGGAAGATCTGATGGTAGTCTTCCAATACTTAAAGGTCTTTTTATTTTTCAAAGTACCCGAGGGCAGGATATAAAGCAATGAGTGGAAGCTTAACAGAGGAAGACAGACAGACCTAGAAATAAGGAGGAATTCCTGACAATGATAATGATTAATCAGTGGAAGAGCTTGGAGGTGCAGATGCTCCATTTTTGGAGGTTTTCAAAAAAGGATCGGACAGTCCTTTGTTCAGGATGCATAAGGACTCTTGCCTTGGGCAGAGGATTAGATTATAAGACCTACTAGTCCTATGATTCTATGAGATGGGAAGCCTGCCTTTGGTAGGAGGAGCAATGAGGAGAAATACATACATGTATGGCTCAGTTGGTGCTTTCATATTGCAATATACTCTCCTTCTCAACAACTAACAACACAATTATTATTTAAATTACATACTATAAAATGTGCTTGAAATTCCATATTTGCAACTGGAATATCAGATTTGTGTCTATTATCATATTTACTGGGAAAACACAAAGGAATAATAATAATAATAATAATAATAATAATAATAATAATAATAATAATAATAATAATAATAATAATAATAATA
>BLBF01000018.1:17478917-17500852 GCA_015471245.1 Laticauda colubrina
TGTTTAGCTTGTCTACCTAACCCTGGTTGGGGAACCCAGGCTTAACAATCTCCATTTTATATTCCTCCTCTCCAACTGCCTGTAGACAAGTATAAAGTATGTTTGTGGTGATGTCAGAGGTCTGTTGGTTGGAGATGTGCATATTGCTGTGTATTTATAGCACTTTCAGGAAAAAATGAGTCATCTTATGATAGAAGCCTTTGACTCTGGGTATGAAAAAATAAATGTTCAAAATATTATTGTAGGGAAACAGATGAACATTTTTTTTGTTTCAAATAAGCTATTAGCTTTCTCCCCATTAAACCTATATTTCCTTAGAAGGATGATCAAAGGTAATAGGGAAGGCTGACCTTAATGAACAGATTGATGAATGAAGGAAAAATA
This sequence comes from Laticauda colubrina, assembly GCA_015471245.1. Taxonomy (NCBI): domain Eukaryota; kingdom Metazoa; phylum Chordata; class Lepidosauria; order Squamata; family Elapidae; genus Laticauda; species Laticauda colubrina. Next base: position 17,479,302 of record BLBF01000018.1, read on the forward strand.
GGATAGTATTTTGTTTTTCATTCTTGTTCCCCAGCAGCTGATAACCAGACATCTCAGATAATAAAGAATATATATGACTATCAAGATTAGTAGCCACTGATAACTATATCTTCCACAAATTTATCAAATCTCCTGTTAAAACCATCAAGTAGGTCACCATAATTCAATTGGGAGCAAATTTTACAACTAGGTACTGAAAATAAGTGCTTTCATCTCTATTGAATTTCCCACAATTGTGTTCACTGAATGACCTCAGGTATGATGAGAGAAAGATAAATTATTATAAGAAAAGGATACGAACAAGAATATCAGCTCTTCAAGTCTCCTCAGAGGCATTGTACTCAAAGATACTTTTATCCTTTTCTTGATGGCGGTTGTCAAATCCTCATTTTATTTCTTTCATCCATCCATGCTGTATATTACTTTACTTGCATTTACTGGCTCTCCTCTTTGAATAGTTTCTCCACTTTAAACATTTGAGGGATGCCTTAAGCTGAATATTTCATAATTATTATCACTACTGAGGAAATACAACAACAGCCAATGTATATCTCATCCTGTAATGGAAAAGCAATCTTCTGCTGTCTAAAAACCCAGCTGATCACAAAAATCTCTAAGTTACTTATCTGAAAGAAACAATCAGAGATACCAATACTTTCATGAGCATTAAAACTTTCCCTCCACCCTTCCCCACTCTAAAACAAAGCAGTATATGTGGCTTTGGATCTGGTTGTACTTAGTTGTAGTTGACAAGGAGATCACTGGTAAAAAACACAGCATAAGCAAGATTGGGAAGTTGAAAACCCATTATAAAAACAAGTGATGGCATACCACTTCCATGTCCTTCTTGTAAATGTTGCTGTAATCATTACTAAATGACTATTTCCATCAGTCAGCTCAAGATAACTTTTTCCTAATGCAAATTCTGACACTTCCCTTTTCTCAATAGCTTCCACTCCATGCAAGAAAAGAAGTTCAAGCAAAGAATTTAAAAATCCACTTTCAATTCTTAGCAGATCACCTTGGCATTTCTTTTGCTGTTGCTTCAAAATTCTTTTTTTTTTTTTTTGCAATAAGCAAGAAATTGAACCACATACAAAGAAGGAAAATTGCCCCTCCTGTCCCCTTGCAACTTCCATCAGTTCATTTCAAATGCACTTTGCTATCTGGATCATAACCTTTTCAGGCAGTGGAAATGTCTGGGCATAATAGTGGTTTTAAAAAATAGATAGTGATAAAAGATTGGGCAAAGTGCATAGAAAACACTTTATTTTCTGAATTGCACACTTTACAGAAAACATATAATTGGATCGAGTAAAGGAGAAAAGAAGTAAGCAAACAATGTTTGAAGTGTTTTGGTATAAATGGTTTGTCTTTTGGGGAATAGTGATAATGAACATATAATTGATTTTTTTTAGTTCCCATTTGAAGGCTTGTTGGATAAATAGTCTGACAGAAAAGGAATATTGTAATGAATAGAGCCTCCAGGTTGTAGGGAACACAAAATCTTTGCCTTTATTTTGGCTCTTCTGTCAGCCACAGATCTGAGATACATAGATAGATATATAGATGGAGTATTTCAACAAGGTTTGTATCAAACAACTATTTCACAATCATTAGAACATCAGAATGTTCAGATAATCAATAAGTGCAAACCTTTACAAAATAACATTACAAAGATTAAAGAAACATTACTGAAACTGAAACTAAAAATAACATGACAAAGATTACAGATACATTACTGGACATAACTGAAACTGAACAGAATAACAATGAATAACAGCAAAGCAACCTGAAATCACCCACAAAGCAAAATCATTAAAAAATTGATTGCCGTTATGAAGATTCTCAAAAGTGTAGGAATTAAAAGAGTGTTTTCGTTTTAAACATGAGTGACAGCAGTGGTTTCTTTCATTTATTTAAGTGTTGAGTCCTTGATAACTGCAGCACTGTAGACATGTCAGATGATTCTGGCTCCTTTAAATGTGGGGAATGTCCTGTTAAAATATGGCTCTTTCCGTCTCCTTCCCTCATGACAGCAATAGTTTGAAGGTGTGTGTTTCATGTCAGCAAGATATTGCTCATCAGAGGGAGAATTTACATTAGATTCTCTTATTCCTGAGCAATAGCATAGGACCTGACAGTCCTGAAATGAAAATATGTCATTAATAAATAAATATTTGACAGATAGGCCTATTTATGATTCTCAGGGGGAAGAATGCCCCTGAAAGGCTAAGAGTGACCTTGTCTTTCTTGCAACTTGGTGATATGTCAGGAATTCACCCCATTCCTTTTCAAATGTTGAAATGGCCCATAAATCTCACAGCCCATAAAATCGTCCTTTCTCCCACTAACATGCATGAAATGAGAACATTTTTTTCATTTAAATTATAATGCTAAAAACAGCTATTTCTTTATATGAAAGAAAAATAATATGATTTTTGAAAGATCTTAGGGTGACCCAGCTCTACATCATATCCCTGATCTAGGAATAAGTTTAGATTGTTTTTGATAGAAATTATTAATTTTTGTTTTTTTGTAGAAGGGTTTTGTTATCACTTCAAGGGTGGGGGGGGGACCCTAAACAATAAATCATGCAATGTAAATAGTGCATACAACACAATTTAAAAATGACCCAGGTTACAATTTTGTTCCCTTTTATTTAGAAATTAGACCAAGTGAAAGAACATAATATAATATCATAAGTTCATTGCTAGCTGCATCCTGTTTTTCACATTGACCCACTAGATGCCAGTGGGGCAAACTCAACATAATTTTTTCTGCTTCTGCTTCTATAATTGGTTATTGCCCTTCCTAGAAATAGAATTTAAGTACTATGATTATTAGCCATTTTAACTCTTTCCTGCTAAAGAACATTTTCCCCCTTCAGTTTGATCAACCCTTGCAATTTTCTTGGCAAACTACTTTCAAAAGTAATTTGCCATAGCCTCCTGTCTAGGACTGAGAGAAAAGTGTCACAGTCATTCTGCTGGCTTCATGCCCAAGATGGGCCCAAGACTAGAACTCACAGCCTCCTGGTTTGTACCCTGATTCCCTAACCAATACAACTATCTGGAACCATTTAAGGAACTATTTATCCTGTTGAAATATGGCTATCTTCACATCCTTTGAGAATTTTACAGTTTAATTGTTTAGACATTAAACCATGAATTAAGCATAATAAGACTTGGTGGTGCTTCAGGTTAGATCTCCAAAAGATGCTTCTGATGCTAAATTTATCATTTAAAAGGTTAACTGCTGTCCTATAACCCCTGAAATGCATTTGTTACTATTGTTCTGACCTAGGCTTCCCAAAAGCATGAAGCTGACTCCTCGTCCTGATAAAATCCCTTTTATTTAGTTTAAAGTGAAATCCTGCAATCCAGCAAAATCCTGGCCAACAGTCTTTAAAGAGATTTCACAGTTACAGAACTTATCAGGCTTGGAGAGCTCCCAGGCCAATATCTTCCAAAAGCCGCTCTGTAGTAGATAGTACTTGACCAGAAGTCAGGAACAGATCTTCACCCTAATGAATTGAACTAATTGTTTCCTGCAAACAGCATTCCCCTTTTGCTCCTTTTTATTCCTTATGGGAGGGGCCATTCACCATCCACCTGTGGTTTTAATCCCCTTGTTCCTTAGCTGTTCCCTTCTCCTGGCAGCTCTGTGCATGTGCACACTGGGAACAGGCTCCAGCTATTTTTCTATCCCACTGATGTCCGACTCCGAAGGCAGCTGATAACTGTCAGACCCATCTCTTCCTCCAATGCAGAGCATCGTCAGTGTTCTGACCAAGGCTTCCTAGATTGTAACTACACACATGCTTATTTTAAAAACAAGACTTATTTTATTGCTATCCTGGGAATTGTTTTCATTCCCAGCCAGAATTAATCCCAAACAATCAATCCCTCGAGATAAGCACCCATCTTTTTTCTGTGAAGTACTGCCAATAACAGAAGTATCAAATGAACTAAAAAAAAAAAACCAACTGAAGTATTATTTATTTATTTCATTTATTTGTCAAAAGCTTACAAGAATAAACAGAAACACGAATAAACATAAGTTTAAATACAAGAAATAGGAACTAATAATTTGGGACAATAGCACAGGGACGGTAGGCACGATTGTGCACTTATGCATGTCCCTTACAGACCTCTTAGGAATGGGGTGATGTCAACAGAGGTTAATTTGAGGATAAAGGAGTGGGGTTTCAGCAAGTGACAACAGAATCAGGTGGTGAGTTCCAGACCTTGACCACTTTGTTGCTGCAATCATAGTTCCTGCAATCGAGTTTGAGGTGGTTTACATTTAGTTTATATCTATTGTGTGCTTTTGTGTTGTTGTTGTTAAAGCTGAAATATTCATTAACTGGAAAGACATTGTAACATATGATTTTATGTATTATGCTTAAGTCCAATCTTAATCGGCATAATTCAAGGTTGTTGTTCCGTCCGGAAATAAGTTGTGCGAGACTGGGTTCCAACAACAACTCTTTTATTTAACTCAGTAAAGCAATGGTAACGGAACAAGAGCCCAAGCCATGGCAGCCCTTTTTATAGTGGCTTGCTTGCGGCTTGTGGCCAATGACACCACTTTAAATGTTCCCGTCATCAGGCGGGCCAATTGGATTGGTTCTCTAATGGCCAATCCGAGAATGGCCAATCAGAATAGGGAACTTTTCGGCCAATCAGAATAGGGAACTTGGAGCCTACCAAGTTCCATACATAACACCCCTCCCCCCTTGGTTCAGTCCAACATGCGTCACGTAGTCACGCAGGTAGGTGGGGTTTTTTCGAGTCCTGGTTGACCTGCGCAGCTCAGTCTTGGCATGGTCTTCAAGTGGTTCGGATGGGATCGCTGCTTCTCTGTGTTTTCTCCATGGAACCTCCTGGAAGGGTGAGTCAGCCTTGCTCTCGAGCTGGTTGAGATGGCTCCGCCTCTCCCTCCTGGTTTGTCTGGGTTGGTCGAGCTGGCCTGGCTGTCTCCTTCCAGGAAGGCCTCGCTTCATTCTCCTGCTCCCGGACTTCTCTTTTGGGGTTCCTCTAACCATGAGTGCTCTTTTTGATTTATTTGAGAGTCTTTCTGTAGTGTTTGTTGCCTTGTTATGGGAGGTTCGTCTCTCCCTTTTTTATTATTTTGTATTTTCCCCCCCTCCTCGGTTGTTTTTGGGTCAATATTTATTTTTGGCGCTGGTATGTTATTGCTGGTCGATGTGCCGCTTCCATTCTCTTCCGTCGACTTGGAGTAGTCAGTAAGACTGGGAGCCTGTGATCTGGGTGATCATGGCTGGAAGCCATAATGGGTCCCCAGTAAGGTTTTTGGCATAGACCAGGTCGCCTATTTCAAATGTGCGGTATTTGCTGGAGGAGTCAGAGGGTTTATCCCAGGTATAAGTGGGGTGCAGTCTGTAAAGGTAAGAATGCAATTTCCTACCATTAGGAATTCTGCTGGGCTTTTGTTGGTTGTGCTGCTAGGGGAAATATGCTGTTGGGTTAATAGTCAGTTTAGCTTTTCTTGCACACACCCCTTGTCCATTCTATCCAGGCCCTCCTTTGTGTACCGAACCATGCATTCAGCCCTGCCGTTTGCAGCCAGATGGTGCGGCTAAAGCATGTCGGATGCCCTGGGCAGCTAAGTACTGCTTGAATGCCCATGGTAATCTGGGGCCCATTGTCCGACACCAATACATCAGGCAGTCCATGCATGGTGAAAAGTTTTCTAATTGTTTCATCACTGCCTCGGTCGTTGTAGAAGCCATGAGTATTACTTCTAACCAGTTCGAGTAGGCATCCACAACTATTAAAAAGGTGTTGCCTTTCGTCGGCCCAGCAAAGTCAATATGAAGTCTAGACCACGGGCCCCGGGGAGTTTCCCATTCCCTAAATGGTGCCTGTGGGGAGGTTGGCGTCGATTTTTGATAGTTGTGGCATGTTGTCACCCAACGTTCAATGTCCTTGTCCAGCCCTGGCCAGCAGACGTAACTCCTGGACAGGGCTTTCATCTTGACTGTGCCCGGGTGCCCCTCGTGCAACATGCACAAAACATCTTCCTGGAGTCTGTGTGGTATCACCACCCTGTCACCCCACAAAATACAACCCTTCTCGATTGACAGTTCAGTCTGTCAGGTGAGAAATGGTTTAAAAGTCTCAGTTTTGTGCTCTTCCGGGCAGCCCTTACCTACCCAATGAAGGATGCAAGCTGTCAAAGAGTCTTTCGCGGTGGCTGTCATGATGTCCACTGCGGATAGCGGAAGGTTCAGCCATGCCTCGAGTTGGAGTTTGGAGACAGTGGGAGCTGGGTCCTCTTCTGTGATAGGCAGTGGGGAAAGGCTCAGGGCATCGGCATGGGTGATGGTCTTTCCTGGTCTTTCAGAGTGTAGGTGTAGGCAGCGAGGAATTCAGACCACTTCATAATTCTAGGTGACAGAATGTTCGGGGTTGGCTTGTTTCCTGCTCGGGTCCCTAACAGGGGTTTGTGATCAGTGATGATAGAAAAAGTTCTGCTGTAAAGGCACTCATGGAATCTTTTGACTCCAGCGATGATTGCGAGGGCTTCTCGGTCAAGTTGGCTGAAATTTCGTTCTGATTTGGAAAGCGTTTTCGAATAGAAAGCGACCGGTGCCTCTCTGCTATCTGGTAGCTTGTGGCTCAGGATGGCGCCGATTCCAAAAGGCGATGCATCACAGATGACCGTCAAAGGCAGGGTGTTGCTATACTGGATTAAAACGGTTTTAGACGTAAATAGGTCTTTGATACCTTGAAATACTGCTTGTTCCCGGTGGCCCCATTTCCAGATAATTTTTTTGTCTAACAACCGATGTAAGGGTTCTGCTATGGTTGCCTTATGGGGCAGGAACACATTGTAAAAATTTATGAGACCTAGGAATGCTTGAAGGTCAGTTTTGTTTCTAGGTCTAGGTGCGTCTTTGATTGCCTTTATCTTTTTTTCGATGGGGTGTATCCCTTGTTCATCTATTAGGTAGCCCAGAAACTCAACTTGGTTGGTGGCTAAATTACATTTCTCTCATTTTACCTTAAGGCCTGCGTCTCTAAATCTTCTTAAGACTTCTCTTAATCTGCTCTCTTGTTGGTTAGCGTTTTTTGCTGACACCAGAAAGTCATCAAAATAAGGAATGACTCCCTTGATTCCGTTTAATAGGCACTCCATGAGGCTTTGGAACACGCCTGGGGCAACGCTAATACCGAAGTGAAGACGGTTACATTTGAATGCCCCTCTATGTGTCACAATAGTCTGTGCCTCTGCGGTAGTGGAGTCAACGGGTAGTGTTGGTACGCTTGTGCGAGATCAAGCTTCACAAAAAATTTTCCTCCCCCGAGGGAGTGCAATAAGTGTTGCACTACCGGTACTGGGTATGCGTTTTGTTGGAGTGCATGGTTTAGGGTTGCCTTATAGTCTCTGCAGATGCGCACTGACCTGTCGGGTTTTACGGGAGTCACAATGGGTGTTTCCCACCTGGCATGGTCGATTGGCTCTAACACCCCTTGTGCTATTAATTTGTTTTATTGTTTGTCAATTTTTGGTTTTAAGGCAAAAGGGACGCATCTGGCTTTTAACCAGATGGGGGCTATTTTTGGATCTAGGCTAAACAAAATTGGAGTCCCCTTGTACTTGCCTAGGGTCCTGTCAAAAACATCTTGGAATTCTTGTAACAGGGTCTCTTCCCAGTTGGCTGTAGCAATGCGGTTTATCCCGGTCATCCCGATTCCCAAGGATGCAAACCATTCAATTCCTAGCAGGCTAGGATGATTGTGGTCAAAGATGGTCAGAGGCAAGATTTCGGCATGATTTTTAAATTTGATGAGGAAATGTCCAAGGCCCAATACCGGAATTCGATTTCCTTGGTAGTCTTTTAAAATTAGTCTTTGTTTTTGTAGTTCTTTTTGTTTGATGTCCGGTATCAGGCGCCGGATAGTATTCCAGGATACCATAGATAAAAAGGACCCAGAGTCGACTTCCATCTCACAGGGCTTCCCCTCGATGTTCACCTCTATCTGGACCTTTTTTCCATTTGCTACCCTGGCATTTCTGTCTGGTGCGTTTCCTCTCTTTCGCTGGTTCTTTTGCTTCGGTTCCATCTGCTTCTGGCTTGTCTCTCTTCATGTTTGGGTTGTGTGTGTGTGCTGCTGCATCTTTTAGGACTATATTTCTTTTTGTTTCGGGAGACCCTTTTGATGTGCCCCCGTTTATTGCAAGCCCTACAGATTGCGTCTAGGAACCTGCATTCAGATCGCGGGTGGTTTCCTCCGCATCCAGCACACTGAAACTCCCGCCTGTTTCTTCTCTTTTCCCACCATTTCTTGTCTGATTGAAGTCTATGGACAACTTCATTTTCATCCTCAGTGTTGCTCTGGGATTCGAGATATTAATAGTGGGCGGTCGCTGTGGGCTGTTTCTTGCTTCCCTCTGCCTTCTTATCTATGGCTTGGTTTGGCGGATCTGGAGGCAGTACCCCACTCCCAGATGGCCCTATTTCTGCATCAGATGCAGAGTCCTCATCTGACTCCTCTCCAGAGTTGGGCCCTATTCTTCCCCACTGTCCAATTCTGCTGCTGGCTGTGCTGGCGGCTGGCAAATTACAACAATCAGAGCCTTCCCCAGATTCCAAGACTGGCCCATGTTCCTCCCCAACCTCCTCACTGTCCGAAAATTCTGCCAGTTACACTGGCCATTGGCGGGCCACAACAACTATGAAGGATTCTCAGTTTGTTTGTTTGTTTTTTTGTTAAATTTATTGACTGGCTAAGGAGCACGGTGGCTAAGTTGGAAATTAGCAAGCCCACATTCAAGACCCAAATTCTCTTATGGGATGGGGTAAACTCCTGTCCTTTGCTCTAGCTCTTGCCAGGGACATGAAAGGAACTCCCAGCTGGATGTTCCCCCACACCCAGGCAATGGTGATGTCACCACTTAATTCTTTCAATTGGTGCTTTTTGACATGAATGTGACATGGGTAACTTAAAATGTTAAAATACGAAACTATACAAATAAAATATTACAAAAATACAATACACAACCCTAGCTGCAAAATAAGGATGGAAGAAGTAGGATGAGCACTGGAATAGTGGTTGTGGAGAAGGAGAGGAAGATAGGATCTGTTATTAATTCATCAACCACCCTCAATGTAAAGCCCAAACCAAGTGGCAGAGCCAGGTCTTTAAGCTCTAGTGGAAGGTCAGGGAGGTTGGAACCAGCCTTACTCCAGGAAGCTAGATGTTTCATAAGGCAAGCACAATGCCAGAGAAGGCTCTCCTCCTGGACTCCACCAGCCAGAATATTCTAGCCAATGGAGCCTGCAGTGTGCTTCCTCTGCTGGCACAAATGGGGCGGGCCAATCCCAGTGACACTGTCTCTCAAGTAGCTTGCATTGCGGCTGTCATCTGAGAGAAAACTGAGACTACCCATGAAGTTGATTTAAATTAATTTCCTCCTATTGCAAACATCTCCATCTACTCAAGTGGTTGCTGAACCCTAAATTCATTAGATTGCTTATCAACTGAAGTGAGCAAGAAATTAACAATAACCAACTTTCTCTGGTTTTTTTTTAAAAAATTCCATTGTCCTTTTAAAAACTGTTTTTGAGTGCAGAGTGAAGAAGATCTATTTATCTTTGACATTTTTTTTACTGCATTTTGGTGGATGGATCAGGGGATCTTGATATGTGGATTGGGGACATATATAGTTCAAAGGACTTATGGGTTACCTCTTGTGCTGCTTTGTTAGTATAATTTTTACATACTGTAACTCAGAACAAGTGGCTGTCTGATTTTTCCTTACCATGTTGCTCTTTGGACCACTTTATAATTAGCTCCCCATAATACAAAGCCACTTCTTGCTTTTCTCTCATAGTCACTTACTATTTTAACTTTCTGAAAGTTTAAATGAGAAAGTTAGAATTGCTGAAAAAGCAATGAATCACTCAAGCTGAACTTTAACACCCTTTCAACATCTAATTAGTTGAATTAGAGCCACTTTGCAGGAGAGTCAATCAATTCTTTAGCTTTCTCTGCCCCAATGGTTTCGGAATTTGATGATGTTATCATTACTTCAGAGGTGATACTCACTTAGCATTTTAATTTTCTAGCCCTTTTCTGTTGAAATAGACAATATCGTAACCTGAAATATTGCCTTTCCAATTGCATTCTTCATTGGGCAATCCTGAATTCTCATCAGAAGATATCAATGAAACATTCTTATTTCTTTTTCACGGAACAAGAAAACTACTGTCAACTAGTCTTACTATATGATTTATAGGATCAAAATGTAATTAGCAGGTCAAAATTTGAATGGAAAGAATAAATTTTAACTGCAAAAACACAGTGCTTAATTTAACTACACATATAAATGATTGTAAGATGAGGGTCCCACCATTGGCTGGAAATCAGGCTTTCATTTATAATGTTAATCATGATGAATCAGCCTCTTGCAATCTTAGTCAAATTTAAGCCAATCCACTTAACATTTAAATTGAATGCACTTGCTCTGGAGTTGGCATTTCAATCTTGAAATGCTAAAGGGAACAGAGTATTATGAAGCTACTCAGAACTGGTAAACAATATGGTTTCTTTCTTGGACTGAAAGCATCTGAAATAACATAGGCTACCAAGCTTCAATCCAGAGGGCACAATACTGTGTTTTTCCTCCCACAATATCTTGTAGTTCTGATGATTCATTCTGAGTCCTCAGGGTAAGACATTCTGCTATTAGGACAGACACATCCAGCTTCATGCCTCACCCTTAGGAATTACCAGAGCAAGTCACTGGACAGGTATATTCTCCAGAGAGAAATCAAGTGTAGACTTGGTCTTATTTCAGCACAGGAGCTCTCTGCACATTCGGAATATCTGAATGAGAGGTGGTATTCAGCAGGTTCTAACCTGTTCTGGAGAACCAGTAGAAGAAATTTTGAGTAGTTTGGAGAACTGGCAGGGGTGGGATTCAACCGGTGTTACTACCAGCTTGGTGACTATGCACATGCATGGTTCACGTGCAATCATGCCTGACACGCACTACACGCACATGTAAAAAAAATCAGCTGTGCTGTGCGGACAGCTGAAAAGCACTGCATGCAGGTGTGCAGCGTTTGAAAAGCCTCTTTTTTCAACCTCAACTGTGCTGTGTAAAGCAGCTGAAGTTGGAAAAGCAGGAAATAAAGGACAGGTAAGAGCCTGGGCAGGTGGGTGGTGCCAAACAGCAGCAAACACAGAACTGATTCAGTGTCTGATGCTCTTCAGAGCTACCAGTTCTATAGAGCTGGGCAGAACCGATAGCATCCCACCCCTGAAAACCAGCAAATACCATCTCTGACTGGAGATTTTACAGTATCCTTCCCCTGCCACACCCACCAAGCCACTCCCATCGAACCAGTAGTAAAAAAATTTGAATTCCACCACTGATCTGAATAGTATTTTTTCCCTTTTAGTACATATCTTAATATACTATAGGTGTGCAACAAACTATTTTAAAGTTATAAAGTTTGTTTTTCTAGAAAAATTACTTTTGATGGCTACAGAAAGGATTCAGATACCAGGAGACACAACATCAATGCATGAAAAGCAGAATCTATTCTTCAACTGAAAGGTACAATATGTTAATGACATTTTTTGCAGTGGCATATATATTTAGCACCACTAAATATAAATATATATATGCAGTGGCATATATATTTAGCAGAATCTGGGTGAAAATTACTGTCACAACATCCGTGAAGAAATATAGATAATCCTTGATTTACAACAGTTTGTTTAGTCGCCATTTGAAGGTACTAAAAAAGGATGATTTATGACCGGTTTTCATACTTACGGCCATTATAACATCCCCACGATCACCTGATCAAAATTCAGATGCTTGGCAACTGGCATGTATTTATGACAGTTGCAGTGCCATGCAATCCCCTTTTGGGACTTCTCACAAGCAAAGTCAACAAGGAAGCCAGATTCACTTAACAACTGTGTTATTAACTTAACTGCAGTGATTCACTTAACAACTATGGCAAGAAAGACAATACAATGGGGCAAAACTCAACAACTGTCTCACTTGGCAACAGAAATTTGAGTTTCAATTGTGGGCATAAATTAGGACTACATGTATATGAGGATGGGATGCTCTCGGTTCTGCCCGGCTCTATAGAACCAGTAGCTCTGAAGAGCAGTAGACACAGAATCGGTTCTGTGTTTGCTGCTGTTTGGCCCACCTGCCTGCCCAGACTCTTACCTGATCTTTATTTCCTACTTTTTCAACCTCAGCTGCTTTGCGCAGCATAGCTGAGGTTGAAAAAGCAGGAAAAAAGAGGCTTTTCAAAAGCTGTGCATCTGTGCGCTGTGCTTTTCAGCTCTCCGGGTGACACAGCTTAAAGTTTTTTTACATGGGTGCGTAGTGCATGTCTGGCAAAATGTAGTCACCGAACCAGTAGTAACACCAGTTGAATCTCACCCCTGGCTTCAAATATCTATGCCATTTTCAAGAGAAAGTTAGTCTTATTGCAACTTTATTCTATTGGGAAGTATGTAAGACTACGCAGGATCTGGTGAACATGACTACTTCTGCCCATATGATAGTACCCATGGTAATGTTTCCAACAGTATATTCCTTTTCCAAGTCCCATTATTCCTTTTCCAAGGACCATTTTCATGTTTTAAGACAGAGGTGAGATTATTAAAAAAAATCCAACAAATGAACTATTTCTCACCTACAATCAACCTACAAACACATTAGGGTGAAATATTTTTATGTTTTCTTTTTTTTATTGCCCCTCTGTGAACCAGCAAACTTACAAGACTCTTCATTGATAAAGGAACTTGAAGGGACTTGTTCTTATCATTATCTCCTGAATTCTTATCAGTCTGGGGTGTGATCATTACGTGCTGTTTGTGAGCTTCTCTCAAAGGCAGGCCAGACAGAACACACTACAGGAGCTTAATCTGCAAGGAGCATATCTCTTATTCCCATGTGCACAAATAAGAAAATAGGAATTATAACCATATGCCAGTGGTGGCTAACCTTTTTGGTCTCCTGTGCTGAAAATTGTGTGTGCGCTTGCATGTGCGTGCTTGTATACCAGCACCCAGAAGGCAATGTGTGTGTGGGGGCCCATGCCCCCTGTGTATGTGCATGCACCCCCCACTTGCTGCGCATCTCTGCAGATACACATGCAATCCCCCCATGTGCCATGGATCTCTGTGCATGTGCGTGCATCTCCTGCACCCCCCCATACATCGGCACCAGATACCCAACAATCAGCTGTTGAGCAGGTGGCCTCTCACTTCTGGCACATGTGCCATAGGTTTGCCATCATGGCCATTAAAACGTGAAATCAGTAAAGAACTAGCTATCACAACCTTAGCCTTAGTTTTATTTGATGTCATCTATATTCTGCTGTTGTTTGACTTCTCTACAGTATATTCATTTATGGGAAGCCAGATTTAGGAGTGGAACTGTTCATTGGGACTTATAGATGTGAACCAGAAGAGTAGCTGGTAGGAGAATCTGTGAAAGATTTAGTGAGATTGACAAGGAAGGTAAGTTCTTTGTTCCTGTACTCAAAGAGTAGCCATTTGTGAGTCATTGCAAAGAAGCATACCCCACAAATACAATGTTCACTAATGAGACAGAAAGTAGGTCTAACTGCCAAACAGATGCAAATTGATGGTACTCATGAAAGGAGGCACTTGTGGCCTGGGTATATTGCAGCAGTAACAGGCAGAGTCACTACTTTCTTCCTGTTAGGAAGAAAGGATTTTGGGATTTTGGTCAGTGAGATTAATGGAATCAGACAACCTGCTGCATTAAAAAACCCCAAAAGCAAAAAAATAGTAGAAAAAGATGACTCATTTTTGGTTACTGTCCAGTGCTTCAGATATGATGCTTAAGAATGGGCAAGAGCACAAAAGATATCCGTCTGAAGCTCTTCAAAGAGTGGTATTTTCCCTGGGATCTCATAGCTGCCTTGTAATCTTGGGAAAAGATGTGGCTCTTTTAAAGAGTTGCATTAAGGACGACATATGTGTTCCCATGCACCCAGAAACACCTTGAAACCAAATATGAAGCACTATATACTGTATATACCTTAGGTTGAACATTTTAATTAATACAAGATACTTGCCTATTCTCATGTCATTATAGATAATATAGTACAATATGGGATGCACAAGAGAGGGAGTGTTCTGTTTTGGGCAAAATGTGCCCATTATAATGTTTAAAAATACACATCTTTTCTCTTGTCCTCTCTTCTTCTCTCCTCTCTCCTCTTCTCCTCTGAACAATTTCAAATAAATGTGTATCATGTTGATACTGGAAAACACTACAGTTATAGAAGCTGGTTCTGAAATGATGAAACCTAAAAAAATGTAATCATAAAGCATGGAAATATATGATGCATATCTGATCCTTCCATAATCAGGATGTTGCAACTGAATATCAAATGACTGGTGAAAATGGAGGATTAAAGGAATGTTCCCATCTCTAAAATATTATTTAAGCTCAAAATTTTTATGGGAAAAGTGCACTTTAATCACTGCCCTTTTAAATAACATTTTCTATTATTGCAAATAATAAGCATACCAAGTTAATATCAAAATTCAAAAAAGGTACAAAAACTCCAGTCAACACAATATTCAATTTAAAAAGCATTTATCTGAGTTATGTATATGATAAAATTCAAGTCAATTGCAGATTTTCTCCTCGTCTATCTCATGTCCTTCAGATGCAGTAACTATAATTTATGCCTTTTTATTTCCATCTTTGTATTACTTTAAAGTTAAGGAGAACTCCATTGTCACATAAAAGAGAATTAGATACAATCTGGGGAAAAGGGCTAATTTTAACCACAGAAAATATTTCTAATCAGGATGGCTGAAAATTGATGATTCTTCTATCAGAAAAGAGCAGAATTAAAGTCAATAAAGGTGACAAAACTTTTATTAAGTACCTTTATCATTTTGATACTTTGAGGAAGGCCTTGTCATCAGAATAAAAGTCTACTTTCCTTTACCGATTCAGTTTCCCTCTAGCTGTCAGTAGCAATAACATTTTCATTTGGAGATAGGAAAGTATGACCCATCCATTAGTTTATCCATCATTTCCAGTAACTTAAGATTCATTTCTTGTTTATTGTCAGCATAGGCTCCATCAGATATTGACCTATTGTGTTTTCAGAGCAAATGCAACATTTAGGATGCATGTGAAGCTTTTTCTTAATATTTTACTCCAACAAACTGTTTGCAGACTGCCTAATTTTCTCTTCATCTGGTTTGGTACCATTGCTCAGAACTCACCACAATATTGCCTTTTTCTAGGGAATAACAGTTCAAAATAATTAGTTGTTGAGTTGGAAGTGTAATAATCTCCCAATAACATTTTGCTAATTAAACTTCAACAATGTCATGAGATTAATGCAGAGCAAGGGAAAAGTGTCTTCTCTGCCTCCTTCCCTCCCTCCTTCTCCTCCCCTCCCTTTCCCCTTTCCTTCCTGGACAATTGTTCATAACTAGTATAAACTTTTAATAAATCACTTTTCCTTTACTTAAGCTACGAGTGATTACTACATTGCTAGTTATTTTTCTGTAATTTTGTATGATGATCTATAATTTGAGGGGAGGTATTAATAATGCTATATTTCAATATTCAAATATCTACACTGTGGCAAACTCTCTTTTTTTTATTGAGTCAAGACAATTCTACCCTTTCCATTAGCAGAGAAAGTATTCAACATTTGTCTTTCTTTTGTAAATTTAAGGAGTAGGGCTCAACATACAATCTCAAAATAAATTCAAGATTTATCAATATAGAAATATATTCTGATGTCTAATAAGTTTGTTATTATATATGATGACAGCAGCAATACTATTGTATGCACAAAAATGGAAGGACACTTCGATTTCTACTATGGACAAATGGTTGCAGAAGTTGGTGGAGTTGGCTGAAATGACAAAATTGACCACTTTGATTAAAGAAAATACTTTAAGTACTTTTGTTTCCACATGGAGACTGCTTCTGAATTTCATGCTTGATGTGGAGAAGAATGAAACTCTGACTTTGGGTTTTACTGATCGATAGATCTTTACAGAAATGGCTTGTTCATATTATTATGAAAAGCAAAACGCTGTGATTTGATGTTAATGCCTTATTTTACTGTTAATAGAGTTGGAAGTCAATGCTTCTTTTTCTTTTTTATCTTTCCTCACTTCTCTTTCCCCTCCCCCCACCCACTTGCTTTTCCATTTATTTTGTGTTTTGTATTTTATAATACTTTATAACTCAATAAAAATGTTAATGGAAAAAGAAGAATGAGAAAAAAAAGAAATATATTCTGGTATATCGTATTGTCTTATACTTATTTGAAGTGGAAGAGAAAATTACCCTCACTCTGAATTGTTTTGATTATTATATGATGTTACAATGAGATGGGGAGCTATTGGTTTATAATCAAAGAGGGTTAGAAGAGCCTAGCTTCTTCTACATTTTGGGTCCCATTCCAACATTTTAAGTTACTCTAAAAAAAATCAGTAAGACTTTCTTTTATTTGGGGAATACCTTACTGAAGCTTTATGCTGGATAGAGGTTTGGATGTACATATTTATTTAAATATTTAAATATATTGGCTGGCCAACTCCAGGTCTTTGGGCAGCACACAATACTAGGAAACACTGTACATTAAATCAGCTAAAAACAGTTCTGACTAAAATAATCTAATCTGCAATTTGGCAGTTCAAATCTCACCAGACTCAAAGTTGACTCAGCCTTCCATCCTTCCGAGGTGGGTAAAATGAGGACCCAGACTGTTGGGGGAAATATGCTGACTCTGTAAACTGCTTAGAGAGGGCTATAAAGTATTGTAAAGGGGTATACATGTGTATACATAGTATACACATATACTATGTGCTGTTGCTATTGCTATATAGCCTAGACAACAACAATCTAATAGACAGCAAAATATTCAGGGACTTGCAAGGGTATAAAGAGCAGTGAAGATCTTTTCACTCATACCATCAATGTTAGACCAATGATCAGGTAGGAGAAGTTAAGAGATAAGTGAAAAAGAAGTTATGACTCTGGAAAGAATGCAGAAAAGAGCAACAAAGATGATTAGAGGACTGAAGGCTAAAACAAATGAAGAATGCTTGCAGGAATTGATGATGTCTAGTTTAATGAAAAGAAGGACTGGGGTGATATGATAGCAGTTTTCCAATATTTGAGGGGCTCCCACAAAGAAGAGGGGCTCCCACAAAGAAGATTTTCCAAATCACCTGCAGGCAGGACAAAAAGCAATGGATGGAAACTATTCAAGGAGAGAACCAACCTAGAATTAAGGAGAAATTTCCTGACAAGGAAAACAATAATCAGTGGAATGACTGTCTCTAGAAGTTGTGGATATTTCAACACTGGAGGATTTTTAGAAGACACTGGTCAACCATTTATTTGAAATGGCATAGAGTTTCTTGTTTGAGCATGGGTTTGGACTAGAAGACCTTCTGTTATTTTGAAATAGTTCCATTAAACTCTTAGATATCTTCCCTTGAAAAATCCTTTTTAGATACAGAAATTAACATGAAACTTTCACATCTGCTTTAATTTTTTTTTTTTTAAATGCTTATTTCCCAAAAATGAAAATTGTCACTCCCTTCCTTTTTTTTCTTGAATCTGTGCCAACTTTCCACATCATGTTGTGTAGACAATGTTGGTTAGGAAGCATTGTATATATAAAGGCTTTTCTCCAGTCTCTTTTGAGGAGATAAGAGTTTCTTTTCCAGCAAATAAAATGTCATCCTACTTTAAGATGATATTTCCCTGTAGTATCAAAGCACGTGACAATAACATAGGTCCTACAATATTACTATGTATTTACAGCTGCCAGAATCCTTTCTGATGAGATATAAATAAAAATATTGCAACAAGCAAAATAAAGAAACAAATTGCAACAATGATTAACAAATCAAGAACTTGAACAGTTCTTAGAGGGTTTCTTTTAACAATAACACAAAGTTAATACAGTTTTTGGTTATTGTCTCCCCAAACAATGAAAAGTTCAAGGACAGTGCTACTCCATAGGAATTATTTTTTCTTTTACCATCATTTCCTTTGTCCACACTTAAATAACATTCCTATGAAGTTGGCTATCATAAAATGCTGTGTAATCTTATATTAATGATATTCTGATTTGTGTGAAAAGATTGTAGCTAGTGCAATTTATCACAAAGCTTTGAGTGTGTCATGAGATCAAAACCATTCCAGACATTGTTTTTAACGTTTTTAAATTTCTCAACAATCTCAAACCAGAGATTGTTCCAACTAAAAGCTATTTCTAGAGTTTCTTCTTGCCTCATCATGTCCATAGTCTTCTTTGAAATCTTTATTGAGTTTCTGCAAGTACAATGTTAATGTAGACCAGTGTTTTTCAAACAGTTTATTTTCATTTTACATTCTTAAAAAATAATTGTGGACCCTAAAGAGCTTTGTGGTAACTGCATTAGAAATTAAAACCAAGAAATGTTGGCATATTCGTTCCCTTATTTATTTATTGGATTTGCAGACTTCCTAAAGCAGTCTCAGGGACTTCCAGCACTTTGAGAATTGCTGAAGTAGATCATGTGAGAAGCTATCCTTTTTATCTTCTGTGGAAGATCTGTCCTTGTAATCTCCTACATTTAAGAAAATAATAAAATTTAAGATGGGGAAACAAGAAGACAGAAATGGGGGGAAAAAGTAGAGAGGATACCATCCAAAGTATAAAAGTTAAAATGCAACAGAATTTTGAATAATTCTAATTTAACTAAGTTTCTATTCATAAGTGTTCTTATCAACCCAATGCCCCCCACCTTATGGGCAAACTACACTACTGGTGACATATTTGTCTTTAATCTTTTGAGCTGGGTCCAGGGATTCAAGTCCATTCTCAGCCATGGAAGCCACATGGAACAATTATCACATTCAATTCAAAATTGTTTTGCATTTGTGATTAAAAATAGAAGGAGAAAGTGCTAAGTATGATGTTCTGAGCTTCTAGATCCATGATAGTGAACCTATGGCATGTGTGCCAAAAGTGGCATGCAGAGCCCTCTCAGTGGGCATGCATGCTGTCACCAACTGCTCTTCTGGTTTCTGGCGCTAGCCAGCTGGTATTCAGAGGCACCAGAGCGCCAGAAAATGCTCCCCAAATCAGCCAAAAAAACCCAGGCTGTTTCCCAGGCCATTTCTAGGCCATTTTCAGGATGTTTTTTTGGGCTGTTTTAGGCCTTTTTCAGGGCCATTTTTGTCCCTGAAAATGACCCAAAAATGGCCACAAAACAGGCATGTGCACACCAGCCAGCTGGTCTTTGGTTTTCTGTTGCTCCAGCATGTGCACATGCACACACATGCATGCGTGTTCCAGTTTGGGCACTTGGTGTTGAAAAGGTTCACCATCACTGTTCTAGATGGAAGGTGGGATATAAATTTAACACATATTTCACTATTCCAAGTATCTCCAGAGATGGATGGAAACAGAACCCTACCTGAAAATGTAAAGAGCAGCAGATTTCAAACTAGTGTAGTCTAGACTACCTAGATAGACCAACGATCTGAACATATTAAATTCTTTTTATTTAAACCATGGAAGACAACTCATTGCTTTTCACATGTTTAGGCCTATGACTCTCAAAATCATTTCCAATTGGCCATGTTTATTGAGGCTAATATGAATTGAAATCTGAAATATCAGGGGAGTATTGAGCTGTCAATCCTATAGAATTTATTGTAGAATCTTCACAAATAGAATATTTATAGCTATTGTGCTGTTTTATTTAAATACTATTCAAACAAATGAACCAAATACATCATTAAAGTCCCCCCCCCCCCCATGCAAATCATGTTTCACCAAATCAAATATATTCTGGTATTTGACCTCTGTTGCTTGACACCTCTTTTGTTTGGAAATCTCACCTGAGCAGTAAAATTAGAATGTTTATTGAAGTTCTGACTATAATGGGAATGGGAGTAATAATTCCCATTATTCATGGGAATGAGTGGAAATGGGAATGGGTGGAAATGTAGAATTTTTTAAAATGACAAGTACTCATAAAGAAAAATATTGAAATGGAAATAGCTAAACTATCCAATTTCTCCATCCAAAAAGTATAGATAAGGCTACCAATCCCTTGATTGGTAGGTTGATCAAAGGCATCATCAGTCATGAATTCCTGAGCATCCACAAGAAATCTAAGTCCAGCCCACCTTGAATGCCTTCTTAATTCATGCTTGTTTCCCTTGACTGCCTATTGGTCAGATTCTTGTAGAGATTTTACACTTCTAATAAATCTTCTTGCTCATTTTAACTGCCTGAATCTCCTGATTTCCCCAGTGCTTGACACCCCTCTCCCTGATTTCTTGTGTTTTGTAAACAAAGGAGCATATAAATATAAAATGACCTTCTCCAAACAGATGCAGCTAATGCATTTAAACACTCAGATGGGAGGAAGGAAAGCATATTAAATGATCTGCAAATCAGTTATCTCTTGAAAGTTGCCTTTGATTTGGGATGGTTTTTTAAGTGTGCAGACTTGCCTCTAGGCATTCAATTACAGCAATAGAAAATATCAAATGATTGTAATGATAAAGCACCATGGCTTTAACAGGCTTATAAATGACTTATATCCATTTCTCTCACTCTCCCCGCTCTCTTTCTCTTTTTTTCTGTCTCTGTCTCTGTGTCTCTGTCTCTCTGTCTCTCTCTCAAATACACATATCCTATCTAGCCTATAGCCTGGATTTCCTCTGGAGGACTATTTGTTTCCAAGTACAGTCAAGCCTAGTTAGGGGTTGCTGCTTGCTAAAGGGCCTGTCACATTGGCTGACGGATGCAAAACGTTTGTAAAAAGAACACAGCGGACGAGAAAATGTTCCATCCGTTGTTATCCACTCTCAAAAGTGCCCGGAATTTGCATAACCAGAGCGGACAACAACGGAAAGGAATGGACGAGGGGAGGATGTAGAGGGGATGGAAAGCAGATGCTCCACGGCCTAGCGGATGGAAGCAGATGGAAGCGGATGGCACATCTGCAGGGCTTCCGGGGGAGAACAGCGAAGTGGACGCGCAGTGGAAGGAGCGGATGCCTAGCGGATGCAGAGCGGATGAAGCGAATGCAGAGCAGAAGCCTAGCGGAAGCCTAGCGGATGCCTAGCGGATGCACAGCATTCACTGCGCGTGCGGGGAGGATGCATTGCGTCATCCCCGCGGATATAAAGGGAAGCAGATCACAAGCAGGTCACCATTCAGAGGAAAGACCTGCTGCCAGACACAGCACCAGCCAGCCAGCCAGGAAGCCAACAATCCAACAACCATGGGGAAGAAGAGAAAGCCTCAGCCATCTACTGCCAGCCCTGGCAAGAGGAACAGGGCCACCATCCCACCCCCTGCCCCTGACTCTGCTTCTGCTGGGGCTTCTGCTGCTGGGGCTGACTCTTCTGATGCTGGAGCTTCTGCTGGCGCTGCTCCTGGTGCTGGGGCTACTGCTAGTGCTTACTCTGCTGGTGCTGGTGCTTCTGCTGGTGCTTACTCTGCT
>BLBF01000018.1:17500862-17512802 GCA_015471245.1 Laticauda colubrina
GGTGCTGCTCCTGGTGCTGGTGCTTCTGCTGGTGCTTACTCTGCTGGCGCTGCTCCTGGTGCTGGTGCTTCTGCTGGTGCTGCTGGCGTTGCTCCTGGTCCTGCTGGTGCTGCTGGTGCTGCTGGTGCTCCTGGTGCTGCTGGTGCTCCTGGTCCTGCTGGCACTGCTGGTACTGCTGGCGCTGCTGGTGCTTACTCTGCTGCTGCTGATCCTGGTCCTGCTGGCACTGCTGGTGCTGCTGGTGCTGCTAGTGCTGCTGGTGCTGCTGGTGCTGTTGGTGCTGCTGGTGCTGCTGGTGCTGCTGGTGCTGCTGCTGGTGGTCCTGCTTTTGCTGCTACTGTTGTTGTTGCTGCTGCTGCTGGTGGTGGTGTGGAGGAGCAGCCCCTACAACCTCGAACCCCTCTGATGAGGGCCCATATGGCCCTGCCAGAGGGAGGAAGAGTTATACGCGTGAACGGGAGAGGAGGCAATACTCCATTGAAGAAGAACATGAGGATGAGGTGCTGGAATGGCTGAGGGAGAACGAGTATCTATGGCGGAAGGGACACAAGCTCTATCGAGACACCAAGAGGAAGCAGGCGGCTTGGAGAGAGAAGGCGGAGAGCCTGGGCTACACTTTGGAGGTACACTCCTCGGCTGGTGGAAGCACCTGGTACGGGAAGCTGCACCTCAAGAAATCTGGCCAGGCCACGGTCAAGCTGACGGACCAAGAGACCAACGTGATGGCCAAGTACAGCTTCTTGGAGGGTGAGATCCGCTACCGAGGAGCAGCCCCTCTCACAACCCTCTCTCTCAGGCAGCCCACAGAGAGCCAGTCCTCTTCTGGCCAAGAGTCAGCTCCTGTGTCCAGGCAGGTATCTGTGGAGCGTGCCACGATGGAGAACCCCCCGATAGATGCACTCCCCATGGTGGAGCGCGTGGAGGACCCCCTGACGCAGTGGGAGCAAGGAGATGGCACTTCCACCACAGGCCAACCCACATCCACCCCCAGCTCCACCTCCACAGAAAGGCAGAGAGGCAGCCCAGAGGGGCAGAGCCACACTGTCCTGCTGGAGATCAGGGACACCATCAGGAGCAGCGTAGATCTCCTCTCTCACCTGGTACACACCGACGTCCCATCCTCCAACCGCAAGCCCTTCCTCACCTACGTCAACCAGACCCTCATGAACATGTCCGAATCACAGTACCAGGTGATTGAGGACAGGATCACCGGTCTTCTTCACAATCCTCCAGACCCAGCTGAACCTGCTCCCACCCAATCCAGGCCTGCTCCTCCACCCCAGGTGATGTCACTGCCTTTCCAAGGCTTTCCACAGCCCCTCACCTACCAAGGCTACAGCTACCAGGAGGTCCAGCAGCACAGGCAGCCCTTCCCAGTCCAGGCACAGGTACATCGTACGCCACCGGTGCCACCGATGCCACCAATGCCACTGATGCCACCGATGCCACCCACACCACCGATGCCCCCCATGCCACAGATGCCACCCATGCCACAGATGCCACCCACGCCTCAACTCACTCAGCTGCAGACCAGACATCCCCACTACACTGCTCCTTCCTCCACCCCACAGCCAAGCCTGGCCTCAGAACCTCTGTCATCAGTATTGGGGCTGACACCCCATGTCCTGGAAGAAGGAGCTCTCAATATCACAGGACTGAGCCAGCTCTCTGAGAGCTTCCTCCACACACCGTCCCCTGTTGTCCTCTCTGGGCCAGGCACCCCAATGATGCCTCAGACCAGCACTCCAGAAGCAGCCAAGTCCACAGCACCTGGACCTTTCACCCCTGAGACTGGGCATGCCTCAGAGTAACCAAGAAGAGTGCCAGAGACTGGGTGGTTGATTTTATCTTTGCTTTGGACACTTGACTTGGGTCATTTTGCTTTTACAGCTTGTTATTAATAAAGATTATCTTTGCTTCACACACTTGCTTCATTTATTTTATTAAATAAAGTCTTGGTGGAAACCTTTAGAAATGGTTTAAGCCTTTGCATGCTTGTGGGATGGGTAAGGATAGCAGTGGGATGGGCAGGGATACCTTTGGAATTAGTAATAGCTGTGGGATGGGCAAGGATACCTGTGGGATGGGCAGGGATACCTTTGGGATGGGTAATAGCTGTGGGATGGGTTAGGATACCTGTGGGATGGGTAATAGCTGTGGGATGGGTTAGGATACCTGTGGGATGGGTAATAGTTGTGGGATAGATAAACCTCCAGTGCAAGCATAGTGGGAATGTATGGTCCACCCTCCCAGGTGCCACACCTTTGATCCTTTATTATAAATAACAATGTAATCATTGATCCACACATTTCAACATAAACACAACTCTTTATTAAATGCCCTGTTCATTGTAGGCCCACCCAACATACATGGCCCAATCTCATCAGTGTGATGAGACAGGCTGAAGGAAGCATCCATTAATCATCTATCATCCTGTCTTTCCACTCCATTGCTCCAGCTGGGGAGTTGCACCAGTGTTTCAGGAGGTTGCGCTACTTCTTCCCTTCACGTGAAGCTCTGTTGGGGCCTTGCACATCCACAGTGTCTATCAGGTTTCGCCCTTGCCTCCATTCACCAGGCTTCATGTCCCCATTGCCTTGTTGGAGGTCCACGAGCCTGTTCTGCAACACTGGGTAGTGGGTGCGCATGAGATTGTGCAGGATGCAGCAAGCTTCCACGATGCTCCTCACGGTCTGTGGATGATGCTGCATGGTGGTGAGAAGTACCT
This sequence comes from Laticauda colubrina, assembly GCA_015471245.1. Lineage (NCBI taxonomy): Eukaryota > Metazoa > Chordata > Lepidosauria > Squamata > Elapidae > Laticauda > Laticauda colubrina. Next base: position 17,503,591 of record BLBF01000018.1, read on the forward strand.
GGAACCTGTTGGCCAGGATGCTAAAGGTGTTCTCCACCACCCGTCTTGCCCTGGACAGCCTATATTTGAAGATCCTCTCTTCATGGGTGAGGCATCTGGAAATGTAGGGCTTCATGAGGTAGGTTCTGAGGGAGAAGGTGTCATCCCCCACGATGAAGTAAGGCACATCTTGTGTGTCATTGGGCAGGGTGTCTGGATCTGGGAAACCCATGATGAGGTTGCGTTCCAGCCTCTCCTTGAGGTGACTGGTGTTGTATACCTGGGCATCTGAAGATGACCCGTTGCCTGAAGCATCGATGTACATGAACTTGTAGTCAGCATCGACCATGAGGTGTACTGCATGACGATGGATGTAGAACGGATGTTCCCCGTATCCGTTGCAGATGCAGAATGGACGCGTTGGATACATTTTCCGCTTAAAAAGTTTTGAGCAGCTCAAAACTTTTTGATCGGATGGAATCTCAGTCGACTGATGCTGGACGGATAGAGAGGATGAAAAACGGACGCAGTGAGTACAGAACGGAAGCATCACGTTAACCAATGGATGGCAAACGTTTTTCTCCATTTTACATCCTCTTTCCATCCATTGGTGCAGTGTGACATGGGCTTAAGACCTTCCATGGAAACTTGATTTAAAACAAACAAATCAGCAAACCCTTTTTCTTTTTATCTCTTCAGCCCTGTTGATAGATATCTATAAAAACACCATAACTATATTAGGCATAAATAGTTTAATTTCCTGTACATTGAGATCACATATGAAAATCTTCTCCAAGTGAAAGGGGCATTTTTATGGTGTATTAACAATCCCCCTCCCCCCCATTCACCCCAAGACACCAACACCAACATTGCATTCTTTTATCCTCCAGTATAAAATATTTTAGTTTACCTGAGTTCTTCAATTTGTTTATGGCATGATGTAAACAAATCAGGTTCTGTTTTTGTTGTTTAGAATAGCTTGATTAGTAGGGTGATTTCTGGTACTGCTTACTTATTTTATTTGTGTACATCACTTTGCAATCCATTATTGTGATAGAGGAGTGAGAATGGAGGACTATTTAGCAATCTAAAAACAAAGTCAAATAAACACAAATAAATCAAGAGAAATGATGTGTTTTTCAAACAGTTTCAGAAACAAGCTGGGAAAATGAGATAGTAATTTTGTTATCTTAAAGTACTATGTTTGTTTTATAGAAGATACTTAAAGTGTTCTGAAGTAGCTATTTGACCGGTCCGCATATATGGCAAAAGGAAGCAGCTGTTTCCCAGAGATAGAGGGTGCTAATGTGTTTAATCACCATAATGATAAGAAAGTGTGCCGGAGATGCTGGATCCTCCAAAAAGTTGAATCAATAACCCCTGCTATATGAAGCAGAAGCAATATGGAATTTTCATTGAGTCATGGAAAGCCATTCAAAGCATTGCATTGCAAATTGACTTTTATTTTTGTTCAGTTGTACTTACACTATGCTGTTCTTCAACAACATATTGCAGTTCAAATCTCATCAGCTCAAGGTTGACTCAGCCTTGCATTCATCCTTCCGAGGTCAATAAAAGGAGGACCCAGATTTTGGGGGGCAATATGCTGACACTGTAAACTGCTTAGAGAGGATGTGATGGCCCAGGGTGTGGCACAAAGGCAACATAGTCAAATAATCAATAAGAGTCCCTTTATTAGCTCCAACTTTGCCCCCAATATCCTGGTTACCTACTGGCTGGAGAAAAACTCTCCCAGGAAGAACTTCTATTTCTTTCTTTTAATATTAACAGTAGCATGCAAATTATATTTTTTCTGATGCTACCTATTTTTTTTTTTCTTGGAATGTGGCATAGCAGTTGGGAGCAGGATCCTTCATAACATGACTTCTATTCTCTAAGGACCTGAAAACAGTTTCATACAGAAAGTACATTGCTAGCATCTAGTCTCTTTTCAAGGATTTATAACTTAGCTCATGTTGGAACAAAGAATGAGTTCCTGAGTTCAAATGCTGATTTCTCCATAGAATTACCAAAGGAAGATCTCAGAGTGGGGACGGGAAATGATATGGTTAAAAAAACTTAAGATGGTGGGTCAAAAGTATACAATCAAAGCCTCAGTCCAAGGATACAAAAGTTATGCAATCACGACTACCACTTTAACTCTTTTGACCCTGACCTGGAGATATCCCAATTTTACCTTTTTCTTTCTCTGTTCTGTTTTACCACTTCCAAAAATGGGATCTTTTACATAGTTTTGGGAAAACTCTGCCTGTTCCCAAAACTATCTTCTTTCCTTCCATTCTATCTTTCCCAGACAAAAATTGGCCTACTCATGAGCTAAAATCATAATTAGGCCAACTTAAATTATATTCCTGGATAACCAGATTTAGTTGGAATTTTTTTTATTAGTCTCAGATTTTGTTTACCTTACATTTTCTGAGGATCCCATTTCCTCTGCATTCTGCAGTTTTCATTTAATAGCCTTTCTTGACTTGTACCAACTTGACTGCAGCTACCTGAGTTACAAGGTTGGGAGGATGGGATCAGTATAAAGTTCCTGTGACAGCTAATTTGCAAGTTCTAAAGGAGATTCCAAAGGAGACTCTAGTGCACAGATGGTGACCCTGAATGAAATCAGGCAACATCGGTCTTTATAAAGTCTTCTAATAACTACTAAACTCCACTGATACTTGAAAAGGACAACAAACCATATATACTTTCTTCACCTTATATTTTGGGAAAATCTCTAAATCTGGGAGACTTTTGACCATTAAAGTTATTGGTAATATTGTAAAACTTTACAAAATCAGAAATTAAAGGCAGTTGCCTATAATTATTTTCTGTCTTAAGGCCCTGTCACACTGCCCAACGGATGCAAAACATTAACAACGGATGAGAAAAATGTTCCATCCGTTGTTATCTGCTCTCAGAAGGGGCAAAAATTTGGATAACTGGAGCGGATAACACGGAAAGGAATAGACGCGGGGAGGACACAGGGTGAATGGAAAATGGATGCGGAACAGAAGCCCAGCGGATGGAAGTGGATGAGAGCGGATGGTGCATCCGCTAGGCTTCCAGGGGACCTCAGAAAAGAAGACACGGAACGGATACAGAGGATGCAGAACGGACAGCGAACAGATGAAGCGGATGTACAGCGGATGCACAGCGGATGCACAGCAGATGCACAGCGGATGCATAGCGGAAGCCAAGCGGATGCCGAGCGTTAATTGCGCATGCAGGGAGGATGCATTGCGTCAGCCTCGCGGATATAACGGAAGCAGCTCGGAATCAGGTCACCATTCAGAGGAAAGCCCTGCTGCCAGATGGATTGACTGTCTTGCCTGCCCTGCCTGCATGTCTGCCTGCAAGCCTTGCTACCAACCTTGCTGCCAGCCTCACTGCCAGCCTTGCTGTCTGTCTGCCTGCCAGCCTTGGTGCCAGCCTCTCTGCCAGCCTTGCTGTCTGCCTGCCTGCCAGCCTCGCTGCCAGCCAGTCTGCCTGCCAGCCTTGGTGCCTGCCTGCCTGCAAGCCTTGGTTCATGCCTGCCTGCCAGCCTTGGTGCCTGCCTGCCTGCAAGCCTTCCTGCCAGCCTTGGTGCCTGCCTGCCTGCCAGCCTGCCTCCCAGCCTGCCTGCCAGTCTTGGTGCCTGCCTGCCAGCCTTCCTGCCAGCCTTGGTGCCTGCCTCCCTGCCAGCCTTCCTGCCAGCCTTGGTTCCTGCCAGCCTCCCTGCCAGCCAGCAACCCCACAACCACGTAGAAGCACAGCAAGCCTCAGCCATCTGCTGCCAGCCCTTGCAAGAGGGACAGGGCTATCATCCCGCCCCCTGGCCCTCACTCTGGTTCTGCTGGGGCTTCTGCAGCACGGGCTCGCTCTTCTGGAGCTGGGGCTTCTGCTGCTTCTGCTTCTGGAGGAGCTGATGACAAGCACTCCAGCACCAGCCACCTCCACAGCACCTGCACCCTTCACCCCTGAGACTGAGCGACCAAGAGGAGTGCCAGAGACTCATTTTTGTTTTATAGCTTCTTGTTAGTAAAGTCTATTTTTGATTCATACACTTGCTTCGTTTCTTTTTTTTAATAAAGTCTTGGTGGAAACTTTTAGAAATGCTTCAAGCCTTTGCATGCTTGTGGGATGGGTAAGATAGCAGTGGGATGGGCAGGGATACCTTTGGGATGGGTAATAGCTGTGGGATAGATAAACCTCCAGTGCAAGCATAGTGGGACTGTATGGTCCACCCTCCCAGGTGCCACACCTTTGGCCCTTTATTATCAATAAAATTTTATTCATTGATCCACATATTTGAACATAAACACAACCCTTTATTAAATGCCCTGTTCATTGTAGGCCCACCCAACATACATGGCCCAATCTCATCAGTGTGATGAGACAGGCTGAAGGAAGCATCCATTAAGCATCTATCATCCTGTCTTGCCACTCCACCGCTCCAGCCTGGGAGTTCCACCAGTGTTTCAGGAGGTTGCGGTGCTTCTTCCCTTCACGTGAGGCTCTGTTGGGGCCTTGCACATCCTGAGTTTCTATCAGGTTTTGCCCTTGCCTCCATTCACCAGGCTCCATGTCCCCATTGCCTTGCTGGAGGTCCACGAGCCTGTTCTGCAAGACTGGATAGCGGGTGCGCATGAGATTGTGCAGGATACAGCAAGCTTCCATGATCCTCCTCACGGTCTCTGGGCGATGCTGCATGGTGGTGAAAAGTCCCTGGAACCTGTTGGCCAGGATGCCAAAGGCATTCTCCACCACCCGCCTTGCCCTGGACATGAGGTAGGTTATGAGGGAGAAGGCATCATCCCCCTCAGTGAAGTAGGGCACATCTTGCTTGTCGTTGGGTAGGGGGTCTGGATGTGGGAAGCCCATGATGAGGTTGCATTCCAGCCCCTCCTTGAGGTCACTGGCGTTGTATACCTGGGCATCTGAACATGAGCCGTTGCCTGAAGCATCGATGTATATGAACTTCTAGTCAGCATCGACCATGGCAAAGAGGATGATGCTGAAGAATCCCTTGTAGTTGTGATAAGTGGACCCCGACTTGGCTGGAGCTTTGCAGACCACGTGCTTGCCATTGATGGCTCCAACGGTGTGTGGGAAGTTCCACCTCTGATACCACTGCTTGCAACTTTCTTCCATCCTTCTTCAGTGGAGGGGCACTGGAGGAGCTCCTCCTTGTATTCTTCGATGATGGCCTGCACCACTTCTCTGACCACAATGCTGATGGTGTTGTGTGGCACCCTCCAGCCATACTGCATGCTCCTGTAGGTGGTCCCTGAGGCCAGGTGGCGCAGAGTCAGTGCCACCTTGAGCCCAGGTTCCAGGCTGGGCCGGAAGTTGGTGTTTGCCTTGGTCAACCTGGGTGTCAGCCGCTGAACAACTTCGTCAAACATAGCTGGAGGCATCCTGATAAAGTTCTGGAATGCCCGAGTGTCTTCGTTCCTGAGCTCCACCATCAGCTTGTTGTACAGTCCATCCTCTGCTCTTCTGGTGAACCATCTTCGTACCCAGATGCTTCTTGGCCGCCTCTTTTTCTTCCCGTAGTAGAGTTCACAGAGCCTGTGGATGGCTTTGCACTGTTGCAGAAGGATGGTGGCTGCCAAAAGGACTTTGTTACGATCCACGGTGGACATGACTGGATGCTGTGGAAGAGCAAGAGTCAGATGAAGGCTGGAGAGGTCTGCACCGCAGGGCTGCTGTTCTGAAAGTGAGATCCAGATGAGTTGCTCCCCCTTTTTATAGGCAGTATAGGTGTCCCTTTGCATCCTCTAGGCATCCTCTAGACAGCCTTAATATCCGAGATAGGTCCCCTCTGAGAACATTTTTTTCATTTTACGTGCTTTGTTTCCATGCTGCATCCGCTAGGCATCCATTCTGCATCCATTCCACATCCGTTCCGCTTCCCCCCTGCATCCGAGCAGGTGCGAGTTGCGCGGATGCAGAACGGATGCCTCACGGATATAGCGGATGCGTAACGGATGCAGAACGGATGCCTAGCAGATGCGTAGCAGATGCAGAACGGACGAATTGGATACATTTTCCGTGCAAAAGTTTTGAGCAGCTCAAAACTTTCTGAGCGGATGAAACATCCATAAACGGATGCTGGACAGATAGAGAGGAAGCCAAACGGAGGCAGTGAGTACATCGCGTTTTCCAACGGATGGCAAGCTTTTTTGTCCGTTTTACATCCTCTTTGCATCTGTTGGTTCAGTGTGACATGGGCTTAAACGAGAACTATCTGGACTCAAATTCAGCAAGCAACAGAACACCCCAAAACTTTGATCTTTAATTCCTTGTCTAGCAGAACATTTGCTGAGATGTGCACTTCATGAACTTTTCATTGTTAATAGAGAATTCTAGAATTTCCATTCTACAGACAATTAAGTTCCTCACATATTGTAAACAAGAATTACAAAGCCAATTTGTGCTGACTTCTGCTTTATACACTGTGTACTCTCACTATAAACAAGACGAATTGGATACATTTTCCGCGCAAAAGTTTTGAGCAGCTCAAAACTTTCTGAGCGGATGAAACGTCCATAAACAGATGCTGGACAGATAGAGAGGAAGCAAAACGGAGGCAGTGAGTACAGAACAGATAGATCACGTTAACCAACGGATGGCAAGCTTTTTTGTCCGTTTTACATTCTTTTTGCATCCATTGGTGCAGTGTGACATGGGCTTAAGGAAAAGTTATGAAGTTGGGATTCTCGAAGCTGTGCTTCATCTTTATTGGAAGGTAATCATGTGCTTATTTAGGCAATACTTGAAATAGGCAATGGATTTAAGAATTAGCACATGCTTTCTACATTTGTGCCTGCAAATAATACAATGCATCAGTGTAAAAAAGTCATTTGCAAGACATTTGTGTCTGTTTTCATTTCCACCATGTGAATGGCTTTGCTTTGAGCACAATACAAATAATGGGAATGGAAAAAGTACATCTCCTATCATTTAGTGGCACAGTTTCAACTAGCCTGAGTGTTGTGCAAGATCCCATTTTCTGTTTATAGTCCTCCCACAAATATGTAGAAAAATGTTCTCTTTGTTCTTTTCCATTATTTCCAACTGTCATCTTCACCAAAGAATGAAGCAAAACAAAAACAAGTCCGAATAAACCCAAACATATATTTCAGCGTGCACTTGTTGATGATTATTTGTAGGCAAGGTATGCAAGTAGAGATAGGGACAGAAATAGGGATACACAGTAACTTCCTCCAGGCATTCCAAAATAAAATTACAAAGATATGCAAGATTGCAAAGTAAGAATGAGGCATCAGTGCTGCCCTCTCCCTTCCCTATTTTTGTTATCGGATCTGTATCCAAGCATCTAAAACAGGAGCCTTTATGTCCATGGATGATCTCTGAATGATAGAGAATTATGATGTATTTCAGGTTCCGTTATAGGAGCAACATGGATCAAAGATATTCTCAGTTTTAGAGTTTTTCCCCCTGAATATAAGGTTGGTAAAAGAATAGATCCAAGGCAGGATGGAGCTTGTGGTTTGCCATCCTCCATGCCTGTTACTGGAAGTTAAGTTTTAGAATGCATTTTAGAATCAGCAATGTAAGCTGAGAGTCTGGAGATCAACTACAGTAAAATAACTTCAGTATGAAAGGGAATCATATATTTTAAGCATTCACGCTGCACTTTTCCAGTTGAAAGATTCTCAGAGTAGCTTACATGATAACAATCCAGATTCTCTAGCTTATAGTTGAAAAGGAAGGATGATACAGGAAGAAAAAGAGATGAGGAGATGAAAGGGAGCACCAAACAAGAACAAAACCCCTTTCTTTGTGTTCCAATGTACTTGTGTGACCAGTTTGTAAATTACAAGGATTGCTTAGTGAAGCTCAAATGACATCAGAGCTGGTGGTTCTGTTTTCTGTTCTTTCTTCTAAGAAGAAAACCCACTCCTATTAAGGGGTTCATAGCAAGAAGGAGACACAATTTCTTGTCTTTCATTTCTTCTTACAGATTATATTCCTACTTCCTTCTTCAACCATATACAGTCCTAGATCCCAATTTTTCAATGTGGAGTGTGTGTGTGTGTGTGTTTGTGTGTTAATTAGCACAATTTAAATGTAATTTAATAGAAATATATCTGTGTCTTTGCATTACTTGCTTATAAATCAGATCATAGTTGCTATGAGAGCCAGTTTTTTGTACAAGCTGGACCAGGAGCAGGGAGATTGTAACTCTGGTTCTACCTTAGGCAAAAAAGCTAACTGGGTGACTTTGGCCAATCACTTTTATCAGCTGTAGATTGGAAAATTTGAATACATTTTGGAAGAAGGTCCCAGGAAAACCACTTTTGTCAATGTTGACAAGAAAACTCTGTAGTCCCAAGATTGATTTGAAGGACAATTATAAGATACATGCCATAATGCGAGATGTTCTAAATTTCAATAAATCAAACATTTTCCCCCTTTTTGGACCTCATTTTTAAAATAAGATGGACTCTGAAGTATTACACTTCTGTTTCTATTATTAGTGACTTTAATGAGGGTCGTATGCATAAACGTATGCATAACGTATGCATAAAGGACACAGTGGATGAGCAAAATTTTGGGGGTGGCTCCATCCATTGTCATCCACTCCAAAAAGTGGCAAAAATTTGCATAAACAGAATGGAAAAGAACGGACGTGGGTAGGATGTAGTGGGGATGTTAAATGGATGTTCATAGGAAGCCTAGCGGATGACAGCAGATGGAAGCAGATGACACCTCCGAAGGGGTTCTGGGGGAGAATTGCGAAGTGGACGCATAGCGGAAGGGGCGGATGCATAGCGGATGCATCATGGATGCCTATAGGAAACAAAGCGGAAGGGGAGGATGCATAGTGGATGCATCATGGATGCCTATAGGAAACAAAGCGGATGCCGTGCGGATGTATATCGGATGCGAAGCGTTCACTGCGCATGCGGGAAGTATGAATTGCGTCAGCTCCATGGATATAAAAGGATGCAGCATGCATGCAATCAGCATACAGGGGAAAGACGTGCTGCCACATACATCTAGCAGGAACACCATGGTTCATCAGTCAGGGAAGAAGAGGAAGCCAGTGCCTACTTGTTCCAGCCCTGGCAAGAAGGACAGAACCAGCATCCCACCCCCTGGCACTGACTCTGAACCTGCTGCTGCTGCTGCTGCTGCTACTGCTGCTGTGGTGGACCAGCACCAAGGCCCTCAAAACCCTGCTGCTCAAGCCGCTGAAGTCCCTGCTGCTC
>BLBF01000018.1:17512812-17533458 GCA_015471245.1 Laticauda colubrina
GCTGCTCCAGCCCCTGAAGGCCCTGCTGCTCCAGCCCCTGAAGGCCCAGCTGCTCAAGCCCATGAAGGCCCTGCTGCTCAAGCCCATGAAGGCTTTGCTGAAGCCCCTGCCAGAGGGAGGAAGAGGCAAGGGAAGAAGAAGGGACAGAGGAAACAGTACGCCATTTCCGAGGAGCATGAGGATGAGGTGCTGGAATGGCTGAGGGAGAACGAGTACCTCTGGAGAAAGGGCCACAGACTCTATCGTGACACCAAGAAGAAGCAGGCAGCTTGGAGGGACAAGGCAGGGAGCCTGGGGTACACTGAAGAAGTACTCCTGGGATGGTGGAAGCACATGCACACCTGGTATGGCAAGCTACACCTCAAGAAATCCGGGCAGGCCGCTGTCTAGCTCACTGACCGGGAGATGTACATCATGGCCAAGTGCAGTTTCCTGGAGGGTGAGATCCGCCACCGAGAAGCAGCCCCTTTGACACCCCTCTCCCTCAGACAGCCCACAGACAGCCAGTCCTCTTCCAGCCAGGAGCCAGCTACCATGTCCAGGCAGGTGTCTTCAGAGGGCCCCACAGCAGAGACCCCCCCGACAGCTGCATTCCCCATGCCGGAAAACTAGGAGGATCCCATGGGGGATGACACCCTGCTGTCACAAATGGAGGAAGAAGCAGCAGCCACCAGAGGCCAACCCCCCCCCCCCAGCTCCAGAGGATGCAGGCAGAGAGGCAGACTGGAGGGCCAGAACCACAGTGTGCTGTTGGAGATCAGGGACACAATGAAGACTAGCACAGAACTTCTCTCTCAGCTGATCCACTTGGACAGAGCATCCTTGGGTCGGAACACCTTCATCACATACGTGAGCCAGACCCTGAGGGACCTGCCCGAGGCCCAGTACCAGGTGATGAAGGAGAAGATCACAGCACTTCTGCACAACCCTCAGCTGAAGCTGCTCCTACCCTGTCCAGGTCTGCTCCTCCACCCCAGGTGATGTCACAACCCTTCCATGGCTTTCAACAGCCCTTCACCTACCAAGGCTAAAACTACCAGGACTTCCCACAGCAAAAACAGACCTTCTCAGTCCAGGCCCAGGTTCATCACACGCCACAGACGCCACTCCTCACCCAGCTGCAGACCAGACAGCCCCACTACACTCTTCCTTCCTCCACCCCACAGCCAAGCCTGTCAACGGACAATCTGTCATCAGTATTGGGTCTGACATCTCAAGTCCTTGATGAGGGGCCTCTCAACCTCACGGGACTGAGTCAGCTCTTGGACAGCTTCCTGAACACACCATCCCCTGTTGTACCCTCGGGGCCAAGCACCCCAATGATGCCTCAGAACAGCACTCAAGCCACAGCCACCTCTACAGTCCCTGCCTGCTTAACAGCTGAGATCATGAACATGACTCAGAGTGACTGAGAATAGGGTCAGAGACTGAGTTGTTTACTTGTTCAGTTTATCTTTGCTTAAGACACTTTACTTGGTTCATTTTGCTTATTTAATAAAGTCATAAAGTTTACCTAAGAAAGTTAATAAAGTTTATCTTTGCTTCAGACACTTGGTTCATTTTTTTTACTTAATAAAGTGTTGGTGAAAACTTTGAAAAAATGGTCAAGCCTTTGCATGTTTGTGGGATAGATAAGGATAGTTGTGGGATAGATAAACCTCCAGTGTAACCATAGTGGGACTGTATGGTCCACCATCCCAGCGATTTTCTCCCCCTTTTTATAGAAAATATCGGTTGTCCACTATGGGGCCTTCTACATGTTCTAGACATACTGCAGAGATCCTAAATATATGAGATACATCTCAGATACAAACGTTTTGTCCATTTTAATCCTTTATATATGAGATGCATACGCTTACATCCTTTCTATTTCCGTGCTACTAATGCTGTGTAGACATTCTGTGTACCTTTCGTTTCCTCCCTCTTTCCATTTTCAGCTGCAGTGGATGTGAGTTGAGGGGATGGCCAGAGGATGCAGAGAGGATTCAGCGGATGTTTAACGGATGATAACAGACATAGAACGTTTGTTGCCCGTATATGTCGTGGATGTACATCGTACGCGGCAGAAAGTTCATCCGCTCACAGAGTTTTGTGCAGCTCAAAACTTCTTGCATGGATGAAATCTCAGTGGATGGATGCTCGAGGGATAGGGCGTATGAAACACATATACAGTGAGTACACAACGGATGCATAGCGTTTTCCAACGGATGGCAAGCTTTTTTTAACATTTTACATCCTCTTTGCATCCATTGCACTGGGACTGGGGCTTTATTTCTTACCCTCATCCAGATTCTCCCTACCAGAAGAAGGGAGAAACATTGTTATTTATTATATTTATGTACTGCTCATCTCAGGATGTGAGGTGAGAAGTTATCGTCAAGTAAGGATGGTCCTTCTTTAGTATTTTCAGAAATATTTTAAAGTATTTATTTATTATATCTTTGAGAGCTTATGCTAATATGCAATTGAGTTGCAACCCACTTGATTTTCATAACTGTGAGCTAAATTGGAGTAAGGGATAGCTGATGTTTTGAAGGGAACTTGGGTCTCCTCAGTTTCATTCAAAGAAGCTTAGTCTGATGAAATTATTTTTAAAGATTAGATCCTGATTTCCATTCCATGAAGAAACTAAGTATTTCTTCAGAAATTAATTCAGAAAAAAGAAAATGATGTTTTAAATGTTGATTGGAGTGTAGGACTTTGCAGCTTAGAAATCAACCCAGCCAAAAAGATATTTTGCTGAACAAAATGTTCTTGATGGCATAATCCAACATTCTCTTTTGTAAAATATCAGTTGCAAGCATGCTATGAATCCAGGGTATCCAACCTTTTGGCATGCCTGGATCACACTGAGTGAAGAGGAGTTGACTTGAACCTCATATAACTATATATAATATAGTTTTATTATATAAAATTGCAAAATAATGTTGAAAATTTACTATCTTGTGGGGCTGAATGTGCGCCCATGGGCCATGGGTTGAACATTCCTGCTCTAAATATCCTCATGGAAAGGTATGAAGAGAAAATAATTTAAAAAAAATTAGAATGTGTGGAAAGGAAGAAGGAAGATGTGGAATACTTTGAAATACGGAATTTGCTTTATCAATGGTTAACTAACAGAAACAGAAGTTAGAACATTTAAAATTATAAGAAAAGAATTATTTTTACTATGAGGGCTTATTATGATTTTTATTAATAATATGAAATTAAAAATATTAATATTATGTTGAGAAAATACTGTTATTATATGATTACTACTAATGAACATCATTACTATTATGAAGATGACCATTGCTCAAATTAACTGTAACCAGACAACACACTGTTTATATAGACAATGAAATTCTTGGTCTTTCTTCATGTAGCAAAATTTTTAAAAAATCAAATAAATACATATCATCATTGATGATTCTTTCTCTAATAAAGTTTCTGCCTGTACTTAATATGGAATTAAATTGTTCATGTGTTGTGGCTAGACCTCAGAGAACAGATTAGCGAAATGGTCTATATAATTTTATTGGCATTGGAATACTCCCCAATGTTTTGAAGCCTGTATGAAGACAAGAGGCAGGAGATGGAATTTAAATGGTTGCTGCTCAGTGGTGAATGGCCAAAAAGATTTGCTTTAAGTTATGCAAAACAGGATCATTAATCTCTATCACAGGCTCCAACATGTTCCTCAAAAACATTGCACATTTTACACAGAGAAAGGAAAATATTGAAATGATATATACTGTAAACTAGTGTCTCCTATGAATTCTGGCACATCCTGTGAAGCTCCCAATCTTTTTTTTTTAAGAGTAGTATTTCATCATTGGTGCTGTATGATGGTTTCTTTTCTTTTTAAGAAGGAATGCAATCATGGCAGAAGATGAGCCTGAGAGATAGACAAACTTCATCTTGCTGTCACAGGAAAGTAATGATACTTTAGAACTGGACCTGAATACTTCTGTGGAAAAAATCAGGTGTCGTTATTTAAGACTTTGATGCTAGTTTTATGAGCATTCATAAGGTTCAAAGGACATAAATTGTCTCTATTTCCTCATATCCCTTTTTCCTCATTTGGTGGTAAGATTTTTTTTTTTTTCAAATAATCCTTCCTCCCAATTACTTTGCTTTTTAGGAAAGAAATTGTGGCTTCAAAAGATGCAAGATTGAGTTTTAAATATTGCAGAGCAGTACTTCAGTTATGGATTTATTTCCAAATCAAGCAGATAGTCTTCATGATATTTCTCCCTTAAGGCTGAAGCAACTTTGAAGAAAGGAGAGAGTATTATGGGAGATTATGATTATAGAGCAAAGGAAAAAAATACCAGTCTACATGTGCCACAATCTTAACACAGATCGCATATCTTCTTCCTTCCCTTAGGATTCATACAAGAAGCTATCAGTAACATGGTTTGCAAAATATTCATTCATTCAATCAATCAGTCAATTCGTGCATAATTATCTTGTTGGACTTTATTGAGATAGACAATGTGTGCACCTCTAGGTAATTCTTATTAAATTTTGAATTTATCTTGGATTGTATGGTAATGTAGAGTCCCAGCTCATATTTCTTTGTTTATTTATTTACTCCTTCCTCATTTTGTTTATTTTTTATTTATTTGTCCCTCATTTTGGGGGGACTCGAGGCAGTTGTCAATCTCCTAGAATTTCTTGCCAATGTGCTAAATTCTGGACTTGCACTTCCACACATCTTGAAGATACCACACTGGGTAGCCTAATTTAAATAATAGCAGGATTCTGATTTCTATATACTCTGATCTGAAGGGGATCTTTTAACTATCAATAAATTGTAATTCAATAAATTAAATGGCAAACTTAAAAGAAAAAGAAATAAAACTTGTATACAATAAAGGAGAATATTTGTAGCTCAGGGTCGAAATGTGGGGTCCTAATTGCTATTACAGAATAAAAAAGTTGGAAAAGTCCTTGGAGATCTTCTAATCCAGCCCCCTGCTCAAACAGGAAACTCTATACCATAAGAGCCATGATGACACACTGGTTAGTATGCAGTGCTGCAGGCTTTTTTTTTTTTTTTTTCACTCCAGGAATTTGATTCTGAATGGCTCAAGGTTGACTCAGCCTTCCATCCTTCTGAGGTCAGTAAAATGAAGACCCAGATTGTTGGAGGCAATATGCTAACTCTGTAAATCACTTAGAGAGGACTGTAAAGCACTCTGAAGTGGTATATAAGTCTAAGTGCTATTGCTAATGCTATTTCAGACAGATGGTTGTTCAATCTCTTCTTAAAAAACCTCCACTGTTGGAGCATCCCCAACTTCTCAAGGCAAATTGTTCTACTTATTAATTGTTATGTCAGAAAAATTCTCCTTAGTTCTACATTGGTTCTATCCTTGATTAGTGTTCATCCATTGTTTTTTGTCCTGCCTTCAGGTGCTTTGGAAAATTGATAGATCTTCTTTCAATATTTGTGACAGCCCCTCAAATATTAAAATTATGTTGGAACACTGCTATCATCTCATCCTTAGTCCTTTATTCCCCCATTAAACTAGACATACCCAATTCCTGCAATGGTTCTTCATATGTTTTAGCATTGTTCAGTGCAGCGATGGTGTTCATTTGGGTAATGAAATGTCTACATGAAAACAGGCAAGCTCAGGGAACGCTAAGGACCCCTCAAAACTTTTAGAAAACCTACTCCATTGCTCTTCCTACAGTCAATCTTCTTTAGCCTAATGTGACATTTACTAATCTCTAACAATGAATATCATTCATTAGTGCTACCATGATGATTCTACAATAAAATATAATCATTTCTAGACAGATAATGCAATTAATTGTTAATATTTGTTTTCTTGATTGTTTTCTGAAGGCAGGGAAATATCTTAGCTGTAGCTGAGTTTACACCAAAAAATTTAGTTATACTCTCAATTAAAAAGTTTCAATAATTCAGTGGCAATGTAACCAATGCTCTGTGACAGATTTATGTTACTTGCTCTTGTATTAATTTTTCATCCTATAAAAGGCATTTCTTTTCTCTGCTTCAGTTTTTTTCTCTTTTCTTAATGTGGAAAGTTTTCACTTCCTCTTAGCATTTTTGCACTCAATTTCCAGACCAGACTAGGAGACAAATGACCTTAACCCTAATCCTTAAATTTCCAGAGAGTTTTGTACACATTTGTGCCAAATGTAAACAAATGTAACTGTGTACATGAATTCCATTTGATCACAACATCTATATTGCAACTTAGCAGAATAGAGTGGTTCACACAATCTACCAAGACAATAGTTAGGTTCTCAAGGAATTCTGAACCACAAACTGTGCACCCATATGTTTCATATCTTTGAAATCTTAACAAATTTGAATAACCTTGATAGTTATTTAAATAAGATTCATATGACCCCATCACAAATTGAAAACATGGCTCAGCTGATTGGAAGGTTGCATTAACCAATCACTCTGCATTATGCTGCATATGGCTATAACTGGTTCACATCTTAGAAGTTCATTTGTGTATATTTCCAGGAGATGAGGCTGTTCCTATCACTACCATCACTATTAAGCCACTGTACAAACTGGGGGCATGGATGGCTTGTGCCAAGTGGCTAGATGCTTATACTGGCTTGATTCTAGGCTGCCTGAAGTGACAAAGCATTCAGTCCAGATGCACGTTATCATATCCACCCATTGGACTATTTGCCTACCTCATGTCCTCCTACCCTTTTCTTCTCTTTTAATCTGGAAGTTGGAGGTGGAATCCTTCCGTGTAAGGTAATCGGAAAATCAATAACATGGGAAATGTCTGAACTTTTAGTTTTAAAGTTCAGGAGGCAATTGCTACTATTGTTTTGTTTTTAAAACAAAACATGTTTTAAAATTTTAAAACATGTTTTAAAATTTTTAATTAACAATTTTCTCTAGAGTCACCAAAGTTCTTAATCACTGTGCTATAGTAGCAGAGTTGATAGACAGGCATAGAAGTTATTTCAGGGCACAACTGGCTCTGTTGAAGGTATGACCCTTCAATTGCAAGGTAGACAATCAGCTGCCGGGGTTACCTTGCAACAAATTGGAGTGCTTTAGATAGACAAGAACACTGGAGCAATAACATAACCAGGAGCTGAGGTGGATTTGAAAGCACTGGGGAGATCATCATCATCCCTTTCTGCTCTTCAGAAGCAGTTTCTTGTCCCTTCTGCAGGACGAACTATGCAATGCAGATAAACCGAATGTTAGCTAAATTGGACTAGACAGACAATAGCCTGATTACTCTTTCATAATAGCAATAGCATTTAGACTTATATACTGCTTCACAATGCTTTACAGCCCTCTGTAAGCAGTTTATAGATTCAGCATATTATTCCCAACAATATGCGTCCTCATTTCACTGACGTCGGAAGGAATGGAAGGCTGAGTCAAACTTGAGCTTGGTGAGATTTGAACTGCCCAATTTCAGGCAGCCAGCAGGCAGCAGAAGTAGCCTGCAGTATTGCATTCTAACCACTGCACCATCACAGCTCTTAATACTTAATAAAGTATTTAATATTTAAATACATCATTTTGGGATCTAATGTACTGTGCAAAAGCAGTAATTTATAAGTTGGGGCAATTAACTCCAAAAGATTTCTAAGATTAATCTTTTCCCTGGCTGCTGGAAAATGAATAACAGCTGAGAATGACTCTGCAAACTGAGTCTTTTCTTAGTGATCTATCTCTGTGTTCTTTGGGGGTTCCCCCCCCCCCATTCTCTGCCTTGCTGCAGGCATACATAGAGATGAAAAAAGGGCCAAAAATATCTTAAAAGTTGTTTCTTTTCCCAGTCTTAAGCCTTTAGCTATTTTGATGAATACCTGAGCAGCACCATAAATGCTAAAAAATTCTCCATTTCCCCCCTCCTCCAACAATCCATAAGCACTTGTTCAAGCTCTGTTACATTTCTTAGACCTTGGGCTCTGAGTAATGGCCCACTGCCAAGATTGATAGATATCTGATAACTTTTTTTTTTTTTTTAACGGGGTAGGGAAGTATTGATAGCCTCACATCTGTGAGCTTTTTCTTACAAACACATTTTATGGAATTTAAAAAATAAATGCTGGACTTTCAAAACTTCCTTATGTCATTCAGTTTTCCATTCTTTTTATGTTTATCTGGTTTGGCTGTTTTAGTTGCCTTTTTAACATTTTAGTCTTTATTTTCTTTTGAATATTTTAAGAATTATTTCTGTTTATTGAGCCATCCAGAGTAGATTTATTCTGAAAGACATTTTAAAACTGTAAAAATAACTGTAATAAACACACAAGAAAATGTTAAGAAAGTAGCATAACTGTGGCTCTGTGAGAGATTTATAATAACTATTTTCCTATTAATTTTGCCACCCACTTTATAAATAAATGAGTAAACATTTTTTTAAAATTATTCTGAATAGATTAACAAAACTATGCTTCTAAACACCTGTATGTTGCTTTTTTGAGATTCTCTGAAATAAGTTTCCCAAACCCAGACACAGAACATGAAGTGTGTGAAGTTGGGGATCCATACTTTGGTGTTGATGATGAAAGCTACAGCTTCAAAAGCCAAAGCCAAAGCCAAAGCTAAACAGGAAGTGGGTATGGAAAAAATAAAAGCATTTTTAATTTAAGTTATAATAGATTTAATTTATTTAAATGTTACTGACGAAATGAACTGAGATTGATCTGATGACTTCTCATGCATATCATTATTCTTCCCATCTGTTAAATTAAAATTTTCAGTTGGGCATGTGAGGTGGAAGCAGATAAAAAAACCACCCAAAAGATTTGTTGATCCAAGGAAAACAAGGTTTTATTCACGTGTCTGCAGAGACGGGTCCCCTCAGGCATTGAAGGAACACAGAGCAAAATTCAGGCAGCATTTTTATCCCCTCTTACGAGGCCTTGGATCACATTCTTTCTGTTTTCAAATTGATACATGTATTTCGAAGGTCCATACTAGCTCCTTATCTAGCAAAAGTAGTTATACGGTTTCTGACATCACAGCACTTTATTACAGTTCCCCATTGTTCTAGCCTTATCTTGTTTTTTTCTCTTGTGCACAAACTGGAACACTTTCTTATTTAGCAGAACTACTGAGGTTTGAGACACACTTCCTTATTCAATTCAATGGGCCATCCAACATGGCTTCGGTTCTGCTCACAAATCCCCCCTTTTTCTTTTTCCACTCTTGTCTCAAACTCAAAGAGCAGATCCTCTGCTTCTTTCAGAGTGATTTCTCTCTGATACATCATTAGAGGTTCTGCTTCCTGCTTCTTCTCAAATCTTGAACCCAAGGATTTCCCTATCTTCCCACACATTGTTATTGCACCAGGGAGACACTGAAGACAACAACACAACAATACACAGGATATAATAATCAATATCATTCCCATTATGGTAGATCTAAACCAAGTGGAACTGGGAAGCCAAGACCATAGTGCTCCCCACAGGTCTGGCAATGAGGAGTCACCTCTTTGTGATAATGGATTAGAGCGAATACGTTCTTCCATTACTTTTACTGTCTTTGTAATATTGAGTTGGAAATCATGGATGTATACACAGCAATGTGAATGAATCAGAGCACACACACCCCCTTTTGTAGCTAATACAATGTCTAAAGCATACCTATTTTGTAGAGCAACCTGTCTTACTTCAGAAAGCTCGGTGTTAATCATTTTAATATTCTTTATTGTATCATTGAACATTGTTACCGTGAAGTTATTTAGAATATGTATATCTCGGTAGTTCATGGCTACTCCCAATGGTGTTATTATAACATGGGAGATTTGGGTCCAGAGTCTCCGGGTAAGGCCAGATTCTGGGTCTCTTTTATTACGTATCCGGCCTTGGGGAAGGCCATCAAGTTTATATATCACCGGTATCACATACCCGAGTGTACATGTGCCACTCCAGTAAGGTGGCATCTCCCTGTATGCATATTTCCCACACAATACCCACCTAAAGTTTTCCATAGCATAGGTCTGTTGTGATGTTCGGGTCCAATTGATCATATCTTCAAAATGCATACACATCTGATACTGATCTTGATTAAAATAATCTAATTGATGATAACTCTTGGTATAGCTATGGTTACTACAGGATGATGGCATATCAAAAGTCTTATTACATTTTTCCCAATCTCCAAAATGGAGCCCTCTAGTTTCATTTCTCCTAAAACACACATACGCCGTTTCCCTTAAATGAACAAAAATCCTTCCTGTTATATTTCGTTCTACACCATATTTTTCTGTCCCGTGCCCCTGTGGTCTTAGTCTGTTCTGATCAAGTGGAATTGCGTGTAGGATTAACCCTTCACCTATTCTTCCTGGCAGGTGCATGCATAACCAGCAATTGGTGATGTTCAAGGAATGTGAGAACTTCTTGAGATCCTTTATGAACACATTGTCATCCCACAAGTCAGTTCCCAAGTCACCTGCAGGTCCAACATATTGTGAACTTCTTTGATGTATTAATGTAAATATAGTTGCAACAAATAGTCCTCTCCAGAGTTCAGCCGACATCTCCATGGTGGTTTCTGCTGGCTATTTCTTCAAGTTTACCTTTAACGGCTGACCGTCCACTGGGATTGCCTTCCAAGGTTTCTCAGGTTCCGGTGCTTTCTTGACTCTGCTGTAATGCGTCCAGCCTCCTTCCCGAGTACGGACTGCAGATTCAGTCGTCAGTAGCACCTGGTACAGACCTTCCCAGCTAGGTTGCAGTTTTTCACTCCTCCAAGTCTTTATCAGGACCCAGTCTCCAGACTCGTGTAGGTGTTGGCTACCAGCCAAAGGTGGTCGTTGCACCAACAGTCCCTGTTTGTGAAAAGAAAGCAAAGACCGAGACAGTGCCAGCAAATATTTCTGGAGGAACAAGTCCCTGAACTCTGGAATGGGATTGCCTAGTTTGGCCAAATAGGGTCTCCCCATCAACATTTCAAAAGGAGAAACCCCTGTGTCTTTCCTTGGACAAGTTCTGATCCTGAGCAGAGCTAAGGGAAGATTCTTTGTCCATGGCAAGCCATTTTCAAGTTGTAGTTTGGTCAAGTGTTTCTTCAGTTCCGCGTTCGCTTTTTCAATTTTTCCACTGGATTCAGGATTCCATGGCGTGTGTAATTCCTATTTCACCCCCACCACCTCCATTACCCTTTGCAGAACCTTTTGGGTGAAATGAGTTCCTCTGTCTGAATCTATTGCTTCCATCATTCCATATCGTGGGATAATCTGTTCTAGTAAGATCTTGGTTACTGTGGGAGCTGTGGCTCTTCTAGTGGGATAAGCCTCTACCCACCCCGTTAGTTGATCTTTGATCACAAGCAGGTATTTCCAACCCCCCTTTTCTGGCAACTCAGTGAAATCAATTTGTGCTCTCTGAAAAGGCCCTCCCATCTCTTTCTTGCGTGCCGCTTTCTTATTTACTTTCAAACAAATCAAACATTTCCAGCAGATGCTCTGAGCTACCGTCCACATCCTCAGACTCCAATAGTGAGGTTTAACAGACATGACCAAGGCCTCCATTCCCCAAAGTCCTCCTTCATGAACTTTCTCCAATATTCCCCTCATAACAATGGGTGACACCACCTTGACTCCCTCCGACGGCTTCCATCCCTCTGGGGTTTTGACACATCCCTCTTTCTCCAACTCCAACTTTTCCTTTTTCTCTGGCTCCCATTTCTCCCTCTCATCCTCCTTTTCCAGTATTGGTATAGATACCATTACCAATTCTATCTCCCCTGCAGCTTCCTTCGCCCATTTGTCCGTCCATCGGTTTCCCACAACCTCCGGTGTGTTTCCCTTCTGATGTGCGCTCACATGGACAATTGATACTTGACTGGGGAGTTGCAATGCCTCTAAGGCTTGCTCTACTAACTGCACTTGCTCTATTTGCTTCCCATCCGCCTTGATATACCCTCTTTCTTTCCAGATTTTCCCAAACGTGTGCACCACCCCTCATGCATACTTGGAATCAGTCCAAATCGTTACTTCCATCCCCTCAGCCAATTCCAAGGCTCTGGTCAGGGCAAACAATTCATATTTCTGAGCTGACCAAGCAGCTGGGAGTAACCCTTTCTCTATTACCTCACCTTCCCCGGTTACTATTGCAAACCCAGATTTTTGCTTTCCATTTATTACCCTGCTAGATCCATCTATAAACCACCTCTCTCCCTTCTCCAAAGGAGTATCTTCCAAATCCTCTCTAATCTTCGTCATGAGATCCACTTGCAATAGACAATCATGGTCTTCCGGATCCCAGGCCTGCCTTCTCCCCTCCAAGAATTCTGCTGGATTAAGATTCTTGTCTGTTCCTATCACCACATCAGGACTGGTTCTCAAAATGGTTTCATACTTCAATATCCTCCCTTCGGTCATCCAAGTGGTAGCCAGCTGGCTCAACACTGAGTTGACCTGATGAAGCGAATGCACCACCAAAGCTCCCCCAAAGGTTAACTTTTTGCTCTCCACCACCAACATCACTGTTGCTGCCACAGCCTGAACACAAACTGGCCATCCTTTCACAACCGGCTCCAAACCCTTGCTTAGGAAGGCTACCGGCTGGTACTGCCCCCCCCCCTCTTTTGGGCAAGGACTCCAACTGCTGTTCCCTGAGCCACCGCCACATACAAATGAAACGGTAATTTCAGGTTTGGCAAGGCTAAAACCGGAGCGGTTGACAAAGCCTTCTTCAGCTCTTCCCACCTTTCACTATCTCCCTCCTCCCATTCTATGTGCTCTCCCTTTCCAGGAAGCTTTCTATGCAAAAATTGTGCCAACACTGTGAATTGGTCTACCCAGATTCTACAATACCCCAATAATCCCAATGCTTTCCGCACCTCTGTCTTGTTTCTGGGAGGAGCCAAGCTCATGATCCCCTTCAACCTTTCAGGGTCCAAGTACCTCACCCCCTGCTGAATGTAATGTCCCAAATATTTCACCTTTTTTTCAACAAACTGAAACTTCTCTTTTGAGACTTTCAGCCCCTGCTCCTTCAGCCAATTCAACAGACTCACAGAAGCCGCTCTCACTTCCTTCTCTTTCTCCCCAGTTAACAACAAGTCATCCACGTACTGAATTAGGATGATTCCTTTCTCTCTCTCAAACGACACCAATTTTTCTTCCAATGCCTGTCCAAACAACTGCTAAAACTGGTGAATTGAACGGTGACATAGTAGGTTCCAACAGTCCCTGTTTCAATAATCTGTCAATCACTGGTTTCAACCCTTCCCTACCTCTCTTGCTCAGAGAATATTGTGGAATCCACAGTTTAGTTATCCCTGGTTGTATCTTGATCTGAATGAGCTGTATTGCCATCCTACTAACCCCTTCACCTCCTGCCCACACATCTGATGATATCTTCTCCTCATCTTCCATTGTTAGCATACACATGCGAACTTCCTTCCTTCTATCCCACAATTCTATCCCAAAAATATCCAACAAGTCTCTTCCTAGCAAGTTCACCCCTGAATCTGGAATATATAATATTTCAGTTTTAGTAACCACATCATTCATGTTAGGGATAACATTGTTTACCCTAACTGGTTTAGGTGAAATAATAACTATGAATCATAGTTGTGTATGTTAAAGTGTCTGCAGCTTTAACTGTGGAAAAGTAATTAAGGGAGTGGTTATGAAAACACTATAATAAGAAGCAAGACCACAGCTTGCACACTCTCTGGCTTTGATGATCCCTGATTACTGCTTGGAATCAAGACTGCATTGCTCGAACAGGAGAGACAACAAAGGACTGATTTGTAAGTGAACTGACATAGGATATTCTACATGGACTTTGCTAACTGAATATCCCTGAATGGACTGACTACATGATACATGACTATTGGACTGTTATTTGACTATGCCATAAACTTATACTGGAATAAACTATATTCTTGATAGCACAAGCGTATCTGTTATTTTTACTGTATGTTAATAAACATACAAGCTTAGCTCACTCATTTATCTGTGTGCCTATCTGACTAACGCTGCACATTCTGTTTAGCTTGTCTACCTAACCCTGGTTGGGGAACCCAGGCTTAACAATTCAATTCCAATCTCACCTCTTCCAAAATCTTGACCTCTTGCGATTTCCCACTCACCCCAACCACCTTTAAAGTCTGCTTTGACCTGCATGCTCCCTCTACCGGATCGCATACAGATGTCCAGCTTGCGCCGGTGTCGATCAGGAACAGCCGTTCCTGATGGTCAGGACCCACTAACACATTTACCAGTGGCTCCCCGCGGGTCCCTCTTGGGGAGCCAGAACTTCCCTAATTGTATAGGGCATAGCTTCGTTCCTCTGGGGTTTTGGGACATTCATGTGCAAAATGTCCCTCTTTCCCACATCTGAAGCAAGTTCTACTCTGGGACGGCCGTTGGAATCGACTGCCTCGATTGCCCCCTGGACCTCCTTGCCTAAACGGGGGTCTCCGCTCCCTGCTGGGAGATCTTTCATCTCTCCACCTTGGCCTCAGATCTGACATCTGGGTCTCCCTGTTTTTCCTAACTTCATTCTTGGCTGCCGTTTGCACAGCAGCTACCATCATCTGAGACTTCTGTTTGGTTTTAACTGAGTCTCAGTTCACAAAAACTTGTTGGGCTGCTCTCATCAAATCTGTCATGCCCAAATCAGTCCATCCCTCTGTCTTCTGGATCTTTTTCTGGATATCTGGCCATGCTTTGGTGACGAATTGCATCTTCAGGAGAGTCTCGAAGGCAGGGGTTTCTGGCTCCACTCCGGAGTACTTGGTTAACCCTTCACGGACCCGAGCACAGAAATCCCCCGGGGACTCATCCTTTCCTTGTGTTATTTCAAATGCTTTGGTCAAGTTTTTCCCTTGAGGGATGGCCAATTTAATTCCTTCAATGATCATGTGTTTCATATCTCTCATGTGCTCCCTATGAGCATCATCATTGATGTTCCAATTTGGATCGGCTATGGGGAACTTTGCGTCTGCAGCCACTGCTCCCTGTTGCCCTGCATGTCTCCTATCCCAGGCAGCCATTGCTGCCCTCCTAATGAGGTTCCTCTCTTCGGGAGTGAAAAGGTGTCCAAGAATATACATCAGTTCTTGGTATGTGTATTCATTGGGCCCCAGAAACAATTCCAACTGTTCCGCCACTTCATGAGCATTCTCATGGAGTTTCGGAAGGGTCTTTTTCAGATCCTGTAACTCAGCAGATTTTATGGGGACAGCCACGAAAACGGTGACTGGATTCCCCTGCGCATTCATGTCATTTGGGACTTCTCTGACTGGGAAAGCTGACACGGGATTGGCCGACCTTTCTCCTAGAGGCAAATTCTCTAGGTCCTTGTTTAATTGAGCCAGTTCCCTTCTGGATATGCAAGTGGAGGTGGAGCCTGGGCAACTGGAGCCGGCAGGGGCGGTGGTGCCAGGACTGCCGGAGCCGATGCCGGTGGACTCCCCATCCAGTCCTCAGTTTCACTTTCCTCCACCTTACTGACAAACTGTCCTACTTCTGTTTCTGGTGGAACTGGACCTTCAAAGTGAGCATGATACCATACCTCCACATAGGGTATTTGCTCCTTCATCCGATGTTTCACTATATACTCTTTCAACTGAGTCATCCAGTACGTGCTGGTATTACCTTCGGGATCCCAGTGGTAAGGAAACTCAGGGTCTACTAGGGGATACTTCGGCCACCTATTTTGGCATAGGTAGATCATTTTCTTTTTCTCTAGACTCCGAGTGTAAGTCCTCAGATGGGGCAACGACCATTGTTGTAGTAGTTGACCCAATGGGAGTCAGTCAGAATCAGCCTTCTTGGGGTCTTTTCTATCTCAATACCCGTTCCCTCTTGGAACGTTTCACACTTGCTTTGTCCCTTTCCCATTCTCCACGCTGCCCGCCAACAATCTCCCAGAGATTCCCAACTCAGGGATTTACACTGTCCTCCAGCAGTCACTGGATTCCCAGAGTTTAAGGACAGTATATCCCTTCTTCTATCCCAAAAGGCAACAAACTCACCTGATATACCCCTGGTCTCCTGGAGACGAAAGGAGTGTGGGCGTCCCCACTTCAGGTGATCAACGATATTCCCAGAGCATCAGGCCGGCTTCTCTCTCTCTTGTTTCCAAGGATCGTCTGCTGAGTGCAGTTACCCCAGGAACCAACTGAGACAAGGGAGCGGCCCCTCTACAATGGGAGGCGGTGGCGCCACACTTACCCAGTCCCTTTTCTCCAGTCGAAATTCCGTTGGGCCCCACGTTGGGCGCCAAATTGTGAGGTGGAAGCAGATAAAAAAACCACCCAAAAGATTCGTTGATCCAAGGAAAACAAGGTTTTATTCACGTGTCTGCAGAGACGGGTCCCCTCAGGCATTGAAGGAACACAGAGCAAAATTCAGGCAGCATTTTTATCCCCTCTTATGAGGCTTTGGCTCACATTCTTTCGGTTTTCAAATTGATACATGTATTTCGAAGGTCCATACTAGCTCCTTATCTTGCAAAAGTAGTTATACGGTTTCTGACATCGCAGCACTTTATTACAGTTCCCCATCGTTCTAGCCTTATCTTGTTTTTTTCTCTTGTGCACAAACTGGAACACTTTCTTATTTAGCAGAACTACTGAGTTTTGAGACACACTTCCTTATTCAATTCAATGGGCCATCCAACATGGCTTCAGTTCTGCTCACAGGCAGAAAGCTTTAGAAAAGTTCTAAGCACTATATCCAAGATTTTAGTGGATAATTTCATAGTTCTGGCATTATCTGGGCTACAAAAATCCAAATTATTGTTTTGTATATCTCTTTGTTGTTATCTCTGGTGGCCATTTAGATCTCCTCTCCTCCATTCCCCCCTTCCCCTCCCTTCCCTTCCCCTCTCATTCCTTTCCATAGGATAGATTTAATAGTCCTATATCCAATTACCTTTAGAACAGGGGTGGGATTCAATTTTTTTAACAACCGGTTCTCTGGGCATGGCTAAGTTGGTGGGCATGGCTTGCTGGTCATGTTATTGGCTGGGTGTGGCCAACTCAATATCACTCACATCGAGGCACGCATCTCCTCACCTAGCCTCTCATGACTGTGGGAATGCTGCAACAGTCGTAAGTGTGAAAAATGGTCATAAGTCACTTTTTTCAGTGCCATTGTAACTTTGAATGGTTACTCCACACAAGTAAAGTACCAGCAAAGGAGGGGAGAAAAACTCCAGAGAAGTTCCTGAGACAGGAAGTCTAGTCCTGCCAAGAATGTATTAAGGGTTAACGGAGAAGCAGTTTCTGTAAGCAACGCCAGAATGTTTCCTTCCTGCCTTCCTTACAGGATTAAGCCAGTAATTTCTTCTAAGAACCAGTTCTCCGAACTGCTTAGAATGTTAACAACTGGTTCTAGCAAATAGGTGCAACCTGGTAGAATCCCACCCCTGCTTTGGAACAGATTAGAAAAAGTGGAAAGGTTTAAGATGCTGGAACAGAAGAATATCACTTGCTCCACATTAGTAAATGCAGAATATGAAAGCTTTCTTTTCAGTGCTGCAATGCTACAGTGACAACTGTATGATTTCATTTACATTAAAAATATGTCCACTTTTTCTAAAACTTATCTTTCCCTATATGCATGTGAAGTAGGAACCAATACACCAATGCTAAAAATGGATAATCTTTGGCAGGGAGAGAGAGAGAAAGAGATTTGAACAAAGGTTCTACTAGTTCTATGCTCAAAATAATCCTGCCTTGGCCACTTTAGTTTTTGAAAAACTAATCTAATCTAGATGGAATAACTGACCTTTATAGTACTAGAACATATAGGAAGGTTCAATTAATAATAATACAAATTCACTTTGGCAACATATTTGATGTTAAAATAAAAAGGCAAGAATTATAAAGCTGCAAGACTGTGATAAGATGACTGAAGCAAAGGCATGCTGATTGCTATAGCTCATCTTCAATTTCATAAGGGATTAGGTGCACCTTTCAAAAGCAGTGAAATGCTTTCTGTGATTCTCAATATGAAGCTGAATAAATAAGAAAAACAAGGTATTCATTTAATCCAAATGCATAAGTTTATTACTTTCTCAAAAAACAGAGCACACACTTGAAAGTAATTAACACTTTTGTTGTGCAATAAATTATTGAGTAATAATTTTATCAGCTAGTATCCAAGCTTGTGACTCTTTTCTGGTACATTAAGAAAGAGAAATCTATTTAATAGTGCAGCAATTGTTATTTTTCCCACAGGAGGCTAAGTGAATAAACTGTACATGTATATTTAACTTCAAATCCTATTCTTGGATCTTCAAGGCTTTATTAATACTAATTTTTGTAAAATATTTAATACCTTGCTCAAAAATGTCTGATTAAATCAATTTTACCATAGCATTGTCAAGATATTTTCCTGAAGTAATATGCAGACTGAGAATAATAGCTGATTAAGTAAATGCATTGTTAAATAATATTAATAATATATTTTCAAATGGTCAAGTCACACAGTTTATGTTCTGTACTCAATTTCTATTTAAATATACTTTACATATCTCATCATTTTTATTCCTTTACATACATATACCGTATATACTCGCATATAAGCCGATCTCGCATATAAGCCGACCCTTTAAAAACTGCCCCAAAATGAGGATATTTGAAAAAACTCGCATATAAGCCGACCCCCAAATACCATGGTGAACGCTATTTTTTTTCTCCCAAATTTGGGGGTCGGCTTATACGCGAATAAATCTGGCTGCCCGACTTCGTGCAATGAAAGCCAAGACTCTCATCGTGCGAAGCTGCTGCCCATGAAGGCAATGAGAGTCTTGGCTCTCATTGCGCGAAGCCGCTATCCGCGAAGGTGATGAGAGTCTTGGCTCTCATTGCGCGAAGTCGGGCAGCCAGATTTATTCGCATATAAGCCGACCCCCAAATTTTGGGGGAAAAAAAAGCGTTCTAAAGTCGGCTTATATGCGAGTATATACGGTAGAACAAAATGTCATCATCTTTCCATTAGTGATGAAAAGGGTGTGAACAACAACCATAAGAGCCATAACAAATTAGGAAAAATGTCTTGAAGCAGTTGTGAACCTAAAATAGTAACACAATTATAGAAACAGTGACACAATAACCATAGAATGTTGGCTGACTACAACACTGGAGCAGGAAAAGGAAGATAAAATGGAGTGGCTGAAGTCCTTTAAAGAGAGACACACACACACATATTTTGACACAATCAACTCAATTTGATGGCAGTGATTAACTGATTGATTGATGTACACTTATAGCCCACTCCAATCAGAGGATGGGTAAGGAACAACAAAGTCAAGATTAAAAAAAAATTAAAATTCAGATACAAATAATAAAAATAATCCATGAACTCATCTAGTTTACCATTCTATGAAGCTAACCTAAGGGCCTGATATCTGTTAGAATAATACTCTTCTGACTAGTTTTCAAAATGCTGTTAGAGTAAGACCTATCTGTACCTCTTGAGGAGAGGATGTTCCATAGATGTATGATTTCTCAGAATTTCTCCAGAGCAAGTAGAAAATCTGCAATGATTTCTCAAGCAGGGGCTTCCCACTGAGTGATAATATTCAATAGCTCTGCTACTGTAAAAATACCACAGCAGGAAAAAGCCATATGACCCCTTCAGATTTATTTGAAGGATGAAAAGATATGGCACTGAATATCTGGGAAAACTGACTTTGAAGACACTCTTAAACCACTCCGTCAATAAATAAGTGAAAGGATACCCTAATCCACCCAGGAGAAATTATCCTTTGCAAGAATTTGTAAAACAAATTCTCTTTCAAGTGGAATGAGATGAGCTTAAAAAAAAGATGGCACAATTTCTTTGCCTAATATTGTCCTCAGATCTCTGTAATCTCCTGTCTGGCCCATGTGTTGTCCGCCTGAGCTGGATTAGCCTTGAAATGATCAATGATACTTTTGTTTTGTTTCTCCTTGGAAACAAAAAAAATAAAGCAGGAAATTCAGCTTTCTTCTCTAGTCACATTAATACAACAGGATTTAGGTAGTTGTGGTTTTCTTCTATGGAAGGTCTTTTCCCAACACAAGACTGCTTGTCATTTCATCCAACTTTTCTTTTGTTTTATTTAATGGAGCTTGCAAAGAGAATGTCCTAATGTATTTTCAGTTAGAATAATGTCAACTTCAAAAAGAAGGAAAATATGTACATGGTACCAAGGTTCAAATTATTTTTCATTGTATTTCATGCACAATCTTTCATCTCTCCTCTATGTAATGCTACTGACTCAATACTCTTACCTCTAAAAATGAATGTTTCTTCTCACTGAAAATCTATTTATTTCCTTCAGTGAGTCTTGAGAGAGGAGAAAATGCTCCATGATGAGGAAATTCAGTGACGACTAAACAAACTGTTAGAGGGAAAAATATTTTACTGAAATTTATTAAAAATAGATAAGGTAGTTGCATTTATGAATCAAAGGTGTCAAGGGTATTTGTTTTCACTTTCTGAGACAAATTGTGCTTAATTAGCTAAAAGCATTAAATAATGATTATATTGAGAAAGGTTTTGCTAGTATGAGGCACCAACTAATTTACCAGAGCCCATGTCACACTGAACCAACGGATGCAAAGAGGATGTAAAATGGACAAAAAACCTTGCCATCCGTTCGAAAATGCGATGTACTCACTGCCTCCGTTTGGCTTCCTCTCTATCCATCCAGCATCCGTTTATGGACGTT
>BLBF01000018.1:17533468-17558238 GCA_015471245.1 Laticauda colubrina
ATCTGCCCGGACGCAGGGAGGAAGAAGAACGGATGCAGAACGGATGCAGAATGGAAACAAAGCATTTAAAACAGAAGAAACATTCACAGAGGGGACCTATCTTGGATATTAAGGATGTCTAGAGGATGCCTAGAGGATGCCTAAAGGATGCCTAGCAGAAAACCTATACTGCCTATAAAAAGGGGGAGCAACTCGCCTGCATCTCACTTTCAGAACAGCAGCCCAGCTGTGCAGACCTCTGCAGCCTTCATCTGGCTCTTGCTCTTCCACAGCATCCAGTCATGTCCACCGTGGATTGTAACAAAGTCCTTTCGGCAGCCACCATCATTCTGCAACAGTGCGAAGCCATCTGCAGGCTCTGTGAACTCTACTGCGAGAAGAAAAGGAGCCACCCAAAAAGAGTCTGGATCTGAAGATGGTTCACCAGAAGAGCAGAGGACGGACTGTACAACAAGCTGATGGTGGAGCTCAGGAATGAAGACACACGGGCGTTCCAGAACTTCATGAGGATGCCTTCAGCCAGGTTTGATGAAGTTGTGAAGCGCCTGGCACCCAGGTTGACCAAGGCAAACACCAGCTTCTGGCCCAGCCTGGAACCTGGGCTCAAGGTGGCACTCACTCTGCGCCACCTGGCCTCAGGGACCTCCTAAAAAGCATGCAGTACGGCTGGAGGGTGCCACACAACACCATCAGCATTGTGGTCAGAGAAGTGGTGCAGGCCATCATTGAAGAATACAAGGAGGAGCTCCTCCAGTGCCCCTCCACTGAAGAAGGATGGAAGAAAGTTGCAGAGCAGTGGTATCAGAGGTGGAACTTCCCCCACACCGTTGGAGCCATAGATGGCAAGCACGTGGCCTGCAAATCTCCAGCCAAGTCGGGGTCCACTTATTTCAACTACAAGGGCTTCTTCAGCATCATCCTCTTCGCCATGGTCGATGCTGACTACAAGTTCATGTACATCGATGCTTCAGGCAACGGCTCCTCTTCAGATGCCCAGGTATACAACACCAGTCACCTCAAGGAGGAGCTGGAACGCAACCTCATGGTGGACTTCCCAGATCCAGAACCCCTGTCCAACGACACACAAGATGTGCCCTACTTCATCATGGGGGATGACGACTTCTCCCTCACAACCTACCTCATGAAGCCCTACACCTCCAGACTCCTCACCCATGAATAGAGGATCTTCAACTACAGGCTGTCCAGGGCAAGGCGGGTGGTGGAAAACCCCTTTGGCATCCTGGCCAACAGGTTCCAGGTACTTCTCACCACCATGCAGCATTGCCCAGAGACCATGAGGAGGATCATGGAAGCTTGCTGCATCCTGCACAATCTCATGTGCACCCGCTACCCAGTCTTGCAGAACAGGCTTGTGGACCTCCAACAAGCCAATGGGGACATGGAGCCTGGGGAATGGAGGCAAGGGCGAAACCTGATCGACACTGAGGATGTACAAGGCCCCAACAGAGCCTCACGTGAAGGGGAGAAGCAGCGCAACCTCCTGAGACACTGGTGCAACTCCCCAGCTGGAGCAGTGGAGTGGCAAGACAGGATGGTAGATGCTTAATGGATGCTTCCTTCAGCCTGTCTCATCACACGGATGAGATTGGGCCATGTATGTTTGGTTGGGCTACAATGAACAGGGCATTTAATAAAGAGTTGTGTTTATGTTGACATGTGTGGATAATTATTACATTATTATTAATAATAAAGGTCCGTAGGTGTGGCACCTGGGAGGGTGGACCATACAGTCCCACTATGCTTGCATTGGAGGTTTATCTATCCCACAGCTATTACCCATCCCAAAGGTATCCCTGCCCATCCCACAGGTATCTCATCCCATCCCACTGTTATCTTAACCCATCCCACAAGCATGCAAAGGCTTAAACCATTTCTAAAAGTTTCCACCAAGACTTTATTAAAAAGAAGAAATGAAGCAAGTGTGTGAATCATAAATAGACTTTATTAACAACAAGCTATACAACAAAAAAGAGTCTCTGGCACTCTTCTTGGTTGCTCAGTCCCAGGGGTGAAGGGTGCAGGTGCTGTGGAGGTGGCTGGTGCTGGAGTGCTTGTCATTAGCTCCTCCAGAAGCAGAAGCAGCAGAAGCGCCAGCTCCAGAAGAGCGAGCCCGTGCTGCAGAAGCCCCAGGAGAACCAGAGTGAGGGCCAGGAGGCGGGATGGTAGCCCTGTCCCTCTTGCCAGGGCTGGCAGCAGATGGCTGTGGCTTGCTGTGCTTCCGCATGGTTGTGGGGTTGCTGGCTGGCAGGGAAGCTGGCAGGAACCAAGGCTGTCAGTAAGGCTGGCAGGCAGGCAGGCACCAAGGCTGGCAGGAAGGCTGGCAGGCAGGCAAGCACCAATGCTGGCAGGCAGACATGAACCAAGGCTTGCAGGCAGGCTGGCAGGCAGGCAGGCACCAAGGCTGGCAGGCAGACATGAACCAAGGCAGGCAGCAAGGCTTGCAGGCAGGCTGGCAGCAAGGCTGGCAGGGAGGCTGGCAGCAAGGCTGGTAGCAAGGCTGGTAGCAAGGCTGGCAGTCAGACATGCAGGCAGGGCAGGCAAGGCAGTCGATGTTTCTGGCAGCAGGTCTTTCCTCTGAATGGCGACCTGCTTCCGAGCTGCTTCCGTTATATCCACAGGGCTGACGCAATGCATCCTCCCCGCATGCGCAATTAACGCCAGGCATCCATTAGGCTTCTGCTGTGCATCCGCTGTGCATCCGCTTCATCCGTTCGCCGTCCGTTCTGCATCCTCTGAATCCATTCCGTGTCTGTTTTGCTGAGCCCCCCCAGAAGCCCTGCGGTTGCGGCATCCGCTCCCATCAGCTTCCATCCGCTGGGCTTCCATTCCGCAATCCACTTTGCATCCGCCCTGCGTCCTCCCCGCGTCCGTGTTATCCGCTCTGGTTATGCAAATTTTTGCCCCTTTTGAGAGCGGATAACAACGGATGGAACATTTTGCTCGTCCGCTGTGTCCTTTTTGCATCTGTTGGCCAGTGTGACATGGGCTTAACATGCATTTTAAAAATAAAGATTATATAATGAGAAAAGTTTCACTGGTTTGAGACATCTAAATACCTCATTGTTTTGTTTTGTTTTTTTTACAATTTTAATGTTCCTTCTGGATCTTGAATGAATGTTATCTGCTATTAAAAATTATCTGTACTCTGTATTCTGATAGTATTCTACATATATGAAGCATACCGTGACCAGTCCAATATTTATTGATTCAACTGAATTAATTATATGAATTGCAAATAGCAATTCTGGGTATTGATATAGGATTAATATTGTATTAATATTTTAATATTAATATTAGTATTGATATAGTGACATCTACCCATTAGAGTGAGGAGGCAGGGAATGCTGCGGGTCCCACCCTTGAGGGAGATACACCTGGTGGGATTTAGAAGAAGGGTCTTTTTGTAGTGGCTCCATCACTCTGGAACAATATTCCCCCAGAGATTAGAATGGCCCCCTCAGTAATCCTATTCTGAAAGACACCGAAGACCTGGTTTTGCCAGCGGGCTTGGGAACCCAGAAAGGGATGGAACCCATCAAATGGCAAGTGTGACCCGCTATCATTGGGGTGGGAGGGTGGGAGTTGGCTTTTGTTTTTGTTTTGTTTTGTTTTCCCAAATTTTGTTCTATTGTATTTTACTAATTTATTTGACTCTTTTTGTTAGTTCTTATTGTTTTTATTTTTATTTTTTGTTTTAAATATGATTTTACATTGTGTAAGCCACTTTGAGTCATCATGGGTGAATAGGCAGCAATATAAATCAAATAAATAAACAAACAGATAAAGTAACTATCAAAACATAAAAGCATCAAGAATAACGCAACACAACTGGGTCAATTTGTAAGCACTTTCAAAACCCCCAAACTATTACAGAATGGGCTCATTCAACCTACTGCTCCAATTATAGGTAATCTTTGACTTGTGATAGCAATTGGAACCAAAATTTCCACTTCTAAACTATGTGGTCATAAAGTGCAACTATATTGTTTGGTCATTGCAATCCCTGCAGTCCCTGTTGCCATTGTTAACCAAATCCCATGATTGTTAGGTGAGGCAACTTTCTGCTGGCATCCCATAAATGCCTGGCCAGCAGACATATTAGCGACTGCTGCTGGATGAGAAAGGAAGTGTGGAATTGTGCAAGGATGCTGGGGAAGTTTAGGGAGGAGCTGCAAGAGGTTGATGGGTTATCTGAGAGATGCAGCATGGGTTTGAGATGGGTGAGTGCATACTATACATAAGAGGCACAATGTAGTCAAGGAGGTTGTCCTACAAGAGTGCAAGATTGTGTGAGAGGTTGTATGAGAGATGTAGAATAAGTTGAGACATGGCCATGAGACTATGAAGGAGTGTGTGAGAAGCAAAGTGCAGATCAGGAACAGTGTGTGGGTGTAGAATGTGTCAGGGAGTCCACAGGTATGCATGAATGGCTAATGAGCATAAGCATAAAAGGCTGGGGGAGGTACATGTTGGAGGAAGATTTATCCTTCTGACTTGCAACCTTCCCTTCTGGCTCCCCCATTGATTTTCTGGGATAGTCAGCAGGCAAGGTTGAAATTAAGTTTATATCATTGTGAAGTGATGCATCCAGTGATAAGTGCAAACTAGTTGACTAGTGCCCAGAACTTTATCATATAACTGCAGGGATGCTGGCATGGCCAGAATTCTAAAGTTGAATACCACTTGTTCAGCACTGTCATAGCTTCAAACAGTCTCTTAATGAATGGTTGACTATCATAATGGGGGAAAAAATTCCAGGCTTTCAAGGCCATATAGAAGGCCAAAGGAATTGGGTAGGGCAATCTGAAAGTTGGAAGGTAACTTGTTTTGAAGGGTTGGCACTGAAAAAGGGAAGCCAGGATTTCTGAGTCTGACTAGGTTGCCTTGATCCAAAGAAGGGATCTGAAGTATGCTTACCCTGCAAGATCTTGTGGGATGGAGACAAGAGATATGGATATGCAGATAACCTTTTCCAGGAAGGGCTTTAAAAGTAGAATGAACACTTTGGATTGCACCCAGAATCCTACAAGGAGTCCTTGCAGCTCACAAAATGGAGGTATTACATGTATGAATGAATGTTATGTGGTACATCGGTAACTAACCACACCATCACATGCTGGCCCAAATGTAGCTTTCAAATGATCTTTGGGGCATCCCCACACAGTATGCATTACAGAGATCCAAACAGCAAATGATCAAAGTAAAACAGATTCTAACCTATTTATTAGCCCCACTTATACCCATCCCCTCCACATATTTGCTTGTGGTGGCCTTACAGAAAAAGAAGAATACTATCCAGCCTGGATGGTATTCCAACATAGGAAAACACATGGGGAAAAAAAAAAAAACTTATATCTTGGTTTCATTGGAGGAGTCCTACTGCTCCAATGTCAGGATGTTCATTTCAAAATTCAACAAAAATCAAAAACCATTTTCTCCAGAAAACAAAGATTTCATATTAATTCAATCTTTATTTTTAATATTTTCTCCCTGAGGCTGTTGTTTTCAATAATGCTTTCATTAAAAGTTTTAACGTCAATGATAAAAGATAATTCAAGTTAAAATAAAAAATAGAGGGAAAATAGAATAAGAAGAGAGAGTTTTGTGGTTATCAGTAGACTCCTTTCCTAATTATTGTTTAAATAACAACAATTATTGTTTCTGGGTCCATGTGGGGGAGGGGAAAACTTTGTACCAATACTGTATATCTGAATCTCTTCAATAATCAAGTATCTGTAGAGGCATGGATAACTGAACTCAAGTCTTCTGGTCAAAGTGTAGCATAGCATCTTGTTATATATGGGTGGGAAATAAATGATAAAACCCAGCAAAAAAAAACAACCCTTCACCAACGCATTAGTCAGAAGTATACAGAGATACAGTATGTCACATGAACAAGAAAACCACTACTGGATGATAAAGTAATTTCCTTAAGAGATCATACAAAATAATTCCAGTTTATTCCTGAAAAAAAAATTGTGCTGATTTGTGGGAGATCCAAGACCTCTGGCTCCCCAGCACTTTCATGTGCCTATTTAATATTCTTTAAAAATAATAACAAAAATAAGCAAAAGGGGTATAGTTCTCATGGATAGTTTCAGCCCAGTTTGCTTACAAAATTAGCAATATCTTGAATGTTTATTTTTTAATAGACTGCAGCTATAAAAACCACCAGAGATGGGGAGTGAAATACTTATATGGTAAACTATGTAGATTTCATGGCTTAGAAAGATGTATTTCAGAATTATTTATAGATGCTTTCTGAATTCAATAAATGATATTTTTTCTCCCTATGGCTATGTTCACATAAACAAGTGAATCACATTATTCACATAAAATTCTTCCAAAATATGGCTTCCTCCTATCTATTTTCGGAATTTCAGTGGTACAGGTTATTTCCAAATAATCAGGTAAATAGTACCACATACATGCTTCTAACGTCCGTTTTTATAAACCTCTATAAATTTTATGCTGGGTTATAAATTAAGGTTTCAATTGCTGCTATTTGCTGCTTCTTTTGCCCAAGGTATTCTTTAATGATAAGATCTCGTTTCCAAAGCTGAGAATATATAAACATCATTGGCACACTGTTTGTTTATTCCTTTATTAATGCAGATATTTCCCTACTTATCATGAAGATTTCACATTTGTTTACAAATAAAATTATCATAATGCTGTAGGAGTGCATTGCCTACATATTCATTCCCATTAAATTTAACTTCATTTAGTCTTGTATCTGGCAAGTACAGGCTTTAATTCTCCAACTTCATCTTATTTTTATTTCTAATAAGGGAGGTATAGCACTTTCTCTGAATAAAAGTCCATTCACTGGGTATTCACCTATCTACTTTAATTTTTTTTTTCAGCTAAATCTTGGGTAACATAAACTGTATCTAGGCAACAGAGCCAGTAAAGTATTTAAATAAACAAATATATATGCAGAAGATCCAATTATTAGACTTCTAATGTGGATAATTCTTTCAATTTTAATTAGATTTTGCGGGAAAAGCAGAATGCAGTGGTAGGGGTATTTGGGTTTTTTTTAGAAATTCCTGACACATAAGTAGACATTTCAGGTAATTGTTGCTATGAGTGCAAATTATCACGCAAAATTATACTGGTGAAATTTTATTACTTAATGCATGAAGCTAAAACTTGTTATAATTTTGATTTTTGTGCTTGCATATTATCCAGGCATCATCTTTTAGCTGTCTACAATTTGTCCAAATAATTTTTAACTAGTATTTTTTATTCTAAAGGGCTGAAGCGGTCCATAAGAGTAGAAGCAGAAGAATCTTAATGAGGGATCTATGTAGCCCAATATTCTTAAAAAGAGGCAAATCAAGTGCATTTGGAAGGTATAGAAGTATGAGCAGGAGGGATAGTTCATTTCTGTTGTTGCTTTTCAGGAATTGATAATTAAAACATGATGACAAAATTCACAAGACATTCTAATGCTTCCTGTGACATCTTGTTACTGCTGTTGCTGTTCTAGGGAGCATGACAAAGACAGAATTACAGTGGAAACACTGAATGTAAAAAACATGAATAGTGAAAAATAGTGAAAAATGAAATAAATCAGCCACATCAGCAAATTGAAATGGACCAGAATTGGATATTTTCAGCCAGAAGATCATATTTTCATGGTATAGACATGAAAAATAAAAAGGAAATGTTATTGTTTCCATGGACAGAAGGATATAACAAAGACAATACTTGGATATACTTCAGTCTATGACCAGTTAATATTAATCAGACTTCATGGACAGCTCTTTGATATGACAACCATTCACATTTATGTTCTGATGCAAAAGAAGGGGAAGTTGATATATTTGATATTCATTCAGAAATCAACAGAACTTGTAATATCTTTGTTGTTAACATATTCTTCAAATAACCATAGATCCTTATATGTAGACATTTACAGATGGAATACATAGAAATCAGTTTGGCTATAATATTACTTCAGATGATATTATTATTACAGACAGATTGCTCAGTTACTAGAGCAAAAACATGGTCGGGGTTGACTGTAACAGATCAGAAACTGTTCACATGCAAGTTCCAAGTCAAGTCAAGCTAAAGTAGAAGAACAAAGACAATGAGTTAACATAATATAATCTTGAACATACACCCACAATTTTTAGGAAGATCAAGAATTTCTCTGAAGTCCTAATCTTGGCAGTGGAAATTGCCAAGAGAAGTCAAAGCCAGGAAAAACAAGGATTTCAGGAAGGAGCTTAAGAAAGAATTTAAGAGAGCTGTTAAAAGAAAAAAAGAAACAGTATTACAAAGTCATTGAAGATGGAAAGAAAGAAAAAGTAAGAAAATCAACACCCAAAAACCCTTAGAAGATATTTACAAGAAGTTCCAGTATAAAAAGACTCAGACAAATTGACTTTGAAATCATTATCAAATTAGAAGAAATAAAGAAATTGATTGGATATCTATATAAATATAAAAAGCAATAGAAGAATCAGGAAAATTTCTAACCAAACTATTCCAAGAAATCTGGAGAAAGATATTGGCCTCTTTCCATAGATCGGAAGAGTCCAATTTATATGAAAATACCAAAGAAAAAGACTCAACAGAATGTGCAAACTGTTGTATAATATTCTGAATTTTACATAGCATCTGAACAATTTTTAAGATCTTCCAATATACAGTACATTTACTCCTACTTGGAAAGAAAGATGCCATGTGTTCAAGCTAATTATAGAAAAGTTTGAGGAACAAGACATTAGTGACTGCAGATACATGCTGAACATTTGAGAAAGTGGAAAAAAAAGTTGATATATGTTTAATTGATCATAGAAAGGCCTATCCTATGCCAATCTGTGGAATATAAATTCCAGGAAAGCTATTGTCTGCATACAAAACATATGTACACATCAGGAGGACACAATCCAGATAGAACATGTCAAAACAGACAAATTACAGATGAAACGAGATTGTCTAATTTCTCCTTAATAATTCAGCCAATATGTTGAATATAGAGTGAGAGAAGCTGGATTAAAAGATGAACATGGTTTTAAAACTGGAAGAAGAAACTGGAAGAAGAAACTAACTTGGGCTATGCTGACACAATTCTGGTGGTTGAGAAAAAATGATCTGGAATCTTTTAAAATGAAAGTAAAGAAGGCCAAACTAATCACAACAACTACAATAATCAGTCTTAGAACTGACAATGAAGATATTGAATTGGTGGACAGCTTCTGCCCTATCAACTATCAATAGTAATGGATGCTGAAGTCAAAAGTAGGTTGGAGATTAGTATTTGGAGAAATAACAAAGGCTTTGGAAAAATTATTCAGTTTACAGGATATATCTATATGTAGAAAAATCAAATCAAGCAGGCAATAGTTTGCTCTGTAACTATCTGTTGAAGTAAAAGTTGGATTTGGAAAAAGCAGCATATTGATACTTTTGAATGTTGATGTTGGAGAAGAATCTCCAGAATACTATTGAAAGCCTAGAAAAACAACCAGAGAATAAATCAACCTTGAATTCTGACCCAAGGCTCACCTTATCAAATTTTGAACGACAATATGCAAAAACCTAGCTGAGAGAAAGTTATAATATTGGGAAATGTAGAAGGAAAAAGATGCCAGCAACAGCAGCATAAATATATTTGATGATAACAATAATGGTTGCACGATTGGAAGACCTGAGGACAAGGCTGGGAAAAGACCTTCCAGGAAAAAAAAAAAAATATTGGTCTTCATATATCAGCTCCAGCTTTATGACACATAATAAGTCAAACAATCAAGACTTCAGGTTTACCCATTAA
This sequence comes from Laticauda colubrina, assembly GCA_015471245.1. NCBI lineage: Eukaryota > Metazoa > Chordata > Lepidosauria > Squamata > Elapidae > Laticauda > Laticauda colubrina. The sequence continues at coordinate 17,543,280 of BLBF01000018.1, forward strand.
AAAGCACAAGGAAAAGAAGGAAGAAAACATAATGCTTAGTAGATTATAAGATTATCCATCTCCTGTCACACAAACCCCTCCCCCCCAAAAAATATGCAATTTAACCTTTTACTCTCTATCCATAAATTCAAAATTTATCTGTTTTTCTCAAGGACACCTGCCTTTTTCAAGGCAAGATTAAACTTCAGAAATCTCCCTGCTGGAAGTTAAGAGAAGGTGGGGTCATTGTTTATAGCTGGATAGTGATACCATAGATCTACCCATGCAAACTTCAGCTTTCATGCCAGGTATCACCTCAGGATAGTAATGTTTAAAAAAACACCTCCACAGTGAATCATGATAGTGATGATGATGAATCTTGCCTTTTTCCCCCATGCTTTCAGTTGGTTAATGATTTTAATAAAGTTCTTTTGAATTTTGAATTTTTCATGCTGTTATCTTGGTACCACTGGGCCTTTTTTATCCTGATTCAATCACATGAATGATTCCTACAAATTAGTGGAAAGAAGATGATGCTTGATTATCCAAGGATATAAAGAACTAAGAGCAAATAATAAGAATCATGAGGGAAGGGTCAATCACAAGGGTCATTCCAGTCCAGTAGATTTTTAGCAGGGTTTCAAAGTATTATGATGCCAAGCAATATTTGTTATTGTTCTTGTCACCAAGAGGACATAAAGGAATTTGAAATTACTCAGAAACTATAATGAGTGCAGAATGGTGTAGCAGTCTGATGTAAAAACAGCATGTAGAGACCATATAACAAAAGAAAGGTACTTTTATTTTTAGTCTGAGCTCCATGTATCTGGCTATTCAGCTCTGGCAAGAACACTACTATAACTTTTATCTGCCTTTTTTGAAAGTGGTTTTGAAAAGATAGTTTTTGACTGCATTACAGATAATTTATAATTGCTGTCTAGTTTAATGGAACTGACTGGAAAGACAAAAGTTGCTTCCAATCATCTGTCTGTCTGTCTATTATCTATCTATCTATCTATCTATCTATCTATCTATCTATCTATCTATCTATCTATCTATCTATCTATCTATCTATCTATCATCTCTCTCTCTCTCTCTCTGGATTTATTAGCCTCTCAACTCCTAATTCTAATATTAAAAACAGAGGAATAATCATAGATAATCTTGAAAAAGGCATTTCTTATAATGTGAGAGTATTTCTGGCCAGAAAATCCAAAAGCAAAGATTCAAAGCTCGGGAGATTTTAGGAACTGCATATAATCTGTGTCTTAAAGATAAAGAAAACTGATATAGGTGAAAAAATATTGAGGTTCACCCACTTTAAACAAATTATTATGAAATAAAAATAGAAACAAGAAATTCTGGCCTAGGTTTTGGAAGACGAAATAGTCAACCATCATTTCATTTTTATCTTAGTACATGGTATGATTGAGATAATCTTACAATTATTTTAGAATAATATTTAAACATCTGATCTAACCAATAGTAGAATGACAAGCAAATAAGAGAAAACTTGCTTGAAAGCGATATCTATTTAAGGCCCTGTCACACTGGCCGACGGATGCAAAAGTTTGTAAAAAGGACACAGCGGACGAGAAAAATGTTCCATCCATTGTTATACACTCTCAAAAGTGCCCCGAATTTGCATAAAGAGAGTGGACAACACGGAAAGGAACAGACGGGGGGAGGACGCAGGGCGGATGGAAAGGGGATGCTCCACGGAAGCCTAACAGATGGAAGCAGATGAGAGCAGATGGCACATCCGCTGGGCTTCCGCAGGAGCACAGCGAAGCAGACGCGGAGCGGATACAGAGGATGCAGAGCGGATGCTGAGCGGATGAAGCGGATGCACAGTGGAAGCCGAGCGGATGCACAGCGGAAGCCTAGTGGATGCCTACCGGAAGCCTAGCGGATGCCTAGCGGATGCCTAGCGTTCAATGCGCATACGGGGAGGATGCATTGCATCAGCCCCGTGGATATAAAGGGAAGCAGCTCCCAACCAGGTCAACATTCAGAGGAAAGACCTGCTTCCAGACACATCGACTGCCTGCCAGCCTGCCTGCCAGCCTGCCTGCCTGCCTGCCTGTAAGCCTTGCTGCCAGCCTGCCTGCCAGCCTGCCTGCCTGTGAGCCTGCCTGCCTGCCTGCCTGCTTGCCAGCCAGCAACCCCAAAACCATGGGGAAGAAGAGAAAGCCTCAGCCATCTGCTGCCAGCCCTGGCAAGAGGGACAGGGCCACCATCCCGCCCCCTGGCCCTCACTCTGGTTCTGCTGGGGCTTCTGCAGCACGGGCTCACTCTTCTGGGGCTGGGGCTTCTGCTGCTTCTGCTTCTGGAGGAGCTGATGATGATGCTTCTGGCGGTGGTGCTTCTGCTGGTGCTTACTCTGCTGATGATGCTTCTGGCGGTGGTGCTTCTGCTGGTGCGTACTCTGCTGAAGCTGCTCCTCGTGCTGCTGGTCCTGCTTGTGCTCCTGGTCCTGTTCGTGCTCCTGGTCCTGCTCGTACTCCTGGTCCTCCTCGTGCTCCTGATCCTGCTGGCACTGCTGGTACTGCTGGCGCTGCTGCTGGTGGTGGTGTGGAGGAGCAGCCCCTACAACCTGGAAGCCCCTCTGATGAGGGCCCATGTGGTCTTGCCAAAGGGAGGAAGAACCATATGCGAGAATGGGAGAGGAGGCAATACAACATCGAGGAGGAACATGAGGATGAGGTGCTGGAGTGGCTGAGAGAGAATGAGTATCTATGGTGGAAGGGACACAGGCTCTATAGGGACACCAAAAGGAAGCAGGCTGCTTGGAGAGAGAAGGCGGAGAGCCTGGGCTACACTTCGGAGGTGCTCCTCGGCTGGTGGAAGCACATGCACACCTGGTACGGGAAGCTGCACCTCAAGAAAACAGGCCAGGCAGCGGTCAAGATGACGGACTGAGAGACCTATGTGATGGCCAAGTGCAGCTTCCTGGAGGGGGAGATCTGCCACTGAGGAGCATCCCCTCTAACAACCCTCTCTCTCAGGCAGCCTGCTGAGAGCCAGTCCTCTTCTGGCCGAGAGTCAGCTCCTGTCTCCAGGCAGGTGTCTGTGGAGCGTGCCATGATGGAGAACCCGCTGACAGTTGTTCTAACCATGGCAGAGCACGTGGAGGACTCCCTGGTGCAGTGGGAGAAAGGAGACGGCACTTCCACCACAGTCCAACCTGCATCCACCCCCAGCTCCACCTCCACAGAAAGGCAGAGAGCGAGACAGGAGGGACAGAGCCACACTGTCCTGCTGGAGATAAGAGACACCATCAGGAGCAGCATAGATCTCCTCTCTCACCTGGTACACACTGACTCCTCATCCTCCAACCGCAAGCCCTTCCTCACCTATGTCAATCAGACCCTCATTGACATGGCAGAACCCAAGTACCAGGTGGTGAAGGACAGGATCACTGATCTGCTTCACAACCCTCCAGATCCAGAGGAACCTGCTCCCACCCAGTCCAGGTCTGCTCCTCCACCCCAGGTGATGTCCCTCCCATTCCAAGGCTTCCCACAGGCCCGCACCGACCAGGGCTACGGCTACCAGGAGGTCCAGCAGCACAGGCAGCAGCCCTTCCCAGTCCATGCACAAGTTCATCGGATGCCACCGTTGCCACCGGTTCCTCTGATGCCACCGATGCCACCCACGCCACTGATGCCACTGACACCACCGATGCCACCCATATCACCGATGCCACCCACACCAGTCCTCACCCAGCTGCAGACCAGACAACCCCATTACACTGCTCCTTCCTCCACCCCACAGCCAAGCCCGGCCTCAGTACATCTGTCATCAGTACTGGGGCTGAAACCCCAAGGCATGGAGGAAGGAGCTCTCAACATCCCGGGGCTGAGCCAGCTGTCTGAGAGCTTCCTCAACACGCCATCCCCTGTTGTCCTCTCGGGACCAGGCACGCAGTGGCACTTCAGACCAGCACTCCAGCAGCAGCCACCTCCTTCACCCCTGAGACTATAGGCACGCCTGAGAGTGACTGAGAAGAGTGCCAGAGACTGGGTGGCTACCTGTAGACTTTATTTGGACACTTGACTTGGGTCATTTTTCTTTTACAGCTTGTTATTAATAAAGATTATCTTTGCTTCACACACTTGCCTCATTTATTTTTGTAAATAAAGTCTTGGTGGAAACTTTTAGAAATGGTTTAAGCCTTTGCATGCTTGTGGGATGGGTAAGGATAGCAGTGGGATGGGCAGGGATACCTGTGGGATGGGTAATAGCTGTGGGATTAAGATACCTGTGGGATGGGCAGGGATACCTTTGGGATGGGTAACAGCAGTGGGATGGGCAGGGATACCTTTGGGATGGATAATAGCTGTGGGATGGGCAGGGATACCTGTGGGATGGGTTAGGATACTTGTGGGATGGGTAATAGCTGTGGGATGGGTTAGGATACCTGTGGGATAGGTAATAGCTGTGGGATAGATAAACCTCCAATGCAAGCATAGTGGGACTGTATGGTCCACCCTCCCAGGTGCCACACCTATGGCCCTTCATTATCAATAATAATGTAAGCATTGATCCACACATGTCAACATAAACACAATTCTTTATTAAATGCCCTGTACATTGTAGGCCCACCCAACATACATGGCCCAATCTCATCAGTGTGATGAGACAGGCTGAAGGAAGCATCCATTAATCATCTATCATCCTGTCTTGCCACTCCACTGCTCCAGCTGGGGAGTTGCACCAGTGTCTCAGGAGGTTGCGCTGCTTCTCCCCTTCACGTGAGGCTCTGTTGGGGCCTTGCACATCCTGAGTGTCTATCAGGTTTAATCCTTGCCTCCATTCACCAGGCTCCATGTCCCCATTGCCTTGTTGGAGGTCCACGAGCCTGTTCTGCAACACTGGGTAGCGCGTGCCCATGAGATTGTGCAGGATGCAGCAAGCTTCCACAATCCTCCTCATGGCCTCTGGGCGATGCTGCATGGTGGTGAGAAGTACCTGGAACCTGTTGGCCAGGATGCCAAAGGCGTTCTCCACCACCCGCCTTGCCCAGGACAGCCTATAGTTGAAGATCCTCTCTTCATGGGTGAGGAGTCTGGAAGTATAGGGCTTCATGAGGTAGGTTCTGAGGGAGAAGGCGTCATCCCCCATGATGAAGTAGGGCACATCTTGTGTGTCATTGGGCAGGGGATCTGGATCTGGGAAGCCCATGATGAGGTTGCATTCCAGCCCCTCCTTGAGGTCACTGGCATTGTATACCTGGGCATCTGAAGCTGACCTGTTGCCTGAAGCATCGATGTACATGAACTTGTAGTCAGCATCGACCATGGTGAAGAGGATGATGCTGAAGAAGTCCTTGTAGTTGAAATAAATGGACCCCGATTTGGCTGGTGCTTTGCAGGCCACGTGCTTCCCATCTATGGCTCCAACGGTGTGTGGGAAGTTCCACTTCTGATACCACTGCTCTGCAACTTTCTTCTATCCTTCTTCAGTGGAGGGGCACTGGAGGAGCTCCTCCTTGTATTCTTCGATGATGGCCTGTACCACTTCTCTGACCACAATGCTGATGGTGTTGTGTGGCACCCTCCAGCCGTACTGCATGCTTTTTAGGTGGTCCCTGAGGCCAGGTGGTGCAGAGTGAGTGCCACCTTGAGCCCAGGTTCCAGGCTGGGCCGGAAGTTGGTGTTTGCCTTGGTCAACCTGGGTGTCAGGCACTGCACAACTTCATCAAACATGGCTGGAGGCATCCTCATTAAGTTCTGGAATGCACGAGGGTCTTCGTTCCTCAACTCCAACATCAGCTTGTTGTATAGTCCGTACTGTGCTCTTCTCGCGATCCATCTTCGGACCCAGATGCTTCTTGGCCGCCTCCTTTTCTTCCTGTAGAAGAGTTGAAAGAGCCTGTAGATGGCTTCGCACTGTTGCAGAACGATGGTGGCTACCAAAAGGACTATGTTATGATCCATGGTGAACATGACTGGATGCTGTGGAAGAGCAAGAGGCAGATGAAGGCTGAAGAGGTCTGCACAGCAGGGCTGCTGGTCTGAAAGTGAGATCCAGGTGAGTTTCTCCCCCTTTTTATAGGCAATATAGGTTTTCCCTTATGTGTCCTTTTGCATCCTCCAGGCATCCTCTAGACATCCTTAATATCCGAGATAGGTCTCCTCTGCGAACATTTTTTCCGTTTAAATGCTTTATTTGCGAGCTGCATCCTCTTTCATCCTTTCTCCATCTGTGCTACTAACGCTGCGCGTCCGTTCCGCTTCCGTTCCACGTCCGTTCCGCTTCCTCCCTGTGTCCACTTTCTGCTGGAGCGGATTTGAGTTGCGTGGATGCACAGCGGATGCCTAGCGGATGTAGCAGACGTGTAACAGATGACGACGGATGCAGAATGGATGTTCCCTGTATGTGTAGTGGATGCAGAATGGACGCGTTGGATACATTTTCCACTCAGAAAGTTTTGAGCAGCTCAAAACTTTTTGAGTGGATGGAACCTCAGTCGACGGATGTTGGACGGATAGAGAGGAAGAAAAACGGATGCAGTGAGTACAGAACAGATGCATCGCATTAGCCAATGGATGGCAAGTGTTTCTCTCCATTTTACATCTTCTTTCTATCCATTGGTGCAGTGTGACAGGGGCTTTAGAAGGAAGGAAGGAAGGACCTTGTTATAGTTTATTATATTTGTATCAATTTCCTTTGTAAAATGTATGTGATTTACATATTATATATCTATTTGTACAAACAGTTTTAAAGGAACAAGATATTTGTGTTTGTGTGTATATATATGTGTGTTCGTGAAGAATCCAAATTGCCTATTTGACAAGGAAACAGAACAGAACACAGAAACAGAGACCAGTCTAAAGCTACTTCATTCTTTCATTCTCTTTCTCCCAAGAAATGAGAGTATCAGTAAGAATATCATTGCACCAATCCAGTGAGTGTCAAGAATATCAAGAGCACGCTCAGGAACCTTTACTAATTGCATTTATGTTTATACCAGCACAAATATGTACCTGCAATGATTTAAAGTCTTTAAACATTTCTTAGTCTAGTTTCTTACAAGCACTCGTTGATGTTCCATGCTGTGCTTCAATTGCTTTTATCCTCCTTGAAGCTAGTATGATTCCAGTGGAGAATCTGCATTTGCTGACTCTCTTCTTAGCTTAAATGCCTGCTTTCTGGCTTAACCATTGGCCCCATTAATTATACTTGATGATGTTTCATCAAGATACAATACCTTGATATATATGCACAATCAAAATTTATCATTTTTTAACAATATTCCAATTTCCATGATGGACAGGTGGTCTATTTTTTTTTACTTACAAATTTGTAGCATATGTGATCAAAAATTCCTGTCTACAGAAATTTTCATCTGAAGACATAAGGTGCCTTATTCATGGTTTGACTGCCTTATGAGATTTCTTTATTCATTTATCCTACTGTATTTATCCTACTTTAAAAATAATCTTATACTTTATATTGTTTTTATATTCAATGTTTCCCGGACTCTGATTTTAAGCCCAAAGTTTTTGATTTCCCATGACTGTTATGCTGACTTGGTAGTATTTGGTCATTGGTTCTGAATTTTTCCTTTGTTACCTTGCTGGTCATAAACTACTTGAATACATTTTGAATTTGAATGCTCTAATTATTTTGAGATTATTTTATTCCCATTTGTGTGCATATCAGAAAGCAGCAGAAAATTATACTAAATATGCAGGATTTGAGGAAACCAGTTGGTTAGTTTCATATCCCACTCCCAGTATCATTACAAAAAAAAAATTGAATATACTGTATTATTGGACTGGCTTAGCTACCAAAATAAGAAATTTTACAGATAGTTTTAATGGAGCTGATTAAAATTGGAGAACAATGAGATGAAGGTGAGAAAGAGGCAAAGAGTTATCTGTTCAGCAATCCCAAAATATGCTTAATGCTATTGCTATTGTATGTCTGCTAGATAGACAGCTAAGATCCCACATACTATTCTATTTGTGACTACTGTTTGATTTTCCTTCAGAATTTGCAAAGCTGTCTGTATCTATTTCCTCCCTTAGTAGATAATTTCTTCATTTCAGGGCTCAAGATTCCCTATCTATGAATATCTATGAGTAACCCTGGGGTTATTTGGAAGATATTTCCAGATCCCTCACATCCCGGACATAAACTGTTTCTATTCCTACCCTCAAAATGATGCTATAGAGCACTGAACACCAGAACAACTAGACACAAGGTCAGTTTTTTCCTGAACGCAATCACTCTGCTAAACAAATAATTCCCTCAACACTGTCCAAGACTGCACTACTATTACTATTAATCTTCTCATCACTCCTTATCACCAATTCCCTCCCACTCTATGACTGTAACTTTGTTGCTTGTATCCTTCCGATTTATATTTACTGTTTCCTAGTATGATTTGATTGGTTATTGTACCATATGACTATTATTAAGTGTTGTACCTTATGATTTTTGGCTCTTGACATATGTATCTTTTTTCATGTGCACTGAGAGCATTTGCACCAAGATAAATTTCTTGTGTGTCCAATCACACTTGGCCAATAAAGAATTCTGAAAGACCATTCTTTGAAGAAGACCTTCCCAAGTCAGTTTGATAAATGATTTTGCCTAAGTATAGTAAATGCAGTTTTCCCCAGGTAACCAGCTAGAAATTACATAGATACGAATACGGGCTCCCTTCCTCATGTATTACTTTTATCAGTGCAAGGCAATATCTTCTGAATGCAGAGGATTCTGCATTTTCTTCTTCTGTTGCTTCCTGATTCCACCCCCCGCATGCCTATTTATGGTATTTGTTATGTATTAGCTTACTTACCTGTAATTGGTTGGTCCATGGTGGCAGGAAATTTGAAGAGCCGTCACTGAGCCATAAGCAGCCCGATTATAAAAAGGGATGCTGCAGTTTCTTCGGGTGCTCAGTCCTAGACGGAAGTAAAAACAATTGGAAATCATGCTGGTGTCCTGAGTCTCATTCCTGCGACTTAACACTGGTGATGTGAATGGGATACTGAGACAAAGGGAACCAGCAAGCACATGGTAACTGACGAACACCAGCAACGCATCGAGGCAAAATGGCTGGAAACAACACGTCACCTGCACCATTTGATCAAGCAACTGAGGACTGGGAATCATATATTGACCGATTCCTCATGTTCCTCGAAGCGAGTGACCTCCATAATGTATCCAAACACAGGAAGAGGGCCGTCTTCCTCACCCATTGCAATCCTGTGGTATTTAAGATGGCCAAAGCACTAGTGGCACCCACTGACACGAAAATGATGGCCTGGCCAGACCTGGGAAAAATACTGAGGACTCACTACACACCAACCATTTCCTGCCTAATCAAAAGACATGAATTTTATTGGTGCAACTAAAAAGAAGATGACAGCATCAGCGTTTTTGTTGCAATGCTGCAGGACATCGCCACAGTGTGTGAATTCTTAAACATGGATGAAGCCATGAGAGACTGAGTGGTCCTGGGACTGAGAGATCTTATATTTCAGGGCTGACTATTAACAAAACCCAAAATAACACTCCAAGAAGCAGTAGAGGAAGCTACCACAGCAGAAGCAACGCAGAAATCAGTGGCCGCCATGCGGAAGATTAACAAAGTGACACGGGAGACCCCAAAAAATACTGCCACAATCCACCATGAGGACATTGAGTCCCCATTGGAAGACAATGAGGAAGAAGAAGAGGTAAATCAGCTCGGGTCAAAACAGGGCAGAAGGGACCAGAACAGAAAAAGGAAATAATTTCATTGTGCCGGTTGCAAGGGGAACCATCCATGTTCCAAGTGCCATTTTCTAAATGCAATCTGCAAAAATTTTGAATGGCAGGGACATATTGCTAGGGCATGCTGAGCAAGAAAGAACTATGGCCCTAGACAAAGATGGAACACCCCCCCCCCCCCCCCCAAGAGAGAGAGAGAGAGAGACAAACAGGGAGCTGTTAGAACCAAGACAACAGAAACAGGTGAGGGAAAGAAACAAGCAACAGAAGGGAAGGGAAGAAACACACCAGACAGTGACCATCAGACACTGCAACATGACAAATGTCAAGAAAGTATATGTCCAGGTCACCATAGAAGGCCAGCCTGCTGGATGGAAGTGGACTCAGGCTCATGTTTGTCAATGGTATCGTGGGACACCATAAAAAGACTGATACCAGACATGAGCCAGAAGAACTAAAAAAACAAACACTAACTCTGAAAGACTACCAGGGGAACAAAATCCCCATAGTAGATACCGGACAATTCAAGGTAACATTCAAAAAATATTCCAGAGTCCTTCCACTAACCATAGTTGATCGGAATAGACCTAGCCTATTGGAACACAAATGGTTTGCACCATTAGGAATCAAAGTCACAGGGATAAACAGCATAACCAAGGCACAGTGGGAAGATGACCTGATGGAAGAATTCTGAGATGTGTTTGATGGAGAACTGGGCAAGTACAGGGGGTTCCCAATTTCCTTTAGTCTAAACCCAAATGTAGCCCCCAAAAGACTGAAGGTGAGGCAAGTTCCTTTAGCACTAAAACCAAAAATCGATGAGCAATTGGATAAACTTATCGCACAAGGGGTTTTAGAACCAAATGACCACTTGGGAAACCCCAATTGTTACACCAATTAAACCTGATGGGTCGGTGCACATTTGTGGGGACTACAAAGTGACCCTTAACCACATGCTCCAACAAAGCACATACCCGGTTCCAGTGGCACAGCATCTATTACATTCCCTTGGGGTGGGGAAATCTTCAAAAAACTAGACCTCGTACAGGCGTATCAACAGTTGTCTGTTGACCCTGAAACAGCAGAAGCCCAGACAATTGTGATGCACAGGGGAGCATTCAAATGCAACAGACTACAATTTGGCATCAACGTCACCCCAGGGGTGTTCCAGAGCTTAATGGAATGCCTATTGCAAAGGATAAAAGGGGTGGTACCATGCTTTGATGATGTCCTGGTATCAGCCAGGGACAAAGAACAAATGTGTGACTGCCTAAAGGAAGTCCTAGGCAAACTCAAGGAGGTGGGGCGAAAAGTAAAAAAGGAGAAGTACCAATTAGCCACCAGCAAAGTTGAATTCCTAGGACACCTTATAGACAGTGAAGAAATCCACTCCACTGAAAATAAAGTCAGAGCAATCAAGGAAGCCCCCAGACCCACAAATAAAACTGATCTGCAAGCTTTCTTATGATGCATTAACTTTTATAAAATAGTCCTACCACAGAAAGCAACCATTTTGGAACCATTACATAGATTGACAAGAAAGCAACCTGGTCCTGGGGGAAATGAGAAGAAATGGCATTCCAGGAGATAAAAAACTTGATCACATCAGACCGCATACTAATACAATACAGTGAAACACTTCCATTAACACTAACCTGCGATGATGCATCACCTTTCGGTATTGATGCTATACTCAGCCACGTATTACCAGATGGGAAAAAAGCACCCATCGCATTCTATTCAAAGACTCTGTCAAAGCCGGAGTGGAACTGCAGTCAACTAGACAAAGAGGCATTGGCTGTTGTCACCAGAATAAAATGTTTCCACGAATATATCTATGGGAGAACTTTCACACTAATCACAGACCACAAGCCACTCTTGGGCATAATCGCAGGAAACAAAGCTACAGCTAATATACTATCACCATGAATGACGAGGTGGTTGGAATTCCTGGCTGCCTATAACTACAAATTGACCTACTGACCTGGAAAGGATATAAGTCATGCTTACATTCTTAGCTGTTGCCCTCTACCTGACATAGAAGATGACCTAGCACCAACCACATTGACCCTTCAAATAGAGACGTTAGAAAATCTACCAGTAATGGCAGCAGACATTGCTAGGGAAACAGCTAGAGACAAAAACCTGGAGTGGATTTTAAATTGGATAAGAAAAGGATGGCTAGAGAGCGACAAGACTGTCAGACCGTTCTGGAATCGACAAACAGAACTTTCAATGCTCAAGGGGTGCATACTATGGGAGGTTTGGGTGGTCATATCGGACAGATTAAGGAAATGCATACCATAATTATTACATGAGGGACACCCAGGTATTGTAAAAATGAAAGCCTTGGCAAGGAGTTATGCATGGTGGCCAGGCATGGATAAGGAAATAGGGGATTGGGTGGCAACATGTAAAACCTGCCAGGAATCAAGGCCAATACCCCCCAGAGCACCAAAACATGAATGGGAAACACCAAGGGGACCATGGTCAAGATTACACATTGATTTTGCAGGCCCAATCAAAGAACACACATTTCTAATAGTCATAGATGCTTACTCCAAATAGCTAGAGGTAAGCATCATGCACTCCACCACAACAGAAGCCATCATTAGACAGCTCAGGAAACTTTTTGCCACACATGGCTTGCCAGATTTAATTGTATCTGACAACGGGCCACAATTCGCAGCAACAACATTCAAGGGATTTCTAGCACAACAGGAGATAATGCATGCACTGATAGTGCTGGGACATCCAGCTATGAACGGACAGGCAGAATGCATGGTACATTACATGAAGAAAAAATTACAAAAGCTGGGGCCTGGGGACACACAAGAAAAAATAGATAAACTACTAAGCATTCAACACATGACACCCAGTGTCACAACAAATAAAAGCCCAGCAGAGATACTAATGGAGAGGAAACTAAGATCACACCTAGACAGACTACACCCCACATATAGCCCAGAAAAAACAGCAGACTCCTCCAGTAATTGCTGCATATTTCAAACAGGGGACCCAGTTTATGCAAAAAATCTCACAGGAGAATCACTGTGGATACCAGTAAAAGTAACCCAGATAACTGGGCCCCATTCGTACAGGGTAGACACTGCAGACAGGAGAAGCTGGAGGAGGCACATTGACCAGCTCAGATCTAGAGCCACAAAGGGTGACCCAAGCAAAACCACAGAAGAGGGGGGAGACCCCTCAAACAAAACAAAACAAATACAATGAAGGAGGGGAAGACCCCTCAAAAATAACCATGGGGGAAGGGGGAGACCCTTCAAACAAACAAAGCACAAGTAGGAAGGGAGGAGGAGACCCTCCATGAGCAACAGAAATAACAGAACAAACCCTGACAACTATGCAACAACCACTACTAACACTAGCCCCTGTCAAGAAATGCAAACACATGCCTGAGACCAGGGAAGAAGACAGGTCGGGAAGACAGGAACAGGTCCAGAAGGATAGCAGAGAATCAGTCCCTGGCGGGAGCGGCTGAACCAACTCAACCAGCCAGGAAATTCCTGGTGGGAGCGGCATGGCCGACTCAACCTTCCAGGATGTTCCACGAAGATGGATGGGAGGAACAACAGATCCGTCCGAACAGTTCAGGAGCCAAATGGAGACTGAGTTGTGCAGGTCCAGTAAAACCCATAAAAGCCCCATCTACCTACGTGATTATGTATGGTAGGCGAGGCTCTGATTGGTTGAACCAGACCAGGTGAGGAGGCGTGTTATGTATTAGCAAACTTACCTGTAATTGGTCAGTCCATGGCGGTGGAAAATTTGAAGAGCCATCACTGGCCACAACCGTGAGCAGCCTGAGTATAAAAAGGGCTGCCGCAGTTTCTTTGGGTGCTCAGTCCAAACGGAAGTAAAAACAATTGGAAATCTTGCTGGTGTCCTGACTCTCATTCCCGCGACTTAACAGTATGTATTTAAAATCTTGCTATAACACCGTTTAGTACATGAATATAGCATGACACTATATGGTACTGATCAATTAATCAACCAACCAGCCAACCAACCAATAATAGATCCCAAGCATGCTCATAAAAGCAACAGTTGATTCTTCATCAAATGTAGCAATGAAGATTCATTTATTTTTGTATTACAAAGATAAGTCATTCAAACACAGAATTAGTGTGATGTGGCGATTAAGGTGTTGGATTTAGAAGCAGGAATATTCGATTTGCAGTCACACTTAACTATGGAGTGTCAGACCTTATCTCTACTACCTACTTTGCAGGGTTGAAAAGAATTGAAAAGTTCTGAGCTCCTGAAGGAAATATGGGGTATATCTCTAACAAAGAGGATGTCCAGTTAAAAGATGTGACTTGCCACCCACAAATTATGAATTAGTGCCAAATTGTGCGTATAGTCAGTGGGAATTTCCAATGCTGGGCAGTTATTACTGGCAAAGTTCTCTCTTGATGTAATTACATAAGGCAGCATCCAATTAGTGGTTTTCATCGAGAGAGGAAAGAACAGATCTGTAGCTCTTTGGGAGCCATCAGAAACTCAAAGGAAATTGGAGACAACACAGGATTTACAGAAAAAGGAGGAAAAAAGTCCTGTTGCTCAAACGAAGCTCATCTGTGGGATGTTGTTTTCTGCTCATTCTTTTAAAGACAATTGTAACACAGAATCTTTTAGAAGAAGCAAAGAAAGCTTTTAAGCAGTTATGTGATATAGTATAGACATTTACAAATCAGCTCTGAGGTTAGCTTAAGAGGCTGAAGACAGAAAAGGAAATTGACAGTTGAGGTCCAAAATCATTCTGTAAAATATTGAGAGAGTTGTTTTTTTCCTGAGGGGTGATTTAGTTTCTAAGGGAACTAAAGTGGGCCTAATAAGAAAAGGATGTCAAAAAGGCCTACTGAATCCAGGTTATAGGAGGACTATATTATTTGAAGAATTTTTTTTTTTAATTGCAACTCTTCAGAAGCAACAAAAACTTTTCCATGATTTTTAAAAAAACTTTTAAAAATTATTTGCCTGATTGAGACAGTAGCTACTATAACACTCGTTAAAGTTGGACTCTCCATACAGTTTTTGTTTTGGAAATAGTATGAAGCTGATTTATGACTGCTTTCTGATTTTTAAAAAACCTTCCCAGTCTAGCTACTAGCCAGTTGATTTGCTGTTGATCTCTGATTCAACTTTTAAATAGGTGCTTCCAAAACAAGACATGTCTGTCTGTCTGTCTGTCTGTCTGTCTGTCTGTCTGTCTGTCTGTCTGTCT
>BLBF01000018.1:17558248-17592933 GCA_015471245.1 Laticauda colubrina
TCTATCTATCTATCTATCTATCTATCTATCTATCTATCTATCTATCTATCTATCTATCTATCTATCATCATCATCAATGTCCATATGAGACTCTGGACAGCTCATATGCAATTAAAAATGGGGTAAAAACATCAAACCAATACAATAAATAAAAATATTAAAAATATATTATAAAGCCACATAAAATAAAAGACTGATAGATGGTAATCTTCATACTTAACAATCAACATAGCCAGCTCTACCATAAATCTCCATTCTCATAGGCAGAACCATAGTTTCAACCCTTGTTTTAAACCATTTTTTCCAAGCATTGCAACTTTAAGATCTGTATATCTCCGCTCACAGAATATATGCTGTCTGGGAAATTTTGGGATTTGAAGTCCACACATTTTAATGTTATCAAGTTTGAAAAATGCTATCTTAAACATTCAACCAAGAATGTATATATTTGTCTAAGAATCATACAAATAGGACCAACGTATGGAGAAGGGAGATTGAGAATGTATTCAAAGTTTGGGACAAACCAGCATCCACACTAAAAGTAACTAAAACTATTAATAATATTAGCAACAATAAGAAAAGAATAAGTAAAACTATTAACAACAATAACAAAAACATTTTTAAATCCCTTATTTCATGAGTTTTGACAGTATTTTGCATGCTGGATAAACTATCAATCTTGATTGTGTCAATAAGAATGAAATATTTTCCTGCAGTAAAACATTGGAAGGGGAAAATGGCTGCTAAATTCCAGAGTAATTGGAAATAGGCTATTAATATCTCCTGCACAAACAATGGATGGCCATGTTTGAGATAGATAATCATGTAAATAGTGACTGTAAAATGAATTGAGCACGATGCCTGTGCAGCATTCATGGGAAGGAAATGAAGTTGCCCTACCGGATAGAAAAACTTGAAGATTTTATATAAAATAAAAAATATCTTTCTTTTTCTATTATGTAAGCATGTCTGTGGATTTAGAATCAAGGAAAGTAGATGGAAAATAATTTTTTCCCAGCTTGTTACAAGAGGCAAAATAAGTACAAGATTTCAACAGAGTTGGAATTCAGCTGAGACCCCAAACTCTTGCAAAAGTGGACTTCGGTCTACCCTACTTCTCATTACGTCTTTTAACATGCCATGTCATGACCCTTTAGTGAAGAGAAGTTACATGCTCCCTCTTTAGATTGCGAAGGACATATTTGCCAAATTCCACTTAAATTCTATAGCTGTCTCCTTTCCCAGCCATGAAATTCTTCCACCCAAATCTCATTAGCTATTTGTCAAAGCTGACAAATTATGTGGGATGGGGTGATACTTTATTATAGTCATAATGCAATACTGTAATTGTTAACTTTTATTTCAATTAGGCAGAAATCCAGATGAAACTGAGGTTATGACAACAACATTTTTGCCTAAAAGAAAGGAAATTTCAGGCATTTTAATGTCAGGTAGATAATTTTTTTTCCATGCACATCATTTTACAGCACAATGGACCTCTTTAGCCAGAGGGAATAAGGTTAATTTACGTACTGTAAATTATTGCACACTTATTGCACACTTATATGATGAGCATTTATTTAAAAAAAGTCAATAATAATAATAAAACTCTGGATGATTGAGAATCTGTCAGTTCGTGCAGTAATGTATAGGGTGCATCAGTTGATGGATCTGTAGTTCATTTTAGGGTGGCAGGTTTTTTGTTTGCCTGGTTCTATGGCACCCAGGTATGGCCTGCAGCTGTAAAAATAAGGAAGTCCAACAGAGATGGTAGTATCCTGACAAACTGGTGAAGTGAAAATTGTATACAACCAGTGATGCAAGTTGGTGAGGAGCACAATGCATGCCTGTGTCAGAACAGAAGAGAACATTAACAGCTATAGATTTTTTAACTCCTCTATGTTCAAGTCTTCCTTCCTCCCTCCCTCCCTCCCTCCCTCCCATCTGTCCAACTGTCTGTCTATCACAATTTTTGTACCCTTATCAGTTTTGTAGACTATAAAGTCAAAACAAGCTTCATAGAAGAAATCAATAGCAAACCCAGTTGAGAGATGTTTCTCATTCCAATCCTGGTATAACTTCCAGTGACAACTTTGTAAGAATGTCTAGGAAGATTTTCATTCATTCAGGTCATAGTTGTCCCAAAGGTACTTTTTTCAAGAGGCTCCTGGACATTCTTGTTTTTATTTGAAGACATTTCACTTTTCATCCAAGAAGCTTCTTCAGCTCTGACTAGATGATGGGGAATGGAAGGATTTATATTCTTTACAGATAGCTGGTTATTTGCATTTTTAAAAAAGAATCATTGAGGCCACTTGGAGGTTTGTCTGTGTCCAAGAATGAATACCTCTCAAATGGTGTGGGAGTATGAATGGATTTCCCCCCCCAAAAAAATTGCATACTATAGGAATCATTTGTGCTTCAGTTTGAGATGCAGACAATACAGACTCATCCCCAAAAGCCTGCACCTGTATCCATAGTGAAGGGACACTGAAAAGAAAACATCCTGCAGAAAGCACAGATCCATAACACAGTCCTTTCAGTTGCAAGAAGGCTATTTGCATTATTCAGGTGACCCTGAGGACACACACAAACCTCCAAGTGGCCTCAATGACTCTCCAAAAGAATGCAAATGACTAGCTGTCTGCAAGGAATATAAATCCTTCCATTCCCGAACATCCAGTCAGAGCTGAAGAAGCTTCTTGGATGAGAGGAGAAACATCTTCAAAGAAAAACAAGAAAGTCCAGTTGCCTCTTGAAAAAGCACCTTTGGGACAAAGCTCCAGTGTTCTAGATTTCCTTACCTGGTCCCTTTCCTCTGAGAAAATATTGCAACTGTTTCATTCATTATTATAATTCTAATTATTTTGAAGTAGACAGCTGAATAAAAAGCCACACCCACCAAAATAAACAACCCCCTTTAACTGAAAGCATTCTGCAGATCAGTAGTGGTATGCTACCAGTTTGGACTGGTTTGGCCAAACTGGTAGTAAACAAAAGCCTCCAACAATTTGCTGAGAGGAGGGAAAAAAAACCTCAGCTGAGAAGGGAAAGAAGAGAAAAGTGCAGGATTGGCCCACCTACCCCTGCACTTTTCTCTTCTTTATCCTGTCTGCTGATTGGTGCTGCAGCCCTCAGTTGATGTGGGAAAAGCTGCACACATGCATTAGGTGTGCATGTGTTAGGTGCGCACGCATATATGCACGATCACTGAACCAGTAGTGGAATAGGTAGGATCCACTGCGCTACAGATGCAAAGAATTTCTAATATTGGTTAAGGTTTTGAAGCATGCATAAAAGAACAAAGCTCAGTTGCCTAATCTGCCCTTCTATCAACCTTGCTTGCTTCCATTTGCATTGATAAAAAATGCAGAACATCATGGCTCAATCTTGTCTTGTTCTCAAAGTGATAGAAATCCTTTTCCTTGAGCAATAATAGGCAAGGGATGCAATTTCACCAAGAAAGGAAGGACCCAAGTCTATAATACATGCAACTGTTGAAGAATCTGAAGGAATTGTTGAATTAAAGGGTAAGGATTGTAGATTTTTCCCAAAGAAAAAGGGGAAAATTGGGATTGTCTAAACACAAAGTCATGTCGTGGTTTGCATGTTTGTGGCTTTGCATTTTCTTTTGAATTATTGCAGTTAGCAAATTACAGATAGTATTTTAGCATTATGTATGAAACTATTGTGGTTTGTTTAATAAACAGCAGATAAGCAATTGAAAGCTGAATGAAATGTATGAACCTAGCCTTAAAGTTAATAGTCAGACAATTGATATTTCTCCTCTGATAATGTGTAATAGCATTTTGTCAAAGTGATTCCTTCCATTCTTTGACTAGAAACAAGTAACATAAGTTTTTAGAGCAGGGCTGTCAAACTTGTGGCCCAAGGGCCAGATGCATCATGCATTGGCCATGCCCATGCCTGGTTTAATGAAGGGGAAAAAAACTCATGATATGTCATGGGACACCACCATGATGATGGGAGTTTGACACCCCTGTTTTAGAGGGTCTCCTTTGGGAAGTTTAATCTGCCCTCAAAGTTATTCTTTGCACTATTTTACTTTTAACTGGATTTAAGAGACTCGAGAAACAAAGTTGTAATGTAAGATTTGGCAATGTTTTTACAATGTTTTTATACATTAACTTTGTCACTGACCTGTGGAATTTAAGATAGTCAAGTAATCTCTGGAATGTTGGGAAAGGTTCTATTTTTAGGTTGGAGGGTCTTTTTTTCTTTTGATGTTTATATTTTATCTGTCTGAGTGGTAGAACTGTCTTTTAATGGACCTTATTCCAATGATTTTGTTGTATTTCAACAGTTTCGGTGCCAGGAGCTAGTCCTAATGCTTTAGCTTAGCTTTTCTCTTTCAAGTAGAATGCAGGAGTTAGTCGAGTCGAAGACAGATTATTTTGTATGGTTTTGTTCTGTGCATCAATCCAAATATATAGTCCAGAGGGATGCTGAGAAGAGATCAAAATCACCCACTTAACCTTTTGGCTGGCTCCCATCAGCTTTAGCTACTGCATGCTTTTTAATTTGAGCCATTTTTATTCTGCTGTTTATGGCCCATGAAAGGAACGCAGAATGATACAACAAAAAAGGAATAGATTCAGGGATAAAAAAGCTTACAGAGCTTTTTAAAATATTACTTTGGAAGAAGATAAAACAAATTTCCTGCATTTTCATTGCTTGATATAAAGTACCAGACTGATCTTTCTGTCCCCTTAATTTCCTCCCCTCTGGAGCCTCCCATTGGCTGATGGATGAGGGCAGAAGACATTCTTTCTCAGGACAATTGTGAATTGGAAATGACAAGAAAGGCTGGGACAAAGTTTTTTCAGCTTTTCCTTCTCTAGCTAATTCGAGTTAGTCCAGTCCAAGAGCTTTTACATCAGTTTGTGCTGGATGACAACTCTCCTTATTTATATCCACTGGGGTCATAGGTCATGCTCTCTGGGGACAGTAACAGACTGAGAATTGAACAGCAACTCCTTAGGATAAACTAAGAAGAATTACTGGGAAATATTTTTTATTATAGACAATTTGAGACATTAAAACTGGAGCTCATGGTTTGAGTGTGATATTGTTTTCTTTTTTCATTCTATTCTTTCACAGCTGTTCAGGGCATATATTCAGCATGCAGCCAGGCATTTGTAAATTCCCATTAATTCTTTTTCCCCAAGCTTTCTTCTCTGTTTGACTAACAAGGTTCTGCTTTTATAACTCTGATAGATCAGATGGAGGATTTCACTTCTGCAGTGAACCATGACGTTGTGATTTTAAGGTACACCATTGAAAAGAAGGATTGGAATAGCTTAATTTTTTTTAATTGGCTATCTCTATTGATATTTGCTGCCTATAAGCCTCAAGGGCCATGATTGTACAGACATAGCAACATGTTCACACACTACTTTTTATGCATTATGCATTATACTTTAGATACCCCAGAATAATAAGATTTCCTTATCTCTCCATGATTCAGCTGCTGGTGAATTTGGAGATAATTTATATGTGGCTAACAAAACACAGATTCACAGAGTCATAGGAGTACAATTTTAATTCAAATAAATCCGTTAATTTATTGATACAAATTTCTTAAAACATTTGTGTGTGTGTGTGTGTGTGTGTGTGTGTGTGTTTGAAAACCAATTAAGCAAACTTTGTATTTAGAAAATGTAGAGAATCATCAATCTGCATAAACAGCAGTCAGAACAAACAATGAATTATGGAAGTTTAAGAATATGCTTATGATTTTTTAAAATATAAAATTGCTTTAAATGCCTTTGAAATAAAATCAATTTAATTTGAATTTCCAACTTTTACACTTGACCTCCCTTTATTAATATTTCTTTTAAAATATTGATCAAGACTACATTTTTAATTAATTCCTTGTGTCTGTTATATATATTGTACAGGTAAAGAGATAGATTGTGAATGTTCATTACATAAATAAAACATTACTGTCTGAAACCTTTTGCACAGCTAACTGACATTCTTCAGTATATTTTATTAACCAGTTCAATATTTACAATTATGCAGTCCTGTTTTAGCATTTTTCTAGGCATGAGGTTTTCATCTCATTGTTGGCCATTGTTGGCCAAATCCTTACCAAAGAAAATGTCAAGGATTTAAGCTGACACAGTAAAATTCAGCAGAGTTTAAATGTGAATCAAAACATGGCTGAATTAGTTCGATGGATGATGACTTGTGAGCAGGCATTTGCACAGGTTGGCAGTTCTTTGTGAGCAACATTCTTTATCTAATCAATATATGAAAGACAAAACTCTCTTTAATAGAATGAGTTGAATACCTGAATAGGGTCTGAATATTCCTAGACATAATTTTCATTCCTAGCAATGATTTGCAGAACGAAATTGATGAGCCACAACATCCTTGAAAATTCTTGTAAAAATATCAAAAGTAACTTTACGACAATTGCACAGCAACTTGGGAAATTAGATCAATCAACTTTTAAAAAAGAGATAAAATAAAATTATCCCACTCGCATCATCAAACTTACTATAAAAAGCTGTTTAGAGACTAGAGGATTTTATTTTGGAATTGACAGACTGAGAGGTGTGAAAAAGTCATGGAATTATATTTTTGTACATGATAACTGCAGCAAGATTATTGTATACACAAAGATGAAAAGATTCAGCACTACCCCCAGTGGAGGACTGGTTGGTGAAGAAAATGGAATTTGCTAAGATGGTAACTAAACTGAATTCTTTGAAAAGATAATATATATATTTATTGCTTACTGGAAACACCTTACAGACTTCTTGCCTAGAACAAAAATTGAAGTTGTGATTAATGGTTTAGATAATTTGGCAGATTAGTTTATAGAAAAAGAAAATAGTGTTATAATCATAAACCAGTGATGGCTAACCTTTTTGTCACTGTGTGCCGAAAGTGCACCCATAGTACAATGCATGTGCGACCTCCTCATGACCCTGCACATGTCGCCTGACCCCCATCCACCTGAGCTTGTGTGAGCATGTCCCACCGATGCCCCACCCCTGTGCATATGCAGCAAATATCTGACAATCAGTTGGCTGGCAGGAGGCGTGCGTACATGCACAGTGGAACTGAGCTGGAGTGATGGCTCATGTGCTGGCAGAAATGGCTCTGCATGCCATTTCTGGCATGTGTGCCATAGGTTCACTATTACAGCCATAGAATAATGAGAAAATAATTGTACTTATAAAGCCCCTGTCAAACTGCACCAACGGATGCAAAGAGGATGTAAAACATTAAAAAAAACTTGCCATCTGTTGGAAAATGTGATGCATCCATTGTGTACTCACTGCATATGTTTTTCATACTCTGTATCCATCCAGCATCCGTCTACTGAGATTTCATCTGCTCAAAAAGTTTTGAGCTGCACAAAACTTTCTGAGCGGATGAAGTATCCAACGCGTCCATTCTACATCTGTACACATACAGGGAACATCCGTTATATGTCCGTCATCATCCGTTATGCATCTGCTATATCCGCTAGGCATCTGCTGCGCATCCGCGCAACTCACATCCGCTCCAGCGGAAAACGGACACAGGGAGGAAGCGAAATGGACATGGAACGGACACACAGCGTTAGTAGCACGGACGTAGAAAGGATGAAAGCAGATGCAGCTCAGACATGAAGCATTAAAATGGAAAAAATGTTTGTATAGGGGACGTATCTCAGATATTTAGGATGTCTGGAGGATGCCTGGAGGATGCGGAAGGACACCTAGCGGAAAACCGACATTTCCTATAAAAAGGGGGAGGAAATCACCTGGATCTCACTTTCAGTCCAGCAGCCCTGCGGTGCAGACCTCTTCAGCCTTAGGATCTTGCTCATCCACAGCATCCATTCTTCTCCACCATGGATCATCGCACGCTCCTTTTGGTAGCCGCTATCATTCAACACCAGAACCAAGCCCTCTTCAGGCTCTTTCACCTTTTCTACGGGAAGAAAAGGCAGCGGCCAAGAAGTGTCTGGGTCCGACGATGGATCAGGAGAAGAGCGTAGTTTGGACTCTATGACAAGCTGATGGTGGAGCTGAGGAACGAAGACACTTGTGCATTCCAGCACTTCATGAGGATGCCGCCAGCCATGTTTGATGAAATTGTGGAGCATCTGAGACCCAGGTTGACCAAGGCAAACACCAACTTCCGTCCCAGCCTGGACCCTGGACTGAAGGTGGCACTGAATCTGAGCCACCTGGCCTCTGGGACCACATACAGAAACATGCAGTACGCCTGGAGGGTGCCACACAACACCATCAGCATTGTAGTCAGAGAAGTGGTGCAGGCCATCATCAAAGAATACCTGGAGGAGCTCCTCCAGTGTCTCTCCACTGAACAAGGCTGGACGAAACTTGCAGAGCAGTGGTATCAGAGGTGGAACTTTCCCCACACCGTTGGAGCCATAGATGAGAAACACGTGGCCTGCAAAGCTCCAGTCAAGTCAGGGTCCACTTATTTCAACTTCAAGGGCTTCTTCAGCATCATCCTCTTTGCCATGGTCGATGCTGACTACAAGTTCATGTACATCGATGCTTCAGGCAACAGGTCAGCTTCAGATGCCCAGATATACAATGCCAGTGACCTCAAGGAGGGGCTGGAATGCAACCACATCATGGGTTTCCCAGATCCAGACCCCCTGCAAAACGACACACAAGATGTGCCCTACTTCATCGTGGGGGATGACACCTTTTCCCTCAGAACCTACCTCATGAAGGCCTACACTTCCAGATGCCTCACCCGTGAAGAGAGGATCTTCAACTACAGGCTGTCCAGGGCAAGATGGGTGGTGGAGAATGCCTTTGGCATCCTGGCCAACAGGTTCCAGGTATTTCTCACCACCATGCAGCATCATCTACGGACCATGAGGAACATCATGGAAGCTTGCTGCATCCTGCACAATCTCATGGGCACCTGCTACCCAGTGTTGCAGAACAGGCTTGTGGACCACCAACAAGGGAATGGGGACATGGAGCCTGGTGAATGGAGGCAAGGGCAAAACCTGATCAACACTGTGGATGTACCAGGCCCCAACAGAGCTTCACATGAAGGGAAGAAGCAGTGCAACCCCCTGAAACAATGGTGCAACTCCCCAGCTGGAGCAGTGGAGTGGCAAGACAGGATGGTAGATGCTTAATGGATGCTTCCTTGAGACTGTCTCATCACACTGATGAGATTGTGCCATGTATGTTGAGTGGCCTTACAATGAATAGGGCATTAATAAAGAGTTTTGTTTATGTTGAAATGTGTGGATCAATGATTAAATTGTTATTGATAATAAAGGGCCATAGGTGTGGCACCTGGGAGGGTGGACCATACAGCCCCACTATGCTTGCACTGGAGGCTTATCTATCCCACAGCTATTACCCATCCCACAGCTATTACCCATCCCACAGGTATCCCTGCCCATCCCACAGCTATTACCCATCCCACAGGTTTCCCTGCCCATCCCATAAGCATGCAAAGGCTTAACCATTTTCTAAAAGTTTCCACCAAGACTTTATTAGGTAAAAGAAATGAAGCAAGTGTGTGAAGCAAAGAAAACCTTTATTAATAACAGTAAAGTGTAGGACTTTATTTAAAAATCAAAAGGAACCAAGAAAAGTGTCCCAAGCAAAGATAAAGTCAACAGGTAACAACTCAGTCTCTGGCAATGTTCTCAATCACTCTGAGGCATGTCCATGGTCTCAGGTGTAAAGGGGGCAGGGACTGTGGAGGTGGCAGTGGCTGGAGTGCTGGTCTGAGGCACCATTGGGGTGCCTGGCCCCAAGAGGACAACAGGAGATGGTGTGTTCAGGAAGCTCTCAGAAAGCTGGCTGAGTCCTGTGAGGTTGAGAGGCCCTTCATCCAGGACCTGGGATGTCAGGCACAGGACCAATGACAGATGTTCTGAGGCAGAGCTTGGCTGTGGGGTGGAGGAAGGAGGAGTGTAGTAGGATGTCTGGTGTGCAGCAGGGCAAGGTGAGGCATCTGTGGTGTGCGAGGAAACATCTGTGGCATCTGTGGCATCTGTGGCGTCGGTGGCATCTGTGGTGTTGGTGGCATCGGTGGCATCGGTGGCATCAGTGGCATCTGTGGCATCAGTGGCATCTGTGGCATCTGTGGCATCTGTGGTATCGGTGGCATCGGTGGCACCGGTGGCATCCGAGGAACCTTTGCCTGGACTGGGAAGGGCTAACTGTGCTGCTGGAACTCCTGGTAGCCATAGCATTGGTAGGTGAGGGGCTGTTGACAGCCTTGGAAGGGCTGTGACATCGGCTGGGATGGAGGAGCAGACCTGGACTGGGTGGGAGCAAGTTTAGCTGGGCCTGGAGGGTGGTGCAGCAGCACCGTTATCCGCTCCTTCATCACCTGGTACTGGGGCTCGGGCATGTCCATGAGGGTCTGGGTCACGTAGGTGAGGAAGGGCTTGCGGTTTGAGGATGGAATTTTGAAGTGTACCAGCTGAGAGAGGAGATCTGCACTGTTCTTGATGGTGTCCCTGATCTCCAGGAGGACAGTGTGGCTCTGTCCCTCCAGTCTGCCTCTCTGCCTGCTTTCTGTGGAGGTGGAGCTGAGGGTGGGTGTGGGTTGGTCCCTGGTGGTCACTGCTATTTCTTGCTCCATGTGTGTGAGAGAATCCTCCACGTCCTCCGGCACAGGGTGTGCAGCTGTCGGGGGGGGTCTCTGTCATGGGGCACTCTGTGGACACCTGCCCGGACATGGTCGCTGTCTCCTTGCCAGAAGAGGACTGGGTGTCTGTGGGCTGCCTGAGAGTGAGGGTAGACAGAGGGGCTGCTCCTTGGTGGCGGACCTCACCGTCCAGGAAGCTGCACTTTTCCATGACATAGGTCTCCCGGCTTGACCGCGGCCTGGCCAGACTTGTTCAGGTGCAGCTTCCCGTACCGGGTGCGCATATGCTTCCACCACCCGAGGAGGACATCTGAAGTGTAGCCCAGGCTCTCCGCCTTCTGTCTCCAAGCCACCTGCTTTCACTTGGTGTCTCAATAGAACCTGTGGCCCTTCCTCCACATATACTTGTTCTCCCTCAGCCACTCCAGCACCTCCTCCTCATGCTCCTCTGCAATGGAGTACTGCTTCCTCTCTCTCTTCTCCTTCTCCTTGCCTTGCCTCTTCCTCCCTCTGGCAGGGCCTTCATCATCAGGGCTTTCAGGGCTTTGGGGCTGGTCCACCACAGCAGCAGCAAGAGAAGCAGCAGGAGAAACAGCACCAGCAGAGTCAGCACCAGCAGAAGCACCAGCACCAGGAGCAGCACCAGCAGAAGCACCAGCACCAGCAGAGTCAGCACCAGCAGCAGCAGAAGCAGCAGCACCACCACCACCAGCAGCAGCAGCAGCAGCAGCAGCAGAGTCAGTGCCAGGGGGTGGGATGGTGGATCTATCCCTCTTGGCAGGGCTGGCAGAAGATGGCACAGGCTTCCTCTTCTTCCCCATGATGAAGATGTCTCTGATGAAGACGTGTCTGGCAGCAGGTCTTTCCTCTGAATGCTGGCCTCGTGCGAGCTGCCTCCTTTTATATCCATGGGGCTGATGCAATGCATCCTCCCCGCATGTGCAGTGATCCGCTATGCATCTGCTATGCATCTGCTATGCATCCGCTACGCATCTGCGTCATCCATTACGCATCCGCTATGCATCCGCTATGCATCTGCTTCATCCGCTCTGCATCCGCTCTTTCTGTTATGCATCCACTATGCTCTGCTCCCCCAGAAGCCCTGCGGACGTGCCACCTGCTTCCGTCCGCTTTCATCCGCTAGGCTTCCGTTGAGCATCCATTTTACATCCACGATACGTCCTCCCCTCGTCTGTTGTTGTCTGCTCTCTTTATGCAAATTTGGGGCACTTTTGAGAGCGGATAACAACAGATGGAAAATTTGCTTGTCCGCTGTGTCCTTTTTACATACGTTTTGCATCCGTCGGGCAATGTGACCTGGCCTTAACTGTTGTGAGGAAGATTGAAAGCCACTACTTTGTAACTTTTTTCTTTTCTAATTTTTTTCTTTTCTGTTTTGTACTTCTACCTTTCTTTTTTATTTTTTTTCTTAATTTATATTAATTTGCATTAGTTTTCATCTTCATTTTTATAAAATGTTACACACAAAGAGAGGGCGGGGAGGGGGAGAGAAATTACTATCTCCATAATTAGCAAGTATCAATTTTCCTCTGTCTGTAGCCAAAAAAATATAGCCTAATCAAGAACTATCAAATAGAAAACCATACTTCACCAAAACTGAAATATAATATATTTATATATATAATATATAATAAAAAGTAAATATATATAAACAGGGAACCCCACATTCACTAATACTAATGTTGTTACTTAGTCATGTAATGAAATGTCTGCAAGCAAGCATCCAAATTCAGAGAGCACCAAGCACTCCATAGTTTGACTCCGAGCTGCAAATATTCTCCTCTCCTTTGTTGACAAAATTTCTGAGTTTTACTAAACATACCCAATTTGTCTTTAGCAATTTTATAGAATACTTGCATCCTTTAGAATTAATACAAAAGAATATCTAAAACACCACTGCAATCAGATAATACTTTTAAAAGGTTTGATCTTTTTAAAATAATTTCAGGGTGCTATACTATTATGTTAACAATAAGAAGAAAACACAAATCCCATGAACAGCATTCATGTATTAATTTTAAAATTAATAATCATAACAATTATGAAAAGGCGGGGAAGAATGGAGTTGTCTAAAAGTTAGGTTATGAATAGATCAGTTGTAAATACTTTGACAAGGAAAATCCTTTGAGCACATGAATGAACTTCAGCAGTGTTATCATTTTGGGAGAAAATATAAATTGGATACCTTGAAACTTAGATGACCTGACAGTTCTGAAAACTGTAAGCTTTGAAACTGGAAGAAGATGGGTCTCAAGAAATATCGAACATTTAAATACTGTACATTATTCTGAGAATGCTAAAGAGGAAAATGAAAAAGGTGAAGCTTTTCTCAATCAAGTTTTGAAATGAAGATAGAAAGATGTGGTTCTATACCTTTGCATGATCTTCAGCATAATTCTGTGTCTAACTTGGCATCATTTCAGATCTACAATAAGAACAATTATTAGTCTTCTCCTACTCCCAATGGGTATATGTGTGAGAGAAAAGGAAAATAAACGAAGACGGTAAGGTAAGTAGTATCAAGGAGAAGGCATAAAGAGAGGAAGGGAGCTAGTATCAATCTGTCATCCATATTTCTCTCTTTGGCTTCATGCACTGACAGCAGATATCCTGACCACCAAAAAATCAGAATGGAATGTGCATCTGCAAAACAACAAATCTAGCACACTCATTTATTTGTTTGTTTACTTATTTATTTAATGCAATATACTTAAAATAGAGAAGAAACAAAGGGAAATATATAATGATAAACTTCATATAATGGTAAATGCATATTTTTATATAATTCAGGACCAAATTTGCATCTTTAAACAACATTACTCCAGCCAAAATATTGACAAACCTGTGAATACTAAATAACAGTAGGTGAAAGGAACCCATTTTATGTGCACTCCATCATTTTATACTTCCATCCTTTTTTTTTTTTTAAAGAATTTTATTAATTTTTAACAAACAAACATAGAAAACAAAACACAAAACATAAAAAACATAAAATATCTTTTTGGACGGCAGTTTGATCCCGAGTTACATCTTTTTGTACAGACATAAATTCAAGTCCATGCTTACTTTTATATAGCATTCCATTTCTTATTTACTATTTTACATTTTCTATATAGCTTCTCCCCTCTTTTCACTCTCTTAATTCTATTATATTTATTTCATCTCAATTTAAATCATTATACTTATATCCTTTGTCTGTCCTGTTTCAGCTGTCTATTATCTTTTCTCATTAACACAAAATTTCTTCTGTAATGACTGATTGGAGTATAATGCCCTGCACCGCTGGGCTGCTGTTCTGAAAGTGAGATGCAGGCGAGTTACTCCCCCTTTTTATAGGCAGTATAGGTTTTCCACTAGGCATCCTCTAGGCATCCTCTAGGCATCCTCTAGACATCCTTAATATCCGAGATAGGTCCTCTCTGTGAACGTTTTTTCCATTTTAAACGCTTTGTTTCCGTTCTGCTTCCATTCCGCGTCCGTTCCGCTTCCTCCCCACGTCTGGGCGGATGGAGTTGTGCGGATGCATAGCGGACACCTAGCAGATATAGTGGATGCATAACGGATGCATAGCGAATGTGTAGTGGATGCGTAGCAGATGCAGAATGGACGAACTGGATACATTTTCCGCGCAAAAGTTTTAGGCAGCCCAAAACTTTCGGAGCTGATGAAACGTCCATAAACGGATGCTGGATGGATAGAGAGGAAGCCAAACGGAGGCAGTGAGTACATCGTGTTTTCGAATGGATGGCAAGGTTTTTTTGTCCGTTTTACATCCTCTTTGCATCCATTGGTTCAGTGTGACATGGGCTTTTGCAGAATTGCTTTCTAATGGGGGATTGGAATGAAGTAATCTCACAACAACTAAATAGAATTTCTGAATAGTACTTCTGAGAAAAAAAGTACAATAATTCAAAGCAAATTACTAAAATTTTCTTTGATTCAATGGACAATTTAGGAATGGTTGCTATATGAAGACAAAAAAATGGCAATTTAAAGAGCACATCTACTTTTCTGACAGATGTAGATCCTATTTTCAAAAATAGGCATGGTTTATATTGCAAATAATTTTACTACTAAGTTTTCTAAAGAAGAGATTACCAAATACATTTTTGGATCATTATTCTGTGACTTTTGTTTATAAAAGAAAATCTGTTTCTTTTTGATGGAGACTAAAAGAATTGTTGCTATGGAAAAAAAGCAATAGTGGAGGACTGTAAAAAGGAATTAAATGAATAAAAAAAATTAGGTAAAGCCACTGATTTAAAAGTGGTTTGGGATATAAATAAAGCTTTTATTAATAAATAGCAGTGGCTATTTATAAATATCAGTGAATTCAAAGAGTCAAAAGAAAATGAATGCTATTTTGGATGAGGTAAAGAAGGAAATAGAATTAAAGAAATTTCCAGAGAAGCATTTCTCAACAAATTAATTAATTAATTGACAAATTTTATAACCCTAATTATCTATGTTAATGCCAAGATTAATAAAAATAAAAATGAATTAAATAAAGCAAAAAAATTGAGCTTGCAAATAAACAAGGGAAATTGCTGGATTATAAAATAGAAAAAGAAAAGAAATGATATTGAAATTTCAAAAGGAAGTTTCTACATTAATGGAAATGTGGATATACAAAGCAAACAGAAAAGCAAAACAAAAAAAAACTTTTTAAAATAAGTAAGAACGATTTACACTTCATAGAAAGAACAAAGAACTGTTAATGGAGCTTTAACAAACCCCCTATAAGCAGGGGTGAGATTCTTCCTGGTCAGACCAGTTCTGTAGAACTGTTGTTACGATTCTGCACAGTTTGGGGAACTGACAAATTGTGTCACTGGCTGGCCCTTCCCCTCCCTTCCCCTCCCCTTTTCTCCCCACCCAGTCACTCCTTACCTGACATGCACACCATCCAACTTGCCTGTGGTATGCCTTCGTCTAATTTTTTGTAAGTTGTTATTTTTCCTTCCCCCCCCCCAACGATCAGCTGTTCCAACTCTCAGTTATGCCAGGAGATTTAGATTAGGTAGAAAGCAGGAATTTGTTGGACTTCTTGCTTTCTAGCTGATTGAAATGTACTCTTTGCCTTCACCCAGGCTTCCCTGAGAGGCTCAGTAGTCAGGATGGTATTCAGGTGGTTGGGGGAGAGGGGAGAAGTGGCCTGAGAGCAGAGCTGAACCTTCCTTAGGATTGAAGCTTCTATTTTTCAGTGAAGACTCAGGCAGCAGATTGCAGAAAGGTAGATCTCTGAGTGAATCTGTGATTCTGTGAGCAACTCAATCTGCCTGCCTTCTCTGCCCGATTTTGGGTAAAAGTTGCTCTTTTTTATAAAAAAAATCAATATTTACATAAATATTTACATACAAGCCATGCCCAGCCAGTCATGTGACCACCAAGCCATGCCCAGTGAGCAAGCCATACCACCCAGTCGCATGACCACCAATCCACACCCACAAATTAGGCCATGCCCACAGAACTGGAAGAAATTTGTTAAGAAATTTGAATCCCACCCATGCCTATAAGATACAAAAAGGAACAAGACAGGAATGCCATCCCCTCACTTGTTTGTTTTGGTATTTGATATACCAAACAGAGATACAAGATGAGACAATTGAGGAAGATTAAAAAATAAATTGAAATTCCTTTAAAGGAATTTACAAATGAACATTTTTTTTAAAAATTGTATGTTAGTAAGTTTTAAGATTAATAAATAAAAAGCAAAGAAGTTAACAAAAACATAAAAATAGAAGGTCAAATATATTTATGAATATAATAGGTTTTTAGATTGAGATGGTAAAATACCAAGGTATCACTATGACAAATATGATTGGTCTGTTATTTCAAAATAACTATGTTAAGACATGGAATGAAGCTTAACAGACATGCTAAGAAGTGAGAAACCACATTTGTCCTTGCTGAAAAGAATTTATGTGATGAAAATGGATGTCTTGCCTAGAATGGTGTTTTTGTTTGAGACAATACCTGTCCTGACAATTGATGCACAATTTAAACAGTGGCAGTAGGTTACATCTTAAATTTGTGTGACAGACAAAAAAATATCTGCAAGTTCTTCCAAGATGCAAAAGAAAGAGGAGGATTCGGCATATCTAATAAAATATAAAATGATAGGCAAATCTATACAATGTTCTGTGTTACATTCCCTTTACTTGTGAGGCAGGGATACATTCAGTTGTCCACTGTTCTTCAGCTACAAGAAGCCATTTCCCCATGGATGACAGGAATTGATCCTTGCTTTGACTGTAGTTTCTCCCTAAAATGTCTCCCTTTTTCCAGTTCTCCCTGCCCTAATTTGTGGAACACGGTTAACTAAGTGGGATAGACTTCACATAAGTGAATGCTGATAAAAATTTCAATGCAGCTTCTGTAAGTGTTTCACTCATATTCCTTTTCAGGATATCATTATAGTTTTGGAAGAGCTGCTAAGGAGAAGGATCAGGGGTGGGATTCAAATGTCTTAACAACTGGTTCTGTGGGCATGGCCTAATTTGTGGGTGCGGCTTGGTGGTCATGTTACTGGGGTAGGAGTGGCTTGCTGATGGTGTGGACGTGACTAGGTGGTCATGTGATGGCAAGCCAAATGTTAGTGGTCATCGCTTAATGACCAAGTCCTTGCTTAATGGTCAGTTGCTTAGCAAGTGTTTTTTGTTAGTATCCAAGGCCTAGGGAGCCATGGAGAGGGCAGGGCAAGGCCTGGGCAGGTGGCCATGTGACTGGCAAATGAAATGTAAGTAGTCCTCGCTTAATGACCAGGTCCTTGCTTAATGGCCAATTGCTTAGCAAGTGTTCTAATTTACGACTGACCTCCACAGAGCTACGTGGCCTGTTTTTGGTGTTTTGATAGCCACACACATGCACACTTACGACCAGTTACAACATCCCGCACAGTCTTGTGACTGAGGTTTTCTGTTTTTTGCCAGTTTCCAAGGCCTGGGGAGTTCTGGAGAGGGCAGGGCGAGGCCCAGGCAACTACGAGGAGGGCTGGGCAATGCCTGAGGAGCTACGGGGAGATACAAGGAGGGCAAGGTGAGACCTGGGTAACTATGAGGGGCTATGAGAAGGGCTGGGCAAGGCTCAGGCAGCTATGAGGAGCTATGGGGAGGGCAAGGCAAGGAATGGAGATCATTTTTATTCAGTTACTTTTAAAAGTCCTCAACACTATAGCTAGTTAGTGTTTAAAAGATATTATGGAAGAAGAACAAGTTCCACCAGACAAGACTAAGATGGAACTGAAAGTGGATTTGAAAATGACAGTCTATAAAAAAGATGTTGCACTGTGTATATAAAAGAATGGCTGATATTTTCATAATTACAATTCATTAATTAAAAAAGAAACACTTAAAATGGAAATATATTAACAAACCAAAGGAGTTTGTTATTTTGTGCCAGCAGTGGCACAAAAATCTTTCCTAGCCAAGACTACTTACCTGGACCAACAGTCCCTAATAGAATGCTCTCTCCATAGCAGAGAGAGAGAAGCCAGGGGAATCTATATTTGGTCGCCTAACCTTTTTCGAATGCAGCTTAAAAATGTACTGAAGCTTTTTACAGCCTTATGCCGAGATATATAGCACACAAAGAAATAATAGTACAAAATCATCTAAGAAGTTAGGTTAAGAATGGAATTGATAGGCACATTCACAGAGCAATAATGAATTCTTTTTCTGAAATTTATTCCTCAGTTTAAAAAAATTGGAATATATTAATTCAGTATTGGGCTCTCCTAGTGTAGCTATTCAAGAGGATGTAGTGTCAAGGTTAGCAAAAATGGTAATGCAACATATAGATTTAAATTTTAAAAGCAGAAATATTTTTGTTGGTACCCACATAAATAAAGGGAGTACAATACATATTTAATGTTATATGTGTTAACAGCAGCTAGAATTATGTTTGCACAATAGTGGAAAAATGAAGAGATTCCCCATACATGAAAATGAAATTAAAAAATTACAATGTACAGAAATGGATAGAGATAAGAGGTAGAAATTAGGCGGAGAATGATCATTACTATGTATGAATTAAATACAGAAGGTTGATCATTATAAACATATTGATATAATTAACAAAATTAGAAATAAGCCGATACAAAAATTTAAATAATTTCTCTGTTACACTGCTGTACTTATTGATACTTATTTCTGCTTTGCTTTTTCCTATTTCCTATTAGGAAAAAGCAAAGCAGAAACATAAGTATCAATATATAAAGGCCCTGTCACACTGCCCAACGGATGCAAAACGGACACAACGGACGAGCAAAATGTTCCATCTGTTGTTATCCGCTCTCAAAAGGGGCAAAAATTTGCATAACCGGAGCGGATAATATGGACGGGGGGAGGACGCAGGGCGGATGGAAAGTGGATGCGGAATGGAAGCCTAGCGGATGGAAGGGGATGGAAGCAGATGGCACATCCGCAGGGCTTCCGGGGGGCCTCAGCAAAGCGGATGCGGAACGGATGAAGCGGATGCACAGCGGATGCACAATGGATGAAGCGGATGCACAGCGGAAGCCTAATGGATGCCTGGCATTAATTGCGCATGCGGGGGTGATGCATTGCGTAAGCCACGCGGATATAAAGGGAAGCAGCTCGCATGTGGCCAGCATTCGGAGGAAAGACCTGCTGCAGGATACATCGAGTCCTTGCCTGCCCTTCCTGCATGCCTGCCTACAAGCCTTGCTGCCAGCCTTCCTGCCAGCCTGCCTCCAAGACTCCTGGCCAGCCTCCCTGCCAGCCTTGCTCTCTGCCTGCCTGCCAGCCTTGCTGCCAACCTGCCTTCCAGCCTCCCTGCCAGCCAGCCTGCTTGCCAGCCTTGGTGCCTGCCTGCCTGCCTGCCTTCCTTCCTGCCAGGCTTCCTGCCAGGCTTCCTGCCAGGCTTCCTGCCAGCCTTCCTGCCAGGCTTCCTGCCAGCCTTGCTGCCAGCCTTGCTGCCAGCCTTGGTGCCAGCCTCCCTGCCTGCCAGCCTCCCTGCCTGCCAGCCTCCCTGCCAGCCAGCAACCCCACAACCATGGGGAAGAAGCGAAAGTCTCAGTAACCTGCCGCCATCCCTGGCAAGAGGGACAGGGCCACCCTCCCGCCCCCTGTCCCTGACTCTGCTTCTGCTGGGACTTATGCTGCTCGGGCTCACTCTTCTGGTGCTGGAGCTTCTGCTGAAGCTGCTCCTGGTGGTGGTGCTTCTGCTGCTGCGTACTCTGCTGAAGCTGCTCCTGGTCCTGCTGGTTCTGCTGGTCCTACTCGTCCTGCTGGTCCTGCTCATCCTGCTCATGCTCCTGGACTTGCTCGTATTGCTCATACTGCTCGTGCTCCTGGTCTTGCTCGTCCTGCTCGTCCTGCTCATGCTCCTGGTCCTGCTCGTGCTCCTGGTCCTGCTGATCCTGCTGCTGCTGCTGCTGCTGATGATGATGATGATGATGATCTTGCTGCTGCTGCTGCTGATGATGATGATGATTATGATCCTGCTGGTGATGATGATGATGATGATCCTGCTGGTGATTCTGCTGCTGCTGGTGGTGGTGTGGAGGAGCAGCCCCTACCACCTGGGAGCCCCTCTGATGAGGGCCCATCTGGTCCTGGCAAAGGGAGGAAGAGGCGTATGCGGAGACGGGAGAGGAGGTAATACTTCATTGAGGAGGAACACGAGGATGAGGTGCTGGAGTGGCGAGAGAGAATGACTATCTGTGGCGGAAGGGACACCGGCTATACAGGGACACCAAAAGTAAGCAGGCTGCTTGGAGAGAGAGGGCAGAGAGTATGGGTTACACTTCAGAGGTGCTCCTCGGCTGATGGAATCACATGCACACCTGGTACGGGAAGTTGCACCTGAAGAAATCTGGCCAGGCCATGGTTAAGCTGACGGACAGAGAGACCTACGTCATGGCCAGGTGCAGCTTCCTGGAGGGTGATATCCGCCACCGAGGAGCACCAGGAGCCCCTCTCACAACCCTCTCTCTCCAGCAGCCTGCTGAGACCCAGTAGTCTTCCGGCCGAGAGTCAGTCCCTGTCTCCAGGCAGGTTTCTGGGGAGCGTGCCACGGCGGAGAACCCGCGGACACCTGTTGTAACCATGGTGGAGTGCGTGGAGGACTCCCTGGTGCGGTGGGAGAAAGGAGACATCGAGTCCACCACAGTCGTAGCCGCATCCCCCCCCCCCAGCTCCACCTCCACAGAAAGGCAGAGAGCCAGACAGCAGGAGGGGCAGAGCCACACTGTCCTGCTGGAGATCAGGGACACCATCCGCACCATCATAGATCTCCTCTCTCAGCTGGTCAGCACCGACTCCTCATCCTCCAACTGCAAGCCCTTCCTCACCTATGTCAACCAGACCTCAGGAACATGGAGGAAGCCCAGTACCAAGTGGTGAAGGACCGGATCACCGAGCTGCTTCACAACCCTCCAGATCCAGAGGAACCTGCTCCCACCCAGTCCAGGTCTGCTCCTCCACCTCCACCCCAGGTGATGTCCCTCCCATTCCAAGGCTTCCCACAGCCCCTCACCTACCAGGGCTATGGCTACCAGGAGGTCCAGCAGCACAGGCAGCAGCCCTTCCCAGTCCAGACACAGAGTCATCAGGTGACACCGTTGCCACCGGTTCCACTGATGCCACCGATGCCACCCACAACAATGATGCCACCGATGACAGCGATGCCACCCAGGCCAGTTCTCACCCAGCTGCAGACCAGACAGCCCCACTACAGTACTCCTTCCTCCACCCTACAGCCATGCCCGGCCTCAGTACATCTGTCATCAGTACTGGGGCTGACACCCCATGGAATGGAGGAAGAACCTCGCAGCATCACGGGTCTGAGCCAGCTGTCTGAGAGCTTCCTCAACACACCGTCCCCTGTTGTCCTGTCGGGGCCAAGAACCCCAATGATGATACAGACCAGCACTCCAGCACCAGCGACCTCCACAGCACCTGGACCCTTCACCCCTGAGACTGGGCACACCTCCGAGTGACCAATAAGAGTGCCAGAGACTGGGTAGTTGACTACCGGTGGACTTTATTTGGACACTTGACTTGGGTCTTTTTTTTTTTACAACTTGTTGTTCAATAAAGTTTATCTTTGATTCACACACTTGCTTCATTTCTTTTTTTTAATAAAGTCTTGGTGGAAACTTTTAGAATTGGTTTAAGCCTTTGCATGCTTGTGGGATGGTTTAAGATAGCACTGTTATGGGCAGTGATACCTGTGGGATGGGTAATAGCTGTGGGATGGGTAAGGATAGCAGTGGGATAGATAAGCCTCCAGTGCAAGCATAGTGGGACTGTATGGTCCACCCTTCCAGGTGCCACACCTATGGCCCTTTATTATCAATAATAATGTAATAATCATCCACACATGTCAACACAAACACAACTCTTTATTAAACGCCCTGTTCATTGTAGGCCCACCCAACATACATGGCCCAATCTCATCAGTGTGATGAGACAGGCTGAAGGAAGCACCCATTAATCATCTATCATCCTGTCTTGCCACTCCACTGCTCCAGCTCAGGAGGTTGCGCTGCTTCTTCCCTTCACATGAGGCTCTGTTGGGGCCTTGCACATCCTGAGTGTCTATCAGGTTTCGCCCTTGCCTCCATTCCCCAGGCTCCATGTCCCCATTGCCTTGTTGGACCTCCACGAGCCTGTTCTGCAAGACTGGGTAGCGGGTGCGCATGAGATTGTGCAGGATGCAGCAAGCTTCCATGATCCTCCTCATGGTCTCTGGGCGATGCTGCATGGTGGTGAGAAGTACCTGAAACCTGTTGGCCAGGATGCCAAAGGCGTTCTCCACCACCCGCCTTGCTCTGCACAGCCTATAGTTGAAGATCCTCTCTTCACGGGTGAGGCATCTGGAGGTGTAGGGCTTCATGAGGTAGGTTCTGAGGGAGAAGTCATCATCCCCCACGATGAAGTAGGGCACATCTTGCGTGTCGTTGCCCATGATGTGGTTGCCTTCCAGCCCCTCCTTGAGGTCACTGGCGTTGTATACCTGGGCATCTGAACATGAGCCGCTGCCTGAAGCATCGATGTACATGAACTTGTAGTCAGCATCGACCATGGCAAAGAGGACGATGCTGAAGAAGCCCTTGTAGTTGAAATAAGTGGAGCCCGACTTGGGTGGTGCTTTGCAGGCCACGTGCTTGCCATCTATGGTTCCAACGGTGTGTGGGAAGTTCCACCTCTGATACCACTGCTCTGCAACTTTCTTCCATCCTTCATCAGTGGAGGGGCACTGGAGGAACTCCTGCACGTATTCTTCGATGGTGGCCTGCACCACTTTTCTGACCACAATGCTGATGGTGTTGTGTGGCACCCTCCAGCCGTAATGCATGCTCCTGTAGGTGGTCCCTGAGGCCAGGTGGTGCAGAGTGAGTGCCACCTTGCGCCCAGGTTCCAGGCTGGGCCGGAAGTTGGTGTTTGCCTTGGTCAACCTGGGTGTCAGCTGCTGCACAACTTCGTCAAACATGGCTGGAGGCATCCTCATGAAGTTCTGGAATGCCCGCGTGTCTTCGTTCCTGAGCTCCACCATCAGCTTGTTGTACAGTCCGTCCTCTGCTCTTCTCCCGATCCATCTTCGGACCCAGACACTTCTTGGCCGCCTCCTTTTCTTCCCGTAGTAGAGTTCACAATGCCTGTAGATGGCTTCGCACTGTTGCAGAAGGATGGTGGCTGCCAAAAGGACTGTGTTACGATCCACGGTGGACATGACTGGATGCTGTGGAAGAGGAAGAGTCAGATGAAGGCTGCAGAGGTCTGCACAGCTAGGCTGCTGGTCTGAAAGTGAGATGCAGGTGAGTTGCTCCCCCTTTTTATAGGCAGTATAGGTTTTCCCTTTGCATCTTCTAGGCATCCTCTAGGCATCCTCTAGACATCTGTAATATCCGAGATAGGTCCCCTCTGTGAACGTTTTTTCCGTTTTAAACGCTTTGTTTCCGTGATGCATCCATTCTGCATCCATTCTGCATCCGTTCCGTGTCCGATCCGCTTCCTCCCTGCATCCGAGTGGATGTGAGTTGCGCGGATGCGGAACGGATGCCTAGCGGATATAGCGGATGCGTAGCGGATGCAGAACGGACGAATTGGATACATTTTCCGCACAAAAGCTCAAAACTTTCTGAGTGGATGAAACATCAATAAACGGATGCTGGACGGATATAGAGGAAGCAAAACAGAGGCAATGAGTACATTGCGTTAACCAACAGATGGCAAGCTTTTTTGTCCGTTTTACATCCTCTTTGCATCCGTTGGTGCAGTGTGACATGGGCTTAACAGCAGTGTAGCAAAACAATTTTCATTTATGAAATATTTTATAATATTCTGTAATATAATATAAGTACAATAGAATTACAGAGGTAAGTTAAAGTAAGGATATATTGTTATGGAATATATTGGTGATGATGAAATGAACATTATAAAGTAGATTAAGTAAAAATGGTGATTTTCTCACATAAAATGAGGTAATATTAGTAAAGTCTAGTAAGTAATTAATAATAGTAATAATATAAATATATATATAGTGGATTTATAATATAAGGATTAATGCAAATTGGAAGGGAAAGATTGCAGAGATTGTGTACAAGTGATTTGTTCCAACAGACATACTGTATGCAACTGAAGATGGTTTATGCTTTATGTTTGTTTAAAAAAAATAAAAAACTTTTATTTAAAAACAATTTTCCATTTATGTATGCATGCAGGTTTTTGTTACATTGATGTTGCTATATAGTAATTTAAGCAGAAACAGATAAAGTATAACAACAACAATGTAACAAGAAGTTGCCTGCCTCACTTTTAGTAAAGTGCTTTTTTATTTATATATTTATTTATTTTCTTAGTATCTGTTTTTGTTTTTATTAATCATAAAAACAAAACAGATACTAAATAAATAAATAAATAAAAATTATTTTACTATTCATCTTGATGTTTCTTTCTCCTATGCTTCTTCCTACCATGTTTCTCATATAATAAGGCTGGGTCTTATTTTTTTTTCAGCCCCCCCCAAAACAGCTAGGCCGTCCTTTCAGGAATGAATTAATTTCTCCCCCCCCCTTGCATACCCATACCTAGAGCACCCCGCGGGAAGCCATGCCTCGCCACCAGCCGTTCCTAATGACTGATCATGGAAGAGCATGGAGAGCTTCCTACTCCTGCCAAGCACCTTTGCTGCAGACCCGGGTATGGTGTTGGTTGCAGGCTGGGTTAGTGGGCGGGCAGTGGCAGTGTGGATGTCGGCCTCGGCAGAGAGAACAGTGGCACCTCTCTCGCCAGCACTGTCTCCAACAACAGTGGTAGTGCCGGCAGGACTGAAGCATTTCAGCCGCTTCTCGGGTGGGGGAGCTGTCTCTGTAGCTTCCACAGTTCCCACCGGCACTGGCAAGAGAACAGCGGCAGCACTGGCGGAAACCATGAAATTTTAAGTCTCTTAAAATTCTTTCTGGTTTCCTACTCCATTCAAGTATAATATGTTAAAATGATCTTGCAAGATAATATCTGAAATGTTGTTAAATTCCATAAAGGTATTTTATCTCTGAAACTACTCTGAATGCAGATGTTTATTACTGCCATATATACTGCTGTTTCAACTCTGAAAATACCAAGGACAATTGATGAGTTCTCTGAAAGCTAATGATATTAAATGTCTTGCCTATATTTCTTTCATCCCTCCTTTGCATGGAGGTATAACAAAAATTTAATTTCCCTCCCTATTTAATACTTCCAAGAATTCTCAAGTACCAAAAAGAGCATAATTTCATGTATATTTCATTGGATATGCTAATTTTACCCTAATCCATAAAACAATGAGGGCCCAAGTGAATAATATCTAGCCACTGACAACTAAACTACTTTGCTTTTCACCTCATGTCCATGTTCATCTTGCAGCAGTGCCAAGGTTTTTCTCAAAACAAGTGTTTTTCTGTTTAGGGGTGAGTTTCTTCTGTTCAATTATGAGAGCTTCAGATGCGTCAGAATTCTAGTTTGCTTCTTGGCAGTGAACCTCTGGCAAGAACTCTGAAAAAGTTTCTTTGGGAATACATGTAAGCATAAAAAGCACTTTTATTCATGAAGAATGAAACAGTAAATCAATTGTTCAGAAATAATCCAGTTTCTTTGAGGGAAAAGAAAGATTATATGAGTGGTAAATCATTCACGGAACTATAGAGAATAAAAAGAAATAATATGTGCTTCAGTTGACGCTTAATTCAGATCATGACCCCATCTTTCTTTGGCAATTAGATTTATAAACTTCAATCACTGTGTATAACCGAAAACAATAAAATTGAAATAAAATCCATTTTGATTAATTACATTAAAGCAAGCACTTGAAACTGGCATTTGTTTCTGTAAACAATGATATTATTATATTTTGAATGAGCCCTGCCATTCAAAATTAAAAATCCACAAAGGCAGAATTAGAGTACAGTATCACTATTGCGACACCATGGTGAAGCTAAAAATGGTCAGCCCTTCTGTCATGTGTCATCTGTCATGCCTCTCTCAGATATACAAGCTATACTTGAAGATGATAAGTCAGTCTGGAATAATAGGGCAAAGCGAATGAACAAATACATACACAGAGGAATTTTCTCATGAGAAGGTCAAGAGAAAAAGCGAAGATGGCCTTTTGACATGGCAGGAAGTAAATTGGAGTTTTTGAGAGGAAGATGTCTGAACAAGTCAAACTGGATTTAGAGAATGTTGACTATTGCTGATTTTTTTTTTTTTTAGTTCTGTGCAAGATTAAGATCATTAAAAGTTTCATGGTGAATGGAAGATGATTAAAGATGGAAAATGTCAGATTTCAAGGGATCATGCCTATGTGAAGAAAGGTAGGAGAATCAGAAAAAAAGATCAACAAGCTGTCAAGAGACAACTGCACAGGTTTAAATTATGCATTGCCTCATTAGCAGAAACATTACATGGTAGTTGAAAAATTAGTTAACCTGGAAATGATAGAACAAGCAATAAATTAGTTTGCTGCTTTTTATTATATACCAGACTCTTTTATGACCAAAGTTATTCTGCATTTATCAATTTTATCAAGACTTTTCTATTTGTGCTACTAATAAGGCCAAAAGATGAGTTCACAATAATGTTTTGCATGTTAGTTGGTCCTGAAATCCCATTTGCCCCAAAGTCTCATGACAACTAGCATCCTGTAAAACATTTCAGAAAGGAATAATGCATCTTATCATAACTTAATGATTTTCTATTGTTGGAAGAACATTTTGATCCATTCCAGGCTGGGTCAATGAGCATAGACCCTTGCTATTTTATTCAATGAGGCAGATTTTATTCAACAACAAAACAGGCAGCTTAGCAGTTGAAGGCGTTGTGGCCTGCCAGCAGCCAGCAGAGCTTGCAGCAGATTCAGACAGTGAGGAAGTTGGGGAGGAACATAGGCAGGTGTGGGATTCTACAGGTTCACACCTATTCTCTAGAACCAGTTGTTAACATTCTAAGCAGTTTGGAGAACTGGTTGTTAGAAGAAATTACTGGCCTAATCCTATAAGGAAGGCAGGAAGAAAACATTCTTTTATTGTTTTTTTATAGTGTTGCTTACAGAAACTGCTTCTCTGTTAACCGTTATTACATTCTTGGCAGGATTAGACTTCCTGTCTCAGGAACTTCTCTGGAGGTTATTTTTCCTCCTTTGCTGGTACTTTGCTTGTGTCAATGACCATTCAAAGTTACAATGGCACTGAAAAAAGTGACTTATGATCATTTTTCACACTTACGACTGTTGCAGCATCCCCACAGTCATGAGAGGCCAGGCAAGGAGATGCATGCCTCAATGTGACTGATGTTGAGTTGGCCATGCCCACCCAGTCAAGTGACCACCAAGCCACGCCAACCAACCAAGCCATGCCCACAGAACCGGTTGTTAAAAAATTTGAATCCAACCACTGAACATAGAACAGTCCTGGAGGCTGGGGAAGGCTCTGATGAGTGCTTTGTGTTGGAGGCAGACTTGGGCCAGGGCCATCTGACAGTTATCAGCTGTCTTTGGAGTTGGACATCAGTGAGGCAAAAGAACAGTTGGAGTGTTCCCAGTGTGCGCATGCACAGAGCTGTCAGAACAAGGGAACAGCTAAGGAACAGGGGTCGACTTGGGAGTAAAGCCACAGGTGGATGGTGAATGGCCCCTCCATAGGGAAAAAAAGAGGAGCAAAAGAGGAGGGGAGTTTTGCAGGAGACAATTAGATTTGTTCCTGCATTCTTGCCAAATATTGTCTGCTACAGTGTGGCATCTGAAAGATATTGGCCTGGCAACTCTCTAAGCCTGATAAAGGTCTGTAATTGTGAAATTCAACAACAAAACAGGCAGCTTAGCTTGAAAGACTGTTGGTTAGAACTTTGCTGGAGAGGAATTCAGTATAAACTAAACAAAAGGAGTTTATCGGGATGAGGAGTTGTCTTTGTGCTGTTGGAAAAACTTAGGTCAGAACAGAAGGCAGGCACACATTGAAAAGCAAGACTGGAAATATTTATAGGAAGGTTCGGTCTTCCTTTCAAAAGTTTATTTAAAGAGGTGGGCTGAGTCTGATGAGGAAATACCTCTCCTTGAGGTTGTGATAATTTCTACTTCTTCGGGTGCCCAGGTGCTGACCTTGAGTCTTGGAAGTACCTTGGGTATTTTGAGGGAATCTCCCATTGAGTATATAATACTTGTTATATAACATAACTATGGTGGATTAGACATGTGTTTCTGATGAATCCCCAGTGCTGGTCAGTTCCTAGGTTTCATCTGATAACAATACTAATAGAAATGTGGGAAGAGTTTGCAAGCACCACTGGGCCTCCTTCCATATTTTTGATGGCAAAGGTTAGTAAATAATATTAATTTCCACCGTAAAATCCTTTGATCAACAAGAAAAATTGGGAAAATCAGATAAAAATATCTGAGGGTGGTAGATATGAGCCATTTTAGAGAGTTCATTTTTATGTAGATCTAGCCCAGCAG
This sequence comes from Laticauda colubrina, assembly GCA_015471245.1. Lineage (NCBI taxonomy): Eukaryota > Metazoa > Chordata > Lepidosauria > Squamata > Elapidae > Laticauda > Laticauda colubrina. The sequence continues at coordinate 17,586,851 of BLBF01000018.1, forward strand.
AGTTACAAAAAAGGAAAATCTTTAAGGCCTGGTCCCACTGCACTTATGGATGCAAAGAGGATGTAAAACGTTAAAAAAAACTTGCCATCCATTGGAAACGCTATGCATCCATTGTGTACTCACTGCATACGTGTTTCATACACTCTATCCCTCGAGCATCCATCCACTGAGATTTCATCCACGCAAGAAGTTTTGAGCTGCACAAAACTTTGTGAACGGATGAACTTTCCGCTGCGTACGATGTACATACGCGACATATACGGGCAACAAACGTTCTATGTCCATTATCATCCATTAAACGTCCGTTGTATCCTCTCTGCATCCTCTGGCCATCCCCTCAACTCACATCCACTGCAGCTGAAAATGGAAAGATGGAGGAAACAAAAGGTACACGGAATGTCTACACAGCGTTCGTAGCACAGAAATAGAAAGGATGTAAGCGTATGCATCTCGTATATAAAGTATTACAAAACGTTTGTATCTGGGATGTATCTCGTATATTTAGGGTGTCTGCAGTATGTCTAGAGTATGTAGAAGGACACCTAGTGGACAACCGATATTTTCCATGAAAAGGGGGAGAAAATCATCTGAATCGCTGGGATGGTGGACCATACAGTCCCACTATGGTTGCACTGGAGGTTTATCTATCCCATAACTATCCTTATCTATCCCACAAGCATGCAAAGGCTTAACCATTTTTTCAAAGTTTTCACCAACACTTTATTAAGTAAACAAAATGAACCAAGTAAACTAAGTGTCTTAAGCAAAGATAAACTTTATTAACTTTCTTAGGTAAACTTTATGATTTTATTAAATAAGCAAAATGAACAAGTAAACTGTATTAAGTGTCTTAAGCAAAGATAAATTTTCTTAGGTAAACTTTATGACTGCATTAAATAAACAAAATGAACCAAATAAAGTGTCTTAAGCAAAGATAAACTTAACAAGTAAAGAACTCAGTCTCTGACACTATTCTCAGTCACTCTGAGTCATGTCCATGGTCTCAGCTGTTAAGCGGGCAGGGACTGTGGAGGTGGCTGTGGCTTGAGTGCTGGTCTGAGGCATCATTGGGGTACAACAGGTGGTGGTGTGTTCAGGAAGCTATCTGAGAGCTGACTCAGTCCCGTGAGGTTGAGAGGCCCTTCACCAAGGACTTGAGATGTCAGGCCCAATACTGATGACGGATTGTCCATTGACGGGCTTGGCTGTGGGATGGAGGAAGGGTTGGCAGGAGTGTAGTGGGGCTGTCTGGTCTGCAGCTGGGCAAGGTGTGGCATCTGTGGCGTGCGATGAACCTGGGCCTGGACTGGGAAGTTCTGCTTCTGCTATGGGAAGTCCTTGTAGTTGTAACCTTGGTAAGTGAGGGGCTGTTGAAAGCCATGGAAGGGCTGTGACATCACCTGGGGTGGAGGAGCAGACCTGGACTGGGTAGGAACAGCTTCAGCTGGGCCTTGAGGGTTGTGCAGAAGTGCTGTAATCCTCTGCTTCATCACCTGGTACTGGGCCTCGGGCAGGTCCCTCAGGATCTGGCTCACGTAGGTGATGAAGGTGTTCCGGCCCGAGGATGCTCTGTCTAAGTGGACCAGTTGAGAGAGAAGTTCTGTGCTGGTCTTCATTGTGTCCCTGATCTCCAACAGCACAGTGTGGTCCTGGCCCTCCAGTCTGCCTCTCTGCTTGCATCCTATGGAGCTGGGGGTGGAAGTAGGTTGGCCTCTGGTGGCTGCTGCTTCTTCCTCCATTTGTGACAGCAGGGCGTCATCCTCCATGGGATACTCCAAGTCCACCGGCATGGGGAGTCAGCTCTGGTGGGGGGTCTCTGCTGTGGGGCCCTCTGAAGACACCTGCCTGGACAGGGTAGCTGGCTCCTGGCTGGAAGGGGACTGGTTGTCTGTGGGCTGTCTGAGGGAGAGGGGTCTCAGAGGGGCTGCTCCTCGGTGGCGGATCTCACCCTCCAGGAAACTGCACTTGGCCATGACGTACATCTCCTGGTCAGTGAGCTTGACAGTGGCCTGCCTGGATTTCTTGAGGTGTAGCTTGCCATACCAGCTGTGCATGTGCTTCCAAGGAGTACTTCTGCAGTGTACCCCAGGCTCTCTGCCTTGTCTCTCCAAGCTGCCTGCTTCTTCTGGGTGTCCCGATACAGTCTGTGACCCTTTCTCCAGAGGTCCTCGTTGTCCCTCAGCCATACCAGCACCTCATCCTCATGCTCCTCGGAAACGGTGCATTCTTTCTTCTCTCCCTTCTCCTTCCCTTGCCTCTTCCTCCCTCTGGCAGGGGCTTCAGCAGGGCCTTCAGGGGCTTCAGCATCCGGGCCTTCTGGAGATTGTTCAGGGCCTTCAGGGGCTTGAGCAGCAGGGCCTTCATCAGCAAGGCTTTGAGGGGCTTGAGGGGCTTGAGGGCCTTGGGGCTAGTCCACCACAGCAGCAGCAGCAACTTCAGAGTCAGTGCCAGGGGGTGTGATGCTGGTTCTGGCCTTCTTCACCTTTCCAGGGCTTGAACGAGTAGGCATGGGCTTCCTTTTTTTGCCTGACTGATGAACCATGGTGTTCCTGCAAGATGTATGTGGCAGCACGTCTTTCCCCTGTATGCTGACTGCGTGCGTGCTGCATCTTTTTATATCCGTGGAGCTGACACAATTCATACTCCTAGCATGCGCAGTGAATGCTTTGCATCCAATATACATCCGCGTGACATCCCATTTGTTTCCTATAGAAGTCCGTGATGCATCTGCTTCATCCACTATGCATCCACCCCTTCTGCTATGCGTCCGCTTTGAAATTCCCCCCCAGAACCCCTTCGGATGTGTCATCCGCTTCCATCTGCTTTCATCCGCTAGGATTCCGATGAACATCCATTTAACATCCCCGCTACATACTACCCACGTCCGTTCCTTTCCGTTCTTTTCTGTTCTATTTATGCAAATTTTCACCACTTTTTGGAATGGATGACAAGGGATGGAGCCACCCCTGAAATTTTGCTCATCCACTGTGTCCTTTATGCATACATTTTGGGTCCGTCAGCCAGTGGGACCAGGCCTTTAAGAACATTTAATAAATAATAACCTGCTCTTCCTGAGACAATCATCTGTGAACTATCCTTAAATATCACATTTCAATTCTTACTATGTTACAGAGCACCTGATTATGACAATGAACATGTAAACAAGCTAAATTCACTACTAACATGGGCAACATCCTGCCCAAATGCTTTTATTTTTTTTGGTGACTTCAATCTACCTCATATTAACTGGACCCTAAATGAATGTAAAACTGAACCCATACATGCAACCTTCTACAATGCTGTTACAAATCTGGGACTGGAACTACTAGTAACCAACAATACTAAACCAAACAACTGCCTCAATCTCATCTTCTGCAATAGTTTGAATTTAATTTACAGCATACAAACTAAAGAACCCTTTTCCAACAGTGACCACAATATGATTGACTTTTGTCTCAACATATACCCACACAAAAATTATCACAATGATGTAATCCCCAATTAAAACTTCAAAAAGGCAACTATGATCTTATAGACAACGATCTCTCATCCCTTGATTAGAAATCTCTATTCACTGGATGCAATACTGTTGAAGACCATTACAACATATTTTACTTGAAGTCAAAAGAGTCATCAAACTGTATGTACCAATAACAACTCCCAAAACAAACAAACAAACAAAACCAGATTACCCATAACAATAAGGAAACTTCAATCCAAAAAGAGATCACTCTGGCAGAAAAACAAATCTGGTCACGTTGCCAATTTCAAAAGCCAATATAAAAATTTATGCCATCAGATAAAGACTGAATGCACCAATTATCACATTAAACAAGAGGAAAACCTTCTATGCACCAATTCCACTTGCGCTTTTTACAATTTTGTAAACAACAAACTATAAGACTCAAGGTCCATCCCACCCCTGATAGGACCTAATGGTAAAGACTGCAATGAGGACACCACAAAAGCCAATCTCTTTAACACATTCTTTGGCTCAGTATTTGTAAACAGCAATGGATCATGCCCAGTATTTCCTAGTTGAACCACAGACAACTACAATGATCTAATACATATTGATTTTACAGAAGATAATGTTGAAAAAGCACAATGCAATCTAAAACCATCTCTATCTGTTGGACCGGACAGAATATGTGCCTACTTCTTAAAAAAGCTATCCACTGCCATAGCAGAACCTCGAAGCATAATCTTTGAAAAATCTTTCAAGACCAGTTCCTTGCCAAATCTATGGTCACAAGCCACGGTCATCTCCATCTTCAAAAAGGGAGACTCCAGCCTAGTTGAAAATTACAGACCAATCTCCTTATGCTGCGTCACCGGTAAAGTCATGGAATCTACTCTCTAATAAGCAATTTGGTTTCAGAAAAAACTATCCTGTAATCTGCAACTCTTACACTGTAAAAACATATGGACTACACAACTCGATCAGGGCAAAGTAATAGACGCATTCTACATAGACTTCTGTAAAGCAGCTTCATCCATAACAATACAAGAGCACACAATAAATACAAACTCAAGGTTAACCGCACCAAACTTGATTGCAGGAAATACGACTTCAGCAACACAGTGGTCAGTGTCTGGAATACTCTACCTGACTCTGTGGTTTTTTCCCCAAACCCAAAAACTTAAACTTTGACTGTCTACCATTGACCTCACCCCTTTCCTAAGAGGTCTGTAAGGGGCATGCATAAGCGCACCAACATGTCTACCGTCCCTGTCCTATTGTTTATTTTATTTTTCTTATATGTACCCATTTCATGTATTCATAACTATGTATATACTTATAACTATTATCTTGTAAGTGATTGACAAATCAAATTAAATAAATAAATAAAATAAATGAGCAGCATATCAGAACAAAGGTTCTAACAGAGGAGGCTGGATATTCAAGACATGTCTGGATGATAAATTATTGTTTGGTTCCATATTTTCAGAGAAGTGGGATTCAGGGACATGGGGTCCAACTCATAGACTTGTGTGAGTATTGGAGATGAATTGACCATTCAGTGTAAATAAGCTAAACTGATCTCTGATGAAGGCTTATCTTGGGCATATTAAAATTACAATAAGACAGTATCTAAAAGTTTCCAGAGAAAGAAACACAATTTCTCTGGAAGGTCCATTTCTCCTGAATGATTAAAAGTCATAATAACCTACCGTGTTTCTCCAACAATATGTCCTCCACCAATAGGAAGGCCCAGCATGATTCCTAGGCATGAGGTGAAATTAAGCCCCACCCCTAAATTTAGGCCTATTAAAACCATGCGTTTTCCTGCCATTTCTCACATCGTTCGTTAGAAATACACGAGTTGAAGAGAAATGGGCGAAAGGGTGGGGGGGGGAGGGCAGGGTGGTGGTGGAGAAAACTTGCCTTTAGGAGTGCCCTGTAGGTAGCCTAGGCTGGAATATCCTGATAGCTGATAGAAGCTCTCTTGAAGGCAGAGTCACCAGCCACTTCGATCGGTCGGTATAAGCGGCCTCGGGGCAAGTGCACACACACACTCCTCTTGCCACGAGGCTGCTTCTATCTGCTGCTCGAAAGCTAGCTCCCTTGAGGACACAGTCCCCAGCTGCTTCGGGGCAATGCGTGGCTGCACCAGTCCCCTCGCCTTTAGGGCAGTCTCTTTCTGGCGATGGGAGCTCCCCAAGTGCAGTCAACAGCCACTTCGATCGGCCGGTAGAAGCGGCCTGGTGTAATCGCGCACACACACTCCCCTCACTGCGAGGCCGCTTCTATCTGCCAATTGAAAGCTAGCTCCATTGAGGACACAGTCTCCAGCTGCTTCAGGGAGATGCGTGGCTGCAACAGTCCCCTCGCCTTTAGGGCAGTTTCTTTCTGGCAATGGGAGCTCCCCAAGTGCGGTCAACAACCACTTTGATCGGCCACTAGAAGCAGTCTGGGGTGAGCGCACACACACACTCCCCTCGCCGCGAGGCTGCTTCTATTGGCCGATCGAAAGATCCCTTGAGGATACAGTCCCCAGCTGCTTTGGGGCAAGGCATGGCTGACAAAAAAATAGACAAAAAAATAGCAGCCATCCTGAGGAACCCCAAAGACAAAATTG